>OX457038.1:62906751-62936751 GCA_949752735.1 Lumbricus terrestris
GAAGCGTTATGCTAACTAATATAATAATTAAATATGCTAATTTTCTGGATCTTCGTGCTATAGTGCAAGAA
Source organism: Lumbricus terrestris (assembly GCA_949752735.1). Lineage (NCBI taxonomy): Eukaryota > Metazoa > Annelida > Clitellata > Crassiclitellata > Lumbricidae > Lumbricus > Lumbricus terrestris. The sequence continues at coordinate 62,906,823 of OX457038.1, forward strand.
ATGCGGCATCCAACCAGCATGCGAGAACCACAATAGCCCAGGAATCTGAATCCAATCAGCGTGCGAGAATTCCTAAGAGCGACCAATGAGGGAGCGAGAATTCTATAGTGTGCCCAACCAGCGTGCGAGGTCTCTTTTAGCCCGAAATCCATGCCCAATCAGAATGTGAGAATCTTACTAGTAGGAAATTTCTAAGTATGAATGAACAAACACAATATTTTTCATAGCAATTCTTTATTACACACGATTATGCGATCTTTATGTTAATGCGATTGCGCAATATCTTGCGCGATGGTGCAACTATTTCATTTATTTACATTGTTCGTCGCATAGTTCATTTCAAATATCTATAGAGCTCAATACTTTTCGCAGAGTCCATTATTTACAACCATCGACGACTTTTTCGCATTGTCCAAATCAAATATCTACAGAGTTCAATACTTTTCGCAGAGGCCATTATTTACAAGCATCGACGACTTTTTCGCATTGTCCAATTCAAATATCTACAGAGTTCGACGACTTTTCGCAATAACTACAAGTATTTACTTCAATTTCTCTATACATTATTTACACTTGGAATATTTACATGCCCATACGACAGCGATTCTGAGGAATTTAAAAGATACCGCTTGTCGTCATACGGAGAGAGAGCTGCTTTTCGCAACTCAACAGTGTGCAAATCATGTTTTCGACTTTGTATAACACAGAATTTGGACTTAGTAGGCTTTTCTTCAAGAATACAAGCTCTGTATTCAGCATGTCTGATGCATTTCTTGACAAAGGCCCTTTTTATCCCCTTCGCCGTCTTCTTTTCCTTCTCCCCAGCCAACAACAAACTATACATCTTCGACCGCAGACCGCAAAATTCAATTACAGCATCCCCATTGCACTCGTCCTTGAACTTCCCAATAACCTTAGCATTGGTGCGACTATGCAAAAAGTGCCCACAGGGGTAGTCAGAGGTATCGTACTCGTCTAAGTTGCGCTGCATGTCAAGATATACGTCGTTTGTAAAGATATGGTAGCAAAGACTGTCGGTATCTGTGAACAGGAGTTTGCAGGCAGATCCATAAATGGGTATTATATGCTCGTAATGGAATTCATACATTTTTAATTTAGATATATCCAGGATACACATGCCGGCGTAAAGAGGCTTGTTGAGTAAAACATTAGAATTTGTTAATTTTATCACGGTCAAATCTTCGTTTATGATATTGTAGGATTCAAAATTTGGTCGGGCCACGAAACGTTTGGCTCGTTTCGCGTTGGTGACAAGCTTCACGGCAAGATGTTTCCTGTTATTTTGCATCGTCTTACCGTAAATTGAATTGTTCATTAATTTGAAGAGGTCCTTTTCAAAGGAAGATTTTGCAATCTGCCGTTTGGAAGTGTTGAAGTCGATATATGGCTTCAGCCATCGACTTTGGCGAAACTCGAGGATTTTATGAATTTTGGCCAATTTCATACCCATTTTCAGATAGAATTGAAGATTTCGATAATGCACGACGTACCGGGTCTTTGCCATGAGATTGGGCACCAACTTTTCGACCCCGGTACCGATTTTAGCCGAAATTTTCTGTGAAACGGACTTTGCGTACGGGGATATCATGTCCGGTCGTATGTGCAGCGTCTCTGGTGCGAGGGGATAGTCATTGTGGTCGTCGTGGAGATGAGAAGGATAGTCCAAGTCCACGGCCAAAATATATCCTAAATCGTCGTCTGTCGATTTAGAGTCCAAGTCAAAATCGTCAATTTCGTATTCGTCCAAAAATCTAAATTTACCCGTTGGGAGCGGCTCGGACATGGCGTACCCATAGAGGTTGTTACAATCCAAATACATGATGTAGCTATTTGGACTGCTTGGGTCGTATCCTTGAGCGAGATACGGGTTATTCGCCTTTGCATATCGATTGGATATCATGGAAACGCCACCTCTCATGCCCCGCTCCACAAACAGGTAAATGTCTGGGTCGGTAATCAGGTCCAAATTTACATTTGTCATGCGCAGACACGCGTCAAAGCTAAGTCCGGGGCTGCTGTAATAGTGAAGCGGGTCCAATTTATAAAAGTCCAAGGACATGGCACGAAATGATTCGAAAACATCAGCCAGTAAAATGACGTCTGTCTTCAAATACAGATCGTGGTAGTCCTGCATAGTTGTCATATTAAAAGTCTGCCAAATTTTCTGGGCATAGTCGTAGTCGTCCTGCGAGATGTCTTCGTCCGTCAGTTTACTGAAGAAACAGCCCTTGGGTGGCAGAGTCCTTTCGGTCATTCTGCAGGCTGTCGTCATGTATTCGTAGGGAAATACCCCCTTACGCAAAAGCAATTTGTAGTCGGTCGGAAAAATTCGCCGCAAATGTTTGAATTTGGAGTCGTCCTCTTTCGATAAATTTTTTACCAACACGTCCAAACCGCAGTTTAGAAATTGGAGGGAATCCAAAAAGCGTATATTATTGACTTCGAACGAGAGATATTTTTCCATGTTGGTTGCAATGACATTTATTTCTTGCTCTGCAAACTCCTTGTTCATGTTTTTGAGAATAAGATGAGAGTCGTAACCTTTAAGGTTGTGAAAGATGACAGGAAGAAGATAGTTTGCAGTTTTCCCTTTCTTAGACTTTGTAGGTTTGCGAAACTTCATTTTGAGATTGCAAGGTGAGCAAAGAGCAGAAACAAAGTTACCAGTCATGTGACAGTGGTGTCGAACTTTGTTGGAGCCAGAAAAAGCGGAAGAGCAAGAAGGACATGCAGCACAACTTTCAAACTGTAACCGCTGCTGCTGGGTAAGTGGAATCATCGGTTTGTTGGTTGCCAAAATTTTATTTATACGAGTTTGTTCCGATTTTATATGCGAAAAGAAATGCGCCATCACGTCTGGGCCCGAATACGTGTATGGGGCAGCATCGTCCAATTGTGGAAACGAAGAAACTGTGAGACAACAGAACCCGCTAGGAGTATGCGTATCGAGAAATTTTGTTGAGTTGGTCGCAGAAGTAGTATCGTTTGGCGAGAGATAGCTCTCGAAATCTGAATATATCGCGTAGGGCACAGGCATTTCATGCTGCGTGTTTGAAAATGAGAGGTTAGAATTTTCATCGGACGGGTATCGCACGGACTGCAAGCCGTGCTTGCCGCATTCGTCCATGTGTGCGTGTTTCCCAGCAGCAGTGGTAAAACAGTAAAGACAGTAAGGACAAGGAAAAGATCGGCCATTATGTGAATTTCGTGTGCTTAGAAGAGCAGAAAGATTGCGAATTGTGATATAATGGCGTTTAGCACCATCGTCAAGAAGTAGAAGGTTAACAATGTGTTTTCTACCCCTATGAGCACTTGCATATAGAGGAGTAAACTTTTTATCATCCGGATTGAAGTACATAATATTAATTGCATAGTCAGGATTGAGAGATTCAAAGAGTGGAATTTGATCAATCGTCATTGGAAATTTCAACCCTTTAATTACAAGTTCGTCCACATATCGCCTGTAGATACTGACCCTTTGTGCATTATCTTTTTGAAAATGACTTACAGCTAATGTTGCATAGAGAAAGCAGAAATCATCATCATTTTGAATATTTAGGGTAGCATGCTTATTCAATATATATTGTGGGGTGGAAATGTAAGTAGACGCGCCGATCGGTTCGTATACCGCATTGCACAACTTAAATTCCGCCACTCCATTCACTAACCACCCCGAACTCTGGCTTGTGAAGGTGTCGACAAGTTCGTCGATGCGATGTATTGCGTCTTGCAATTGGTCGGCGATCTGTGACGGATGCAATAGTGTTGCCGGCACAGACTTGAAATACCCGACCGTCTGGGTGTCTCCATCTGGCGTGGGTCGCTTGAAGTCCACGTCGACCGCTACGTACCATTTCACCGGCCTAAAGAAAACATTGTGCTTAATACGAAATGGATATGTTCGAATGCTGTAGTGAAAAATTTCGATATGTTCAAGCAAAAATTTTCTAAGTCCAAATCACAGAAGCGAAAAATTTTCTAAGTCCAGATTTTTAGACGGAAAATTTCTAAGTACAACATTTTAGAGCGAAAAATTTTCTAAGTCCAAGAAATAGAGTTGGTAAAATGTTCTATGTTGCACGCTTTAGAGTGAAAAATTTCCTAAGTCCAGCATTTTAGAGCGAAAAATTTTCTAAGTCCAAGAAATGCAAACTCACCCTTCGTCTCCGAATGTATCCTCCAGAGCGGCGGTCATGCGCGATGCTTCTGCCAGCAACAGACCGTGCACGTCGGTTGTTTCCGGCACAGGAAACGTCATATCGATGAATGTGTTTTGTGTCGACGTGTGTACGCCCGGATTGGCCGCTTTCTTCACGCATGTAACACAGATCTCTTGGCCGGATCGGAAGAATCGCACAGGCCGGCGATTCTTGCATTTCGTACACTCTTGACGTAGCCGGCAGGTTTCACAGAGCCCGTTCGTCAGATTGGTCGCCTTGTACGCGCGACAAGACTTGCATCGACCTAAAGACATCCAGTATATTTTAAACTACGAGATTTTACATATACAAAATAATAATGTATCAGAATACAAGCATAAAATTCTGTGTCTTTGTACGTGTGTGTGTGTGTCATGTGCAAGAATGTTAAAGTCCGTAAACTCGCTTACTCGAAGTGCCGGGCTCTGCTGGCGATGTCGGCCTCGCGTCCCTGTCGCTGGAGCTGGCCGCGCCGCTGGAGCCGGAGCTGCTCGCCGCCGCAGCCGCACCGCGGCTGCTGGGATTGGTTGTCGCTGCCACCGCCGCCACCGTCGCCGGCACCGCCGGCGACCCTTCTCGCAAATTTCCCATCAGATCTACATCATACAGAAATAACAAACACAGCTTTCTTTACAAATTGTTGTATTTGAAAAGTACAAGTTCGTTAAAATTGATCAATGCAGCACAAAATTCCGTATTTGAAAAGTACAATTTCGTTGAAATTGTTCGTTGTATTGTATAAGTTTAAAAGATTGAAGGAAAGCGTACTTACGGATTCGTTTTGGTGCGCATCCAGTGTCCGGCTCTGCCTTTCGCTTAGTTTCTACAACACAAATTAAACGACATGTTACAAAGTATTTTCTAGAATTATATCACAGAACTTTAAAAATAATATATTTTATTCAACATACGAAAATTTTTGATTGTTTAAAAATTATTTTGTTCGAATTAAAAAATAAACTTACCCATTTCTCGAATCGTCTTCTTCAGTTGAGCCTCGATCTTGAGCAGTTCATCAATTTTGGCACGCAGGTTGCTCGCTAAAGAAAATTTAATTTTTTTTTTTAGTGTTGAGGATTTGCATTAGGTCTAAGTTAGCTAGGTACATAAAGTTTAAGAAAATGTCCTACCAGTTTCCATGACGGGTTCTTCTTTGTCAAATTCGCTTAAATCGGAAAAAGTTTTATATGGGTTCGCATGCACATATATCTACTACTTAATTCTTGTAGACAGCGTCTTACACTACTTTCGCAAAAATGCCAAATATCAAACCAAATGTAATAAGTCAAGTTCTGCTGAATTCTGAAGCTGCTGTGTGACGGCCACCGTCTGGCGATGGACTTTATATTGCCGGGGACTACTTTTTCATATATTCCTACGCGAAATAGTTCCAAGCGCGCATGCGCGCGGAAGGATATGGTTAAGGCGGTGATGCGGTCGCGTGTGAGTGTGCGTGTATGTTTGAGCTGGTGTGTGTGTGTGTGTGCGTGTGAGGGAACTACTTTCTTCATGTCCTCCTATGCGAATTAGTTCTAAGTCCAAGCGAAATAATACTAAGTGCGCATGCGCGCAGAATGTTATGTTGATGCTGTGATACATTTGAGTGGATGTGTGTGTGAGTGTGTGTTTGAGCGGGTGTGTGTGTGTGTGTGTGTGTGTGTGTGGGTGTGGGGGCGTGTGCGTATGTGTGCGTATGTGTGTGTGTGTGTATGTGGCACACACAGGGGAAGAGTTCGTGGCGTCCATAGCTTACTTGAATCGTCGGAATGTGCTGATGATGCTGATGATGATCCTGCATGTTGCTCTACCACTGATGCAGAGGGTTCTGTGCGCTGACCAGCGTTGTCAATCTCTGCAAGAGTTAATAGTATATACCATAAAGTGCGAATCGTTCGTCCATAATAATAATATTATTATTTTCTATTCATTTCAAAATACAATGAATTTTCCTTTCGTTCGTCTTTTTGGCCTCTGGAAAAAAGTTCCAAGGAGTAAATGATTCAGCTGGCACATATGTAATGCACGCTAATACCGCTCAGATCTATAGGCCTATACAATGATAGGATACAAAATAAATGCCCATAGAAATTTATTATTATCTCAGACCTATAGAATTACAGAACGATAGGCTGCAAAATAAATGTCCATAGAAATTAATTATTATGTCAGATCTATAGAATTACACATCGATAGGCTGCAAAATAAATGCGCATAGAAAATAATTATTATGTTCTAGCCACATGTGCAGCGAAGTTACTACAAAGTCCTGCGCATAGACAATTTATTTTAAAATAATTATACTCACGAGATGTTGAATTCCTGTCGGCTGTAACGATTCGAGTGGGAAGGATTCTGATGTTCGTAGAAGATAACTGTAGAGCTGGAAATCGAGGCTGGTCAGGAGACGTCGCCGGATTTGCGCCGCGCTCTGATGCCGATGAGGATTCTGATTGCAAATCATCCTTATTCAGATCTATAAGATATGAACCGTTATAAAGTGCGAATCTTTAAAATATAATGATAAACTTGCTGCATGCATACTAAAATGAGCGCCCATGGATAGAAAATTCGGCGCTTTGCAGTATAATATATTGTGCATATTTTCTATGATGAGAATTTTAGTATAGAAAAAGGATATGACTACTATTATTATATTCTATCGTCAAAATTTTGCAAGAAAGGCCATTACAGATCGGCATTATACTAGAAAAAATCCGCTGCAGTGTGCAAGTGCCAGTCCCAAGGCCGTAAAAATTGTCCGGACGTCGATAGAAATAGCTCTTACGATTATATAAGATTAGAAACTTGCATTAAAATAATTTAACTCACTCGATGTTGAAGCCATGCCTGCTGTAAATGTTCGAGTTGGAAGGAGTCTGCTAGCTGTAGAACGTCGTGTGGCGATGTAGACCGCCTGTCGAATGTAGATGTGTAGAAGATGCTGCGTGCCGGTCGAATCTCGAAATCTCCTGGTCTTCGAAACGTATGTGTTTAACTAGTGCGTTGGCCGGCCTTTTTATAAATGCCTGTAACCATTCTGATGATATCATCAACCATCCTGTTCAGACAAGATCGGGCGAAGTCAGACATGTCTGGGGGAGAGCTCTGTTGCTGTAGACGCGCAGTGAGCCCGCTATGCCAGCAGCCCTGCTGAGTAATTGAGAATTCATGTTCAGACACGCTTGGGCGCGATCAGCAGCTCTTATGTGTACTTGGGAATTCATGTTCAGACACGTTTGGACTCGATCAGCATCACGCTGGACGGTTGCACTGAGGCTGCCATATAGCCACACCAGCTGCTCTTATGAGTAATTGGGGATTCATGTTCAGACAAGCTTGGGCGCGAATAGCATCACGCTGGACGGTTGCACTGAGGCTGCCATATAGCCACACCAGCTGCTCTTATGAGTAATTGGGGATTCATGTTCAGACAAGATTGGGCGAGAATTCTGTCGCTTATGGTGAGAGTGAGAGAGGGGTGGGAAGAGCTCTGTATGGGTGGGAGAGAAGGATGCTGTGCGTGGCGCATGATGAGTAATTCTATCATACTGTTCATAGTAGATCAGATGAGGCCAGACGAAGTCAGATAAGCCTGATTGAGAATTCTATTGCTTATGGGAAGCGGGAGAGGGATGGAGAGGGAGGTAGAGAGAGAGAGAGATAGGTATGAAGAAGGAGAGGAAGGGGGAGAGAGATGTAGGAAGAGATAGGTAGGAAGAAGGAGAGGGAGGGAGAGAGAGAGAGGTATGAAGGTAGAGAGCGAGAGATATTGTGAAATAATAATTAATTAAAATTTTAGTTAATTAGCATAATAACTAATTATAATAATAGGAAGTTAGCATAATATTTCATATGCTCAGCCCCCAGCGCTCATGAGGCACACCGGGCGGGCGGGCGGGCGCGCGCGGGCCGCTATTTAGGGCTCCCCGGGCCTTTGTTATGTTAATTAGGAATCACTAATTAGTAATAATAACTAATTATTAATAATATCTAACTATATGAATTGAAGAAGCTATGTAGTGCTATTTAGGGTTAGTAGGTCTTTTGTTGTATTAATTAGGGGTATGTAATTACTAATTAGGATTATGTAATTAATAGGATTAAGATAATTAATAGGATTAAGATAATTAATAGGATTAAGCTAATTAATAGGATTAAGATGAGCTAATTACCCTAATTAACCTAATTAATCCTAATTAATCCTAATTATCCTAATTATCCTAATTAACCTAATTATCCTAATTATAATGACGTCACTAATTGATCGTTGGTCTCTCCTACTCTCACTACTGTCACTGCTTCAATGAGACGTGCCGCTACGCTGGTACCCTGTTTCTTTTCTCCATACTAATAGTAAGGATTATCTGACAGACTGGCAACATCAAGCTCAGTTGATAATAATTATTTGACATAATTATGGCTTTATAAAATCGCGTTTTTGCTACTTTTTGCTGCGTTATGTTTTTAAATCGTCAAAAAACAGTGGGTGATCTCATTAAAAGCGCTATATATAGCTTTTGTTCTGTTTGAAATATTATAATATTTGACTATTGCCTTTAAGCCTGTAAAATTTCATTTTAAAATTCGTACTTTTGACCAAGATATTGGCAAAAGCCTTAATGGGGTACTTTTTATAGTCCAAGTTATATACCTGTACAGAAGTTATTGTAACTGGCTGCCTGTAGGTCTCTCTCTCTCTCTCTCTCTCTCTCTCTCTCTCTCTCTCTCTCTCTCTCTCTCTCTCTCTCTCTCTCTATATATATATATATATATATATATATATATATGTCTATCTATCTGTCTGTCTGTCTGTCTGTCTGTCTGTCTGTCTCACTCTCTCTCTCTCTCTCTCTCTCTCTCTCTCTCTCTCTCTCTCTCTCTCTCTCTCTCTCTCTCTTCTCTCTCTCTCTCTCTCTCTCTCTCTCTCTCTCTCTCTCTCTCTCTCTCTCTCTCTCTCTCTCTCTCCCTCTTTTCTTTCATCTTCTCTTCACTCACCCACCCATCCGCCTCGTTTGTTGGAGCTGAAGACAAATAGCGCCACACAGCGAGTGTTGGACAAATAGAACCTTCATCTCTTACATCGATTGGCGCCTGCGCAGAACCACGCAATGCTGGTTCTCCGCTTCCGTTGGCAGAGACGCGCCTCGTCTCGGCTAATCCATGTAGCCAAGGGAACCATAGTCACCCAACCTGCAGAGACGTTCTGTATGTGCGTGTCGCTTCTAAACTAATGGCCCCTCAATGCTTCGCTGCAGTCAGGTCGGGCAGCAGATGCCTTCTCTCAGAACTGCTGGACCTATCCACACGCACGTGTGTCTACGTGTGTCTATACGTGTGTCTACGTGTGCATGTCTACGTGTGCATGTATGGCAATGCAAGCATATACGTCTAAATCATACTAAATGTACACCTTATTTATTACGGGTTGTAATTATTATGTGTGAGTATAGGCCTACTTGACTACAGATGAACGCATGCATTTATGTGTATAATTATATTTACATGGTGTATAGGTAATATTTACATGGTGTATAGGTAATATATACATGGTATATAATTATATATGGCATGTTTATCCATACATTTTATCTTAATTAATAATGATCTCTGCAGAGTCCTTGGGGATTGAAGTCACATACACAGAGGAAAATAATATAAGCTGATATGTGTGTGTGCGCGCGCGTGTTGTGTACGCAAATATTTTATATCCGCATTCCTGGATGCACTTTACTGTTTATATACTACTAGCTGGGATACCCAGCGTTGCCCGGGAAATTTAGGATTCGCCCCGCTCCCGGCCAATTTCTTACTTTCCGCTCCCCGGAATGTAAATAATTTTCCAACTTTAGAAACTAATCCTGTGTACTTTGCAACCATGTGTACTTTGCAGCCCTGTCCATCCTACCTCAAACGGGAAGTCCCCCAGTTTTTTTCTTGGCTACGCCCCTGGAGGGATTACGTTACTTTACCTTCTCGTAATCAATCAGTTCATCTAATTGTCTGACAAGCTGGCGCTACAAAAATGTCCTTCTGCGTCCAATCAATCACGTCCTCAGTCCATTTCCGTCAGCCGTTGGCCACGCCCATCTGCTTCCGGCTCCGGTCTCAAAGGTAACATCCCATTCTGTGCAAATTCCTTCCTTCCGCAGATCGCATGCGCGAAGAATCGCAATTTCCGGGCAGCTGAATTGCGCCCAAAGCGTTCTCTGGCACGCCCAAAAGTCGCCACAATCGCATGCTAAGCACACACAGACATCGTTGCAACCGACATGCGCTGATATATACATATATATAAGCGATGTCAGGTTCACTATATATATAATTTTTATATATATATAGTGAACCAGGTTCACTATATATATATATATATATATATATATATATATATATATATATATATATATATATATATATATATATATATATATATATAGTGAACCTGAATGAGAGAGACAGAGGCGCACATAGTCATACAAAGAAAGAAAGAAAGAAAGAGAGAAAGAAAGAGAGACAGAAAGAGAGAAAGAAAGAGAGAAAGAGAGAGACTCGGTCAGAAGCACAGCGAGAGATAAAGAGACACATGTAGACAAAGAAAGAGAGACACAGTGAGAGGGGGCGAGAGAGACAAAGACAGAGGCATATGCATTGGCAGAGATACAGAGAGACAGAGACAGACAGAGAGAGAGAGACAGACAGAGAAAGACAGAAAGAGACAGAGAGAGACAGAGAGAGACAGAAACAGAGAGAGAGAAAGAGATAGATGGATAGACAGACAGACAGACAGACAGACAGACAGACAGACAGACAGACAGACAGACAGACAGATAGATAGATAGATAGATAGATAGATAGATAGATGGATAGAGAAACAGACAGAGACAGATAGATCATAGACATACATACGCAAACACACATGTCTAGTGATTGTGAATTTGTGAGCGAGACAAGCAGACAATCTGAGAGTTTTGAAGAGACAGTTTTAGTTCAACTCAAACTGTACTTTTGCCGTTCTAGAGTATAGGGGGTGGGGGCTTCTTAGTCACCTCCATGAGGCGGCGCCATAGAGATTAATTAACGATTTCAGACAGAGTGATGTATAATACATAGCGCATCTTTTCCTCCACCTATATATTTTTTGTTGCGAAGTTCGCCATACGAACTAATGAAGTGCATTCTTTATACTACAGATCGTTTAACCCCCTTCTCAAAGTGCACCTTCTTACAAAATACCTTGTAAGTTCTAGTAACGCAGATGTGCTAGTTTTTGTCTCGTCTCTGTCCTCTATAGGCGTCGATCTTTCTCAATACTCAACAAAATGCTTTTACTTGAAACGTTGCTAAAGAAACCTTATAACTATAGTTGACCGGACACAGCCAATCGACCTGCCCACTTAACGTTGCGTAAATCATACAACTTCCTACAAAAACGTTACGACCATGTTATTCCAGAAATATTGCTATAAATTACTAACTCCATATTCAATTTCCTATATCTAATGCGATATAAATAATAAAACGGGTAATAAAAGTTACAATGTCGCGTTTAGATCAGCCTGTCCTACCTAGTGCCCACAATGGACTGGTCCACGATGGCTGTGATCCGGCACGGCGTGTATACGCTTCGGCGACACAGTCGGTGGTGAGTTAGTCAGAGCTATAAATGGCGTTGAACATTCAGTCGGCTGTTAAACTTGCGCCTGCGTGTACCTTTAAGATTGAAATAAAGATAAATTATTCCTAGCGTTTCAAAGGTTTTAGGTGCTTGAAAGCGCTCTAAATTTACAACACGTCGTCAGCGTGATTTTTTTTATGAATTTGATTTGATTTGAAGAGGCAACTATCAAACAAAAGCGGCCTCACGGGTGATAGGCCTATTATAAATTGTCGCGAGTGGGTGGACGTGTTTGTTTAAGAAGTGAAACAGAAAGTTGGTTTCCTGCGTTATATATACCGTCATCGAACGAGTTTTCTTGACTATGGATCAAGTCGAACTGAGGTTACCGGCGGATAAGCTGAGCACACAAAAGCTTGAAGATTGTCATCGGTCAACTCCTCACTGCAAGGTTTGTAAACCCAGCACGGCGCGATTTGTACGGGGTTATGGAGCTCGTGCTATTGGTTCCGATAATTAATCGATTGTACATTTCACTTCTGCTCTATAGACAGATCTTTGCTTCGACTGTCTCAGGCTACATTTTTACCTACTGATTAGACCCACTGTACATTTCCGATACATTTTGCTGCTGACCATTGGTCTTATGTATAACTATATAGGGTTCGACCAAATCTCATAGACTATGAAAAATATATGTCGACTATATCCATGCATGTGCTTAGCTGCTGCTCATATATGCTCCATGCAGGACCGTGCAGGACGTCATCTCTCTCAGCTGCTACGTGTTGTTCATTGTTCTGCGACTTCGCTGCTTCTAAGCTTCGTTGCTCTGTTTTACCTCTTTGTTCTGCTGTATCTCGTTGCTCTACTATACCTCGTTGCTCTGCTATACCTCGTTGCTCAAAGACTTCATTGATCAGTACCTCGTTGCTCTGCTATGCCTCGTTGTTCTACTATACCTCGTTGCTCTGCTATACCTCACTGCTAAAAGACGTCTCCGCTCTGTATCTCGTTGTTCTGTTATACCTCGTTGTTCTGCTATACCTCGTTGCTCTACTATACCTCGTTGCCAGGGCTTAAAGTGTGCCAGGACGGTCATGGACGGCGTCCTGGCACTTATTTTCGAGGCGGGACGCCGTCCTATTACTTATTTGGCCAGCACTGCCAGGACGGTCGTCCATGACGGCATGGACGACCGTCCAGACAGCCATAGACGGCAGTGCATGGCAACAGGTTTCTATAGGACGTTGAGTTTTATGCCCAAATATTACACAAATATTTCAGATATATCATTTTAGATTTCTAGAGAGTTATCCATTGTCTTTATATAATGAATCTTAAAATGCCACCATTGCAGTGAGGAAATTCAAACATGCAAACAACGTGCATGAAGAGGACATTTATTGAACTCGTAAACTGTGTCTTTCGTCAATGAAATTATGAGAAATTTGGTACCATTACAGTTTGAAGATTTAAAAAAAATTTAAACAGCTGAAGAGACACTTTTGAAGCCATAAACCACGACTATCGGCACTGAAGTGACGAGCCGTTTAGTTAAAATGACAACCTATAATGACATTATTGCAATATGGAAATTCGTCAAATTTGAACAATGGGGGAGAAAACTTTTCTTGAACTCTGAAACCATATCTTTCAGCAACGAAATTATGAGGTATTTTGCAATTAAGAAATTTGACAGATTTAAACAATAGCAGGACTCTGCAGGAGACACTGCAGAAAACCACGACTATCAGCACTGAAATGATGAGCATTTTCGTCATATTGACAGTCTAAAATTCTACCATTGCAGCGTGGAAATTCAAAAACATTTCGATATGTGGAGAGGTGCTATCCCCTCCACCAAAACCCCTCCCTCTGCTCAGTGGCTCAACACTAAACAATGGTCGCAAAATACAATAACTTGTATAAGTTAAGCCTTCATAGAATTTATTCTAAAAATTAGGAAATCACATATTTTTGGTGAGCTGAGCCCGTAAAACCCCTAAATACGACATGCCCCTTGAGTTTCTTATAGGCTATAGGCCTACAGTACCCAAACGACGGCCGGCATACTTACAAACTTGTTATTGGCCTAAACTTTTAACTGTTGTGATTACGGTAAAGACAAAACCTTTATCTTTTACAATAAAACTTTGACTTTTATTGTTATCCTGGTAGCTTGCGACTCTGAAAAACGACTTAGCCTATTTTTGAAGTTTTCATGACTTTATCGTTCATAAAATAGCTGGCAAACAAGGGCCGAAAAAGGGCTCCAGTTGAGGTCGACACAGCTAAAAATGAGTTGGTCGCTGGGGTTCCGCGGCTCCGCCCCAGACCCCGCTGGGGGAACTTACGACGCTCCCCCAGACCCCCTAGTCGGCATGGGCTTCGGCACTCGCAGCTTCGCGCCTTCGGCGCTTGCAATATGAGCACCCTTTAAGAAAACATTTCTTATGCACCTCTGGGAGGGAGGAACGGCTTAGGGCTTCAGCTCCCCCCAAACCTGAAATCCTGGCGCCGCGCCGCCGCCACTGATGACAAATTATGTCTCCGTATACAATACAGCGTCCTGGCACTTCTTTTTTACACTTTAAGCACTGCTCGTTGCTCTGCTATACCTCCTTGCTCAAATACTTCATTGCTCTGTACCTCGTTGTTCTGCTATACTTCGTTGCTCAAAGACTTCATTGCTCAAAGACTTCATTGCTCAAGGACTTCATTGCTCCTAGACTTCATTGCGTTGTACCTCGTTGCGTTGTACCTCGTTGTTCTGTACCTCGTTGCTCTGTACCTCGTTGCTCTGCTACGTCGTTGCTCTGCTGCTTCGTCGCATTGCCTGTCAGCAACAGATCCTGCATAATCCGTCTGTCCAATTGTTGGCCGGTCTTAATCGTGACCAATAAAATAACTCCTGTTATTATGTAGTATTGTAGTTGAACATTTTCTAGCAATGATTTTAATTCTTGGCGGAACGACTTTGCTGTTCTTTACATCAGATACAACCTACTCAATTAAGGGTGGATCAATGGGAAGCAATAATATAACCTACACGCATCCATGGACCATGGTGGATCCCAAGGGAGCACTCAGTCTCTCCCCTCCCATCCTCCCCCTCCCCCCACCGAGCTCAGGTGTGGTAGCCTGGATCGGCAAGTAATAATTACTGTGTGGATGTCATTCGGAGACGTTTCATTACGCGAATTAGACGTGATTGATGTCGACCTGTGTGTCTCATTTTGCGCTTTCCGACGCTTTATGGCCGCGCAATTTGTTTGCTCCTGCCGTGCACGACGCGAGATTCGTCGGTAATGACGGGCGAAGCATAAATTCTGTATATTATTCATTTTATTGTCAACAGATGCGACGGCGACGGCATCCATTTCGAATCGGTATTATAACACAAATGCGTTCGGCGATTATTATTTTTCAATGATCGTCAACAGACGATGATGATGATCTATATACAGAATCATAGGCGTAGGGGACATTTCAGAAGTGGGGGGGCAAAATTTTTACTTTTGCCCGAAAAATTAAACCCGGAATAATTGACGTCGTGCACACAAAGCCATCTTTGTTCTTGCACCCACACCCGGGGACAAGGGGCAAATACACCGGGACACCGCCAATCGCCATATTATAGGGACCAGGCTGGGTAATTTTAGGCATATATGCAAATTTATTATGTAGCCTATGTATATATTCTTGACGCTTAACCAGTTCAAACTTCACACGAGCAACTGATTAAATTCATAATTGTAGATTGTTTTGTATATCTAATCATCTACAAAGCGCCTCAGTAGGGTGAACCGTTCAGAGGCGCTAATAGTGCGCAAAACCGCGCTCGAAGAGGCAGGTTTTAAGATGAGAGAATGAAGAAGAGAGACTGACACAGAAAGTGTATAGAGTGAACGCAAGGAGAAAGCTCATTTCAAAGAGAAAGACCAATTGAGGCAAATGATCGAGACTGAGCCTCAGCAGTTTTAGAAGGCGGAAGCAAACGTCAAGTCTGTTGGATGAACGAAGTGGACGGTTGGAGGAAGCTGAGTGAGGCCTTAGTATAACGTCGGTCAGATATTTGGGGCAAAACCCCGCTGAGCCTTGAAGATCAGAGTGAGGAATTTAGATTGAATGTGAGCACGGAGAGGAAGCCAATGGTTGGGGACAGAACATCTAGAGATCCTGAGACACCTTAAATGAAAATAAGTGGAACGTGTGCTTTTGGAAATGTGCTCAGTTAAGGTATTATCCTTCCCGTAATATAAGTGAGCTATCAAGTGCAACACCCTGATCCCGCACACTTGACAAGAAGGAAAAGATTGTAAATTTTCAGAGAGCAGCCCAAGATCTGCACGTTCAATGTTGATAATCGCAAGATTATCGTGTCTATTTTGCCTCATGACCAGTAGAAATTTCGATGTCATTCAGGCAGTGAATTCCGTGTTTTGTTCCACCTAGCTTGCATGCTGTGAATTTCCCCAAATGCCGCGAATAGTCGCAATTTTCGGTCAAATTTCGGCTCTTGAATTGGCTGCGACTCTATACTATAGCCATTATTTACCGTGAATTCAGAACTTTTTCGGGAATTTCTGCCATCCATAGTCTTATGAGCTATATCTAACTCGATTCGGGCAAGATTTTCGGGCAAATTTCAGCTCTTGAATTTGTTTAGATTCTAGCCATTATTTACAAAATGCTGCTGTGAATTCAGAATTTTTCGGAAATTTCTGCTCTCAATGGTTGTGAGTTAATATCTAATTCGATTCGGGCAAGATTTTCGGGCAAATTTTGGCTCTTGAATTTGCTGCGATTCTCGCCATGAAGCTTATTTATAAAATGTTACCGTGAATTCAGAACTTTTTCGGGAATTTCTGCTAACCATGGTTGTTGTGAGCAAATATCTAACTCGATTCGGGCAAGATGGAACTGGGAGATAATGTGGTATACTAATGGACGTTGAACTTCAAGAAGTTTGGTTAATATTTTCCCGGGTCTACTTGCCCGAAAAAACAGACTTGCCCGAAATTTGGGGGGGGCATTTGCCCCCCTGGACCCCCGTCTCCTACGCCTATGTACAGAATGCTCCAAGTGATGCCTGCATAGAGCAGACACTGTTAACCATTGCATATATAGTCTATATATATAATATATATACATACTATATTATGTATATATTATATTGTATATTTTTTCAATATATATATATATACATAATGGACCTGTGGTCGTCGGCCTTATAGCTATATACGCAAAGCGCGTTGAGTTTAAGATCTTAATGCTTAGCATATGTCTATAATTGCATGTCTTCGCTACATTGTTGGCTGTGGCGCATCATAACATTGTCATCATATCTAGAGTGCCTTGGCCTCATCCAATCCGCCTCATAGATCGCATTCCAAAGTTTGTCCTATAGTCTCTGAATACATGCAATCAATCAATCACATGAATTTATGTAGCGCCCCTTCAAGATCTCTACTCAGAGGCGCTCCCAGCTCAGAGGCGCTCCCAACTCAGAGGCGCTCCAAACCCAGGCCTGGTCAAAAAGAAAAGTCTTGAGAAGACGATAGAAAGAGCCAGCATGATGTCATTGCCATATCAAAGATGATCAGTGTCGCCCTCCTCCTTTATCCAGGTTTGGGACTGGCACTGGCAGAGAACAACCAGTGGCGGAGTTGAGCCAGCATGATGCGTGATGAAGGCTATATATGCTCTTTATTACGAGATAATTGATGTATAATATGAGTATATACTCTATTGTCCCCTCTTTAATATCCACAGCGCATTGTATACCGAATTTCTGTTTTGGTCCGGCGCTGTGTTGAGTGTTTATATGTCAATGTAAACTATCGCCAGACAGCTTTGTCACGCATCTCAAAAGGTTGCATGTCTACATAGGCCACATTGACCGCGCTTTGACATCAGACAATTAGGAGTGTTAGGAGTCTTAGGACCACATTAGCATCTGCATTACTTCTAAGAAAGTATAGACCAGCAAGAGGACAATGTCTAGCACCGTGCCATACAATGCAGAGACCGAGTTCTTGTTCGAGATCATAAGAGCGAAGCAATGTTATTCAAGTTAACTAAAACTAAAACTGAATTGAAGTTAACTGAAAAGTTCCATTTGAGTTAACTGAGACTAAAACTAAAACTGAAAAGTTCTGAAAACTTAAACTAAAACTAAACTTGAAAGTTGAAAACTGAATTAATTTTTGCATGGCGCACAAACCAAATGGCAGAAATGTTTGCAACTGTTAGCAGCAAACGGTCTGAATGGCGCAGATGTTTGACTGAGCAATAGCTGCAATATGTGTCAAGCAAACATCCGGTCTAACCCTTTCTCTATCGGCTTTCTCTATAGGGGTCAGTCTATTGTAAAATGCCATCAACCCTAAAGATCGGCTGTGGGCCGACAAGATAGTGATGTGTATAATTAATTTGATAACAATGTGTCAGTTAAACAGTCTGACATTGATTAGTCATTGCTACGGATGGCTGGGCACCGCTGACCACGGGGTCGCCGAAGTTAGTTACAGGCGTATTTGAAGCTTGGTCCGTGTGGTGGAAGAGTATGAATATTTGAACTTCAGCCTGTTTAGATAAGTCATACACAGGCCTGCGGATCACATGCACATGTCTATATACATGCAAGGTTCTTTCAATACACGATCTTGATAATATTATACTTGAATACATAGCCTACCTATGAGGATTCATTTCAATAACCAGCATAATTATGTTTGAAATCAGTTTGATGTTTGACACCTCAATGGACTTGGTATAGGACACACAGGCTAGATACATGTACATCATGCATGTTATTGATCAAGATGTTTATAGATAGGACAAATGAAGATGGAAATAGACGTGTCTACGTGTCTGTTGGTTGTGATGACAGTGATGATGGAATGGGCTAATTAATTCCATCAGACACATTAGGCATGGACACAAAGAATGCTGAACTAGATCAAATGTCTGTTGGTCTTCAAAATTCTATGCTAAGAATTTTCGGTGCAATCTATTATGACTTTCTTACTAATTTTGTCGTATAGTTTGGCACAGTTTTTTAAATTAGTATTTAAAACACTTTTCCAAGCCAAGTATTTTATACTTGTAGCCTACTTTTAATACTTTTGTAATAAAGTGTTTTACCTGTATTTTAAATACTTTTGTGATCAAGTATTAATATACTTATACTCAAAATACTTTTAAAAAGTATTTTCTCTATGACTGACCCTAAACACAGAATTCAGCAGTACGGACAGAATTACTATTAGTAAGCTTGATTTAAGTTTCTGCGCCAGCATTGCAGGCAAATGTTGAAAAAAGTTTTCAGTTTGTGAGCTTTCAGTGCTCTGAAATTAAATCGGATTAGTGTTCCTTTAGACTTAGAGCGATGAGTGTTTTTGATACTAAGCATGTAGTGGAGTGCTTCAAACTGCAGCTCAATTACATGAAAACATGAATTCAGCTAAATCTATTGCTCTTGCTAATAAAAATGAACGTCAGTAATAAAAAAATTCAATTCCTTCTGTTGAAGGTTTACAAAAACTTAACTAAAACTGAAAAGTTATGAAAACTGAAACTAAAACTAAAACTGAAAAGATTAGAAAACTTAAACTAAAACTAAACTGAAAAGTTAAAACAAAACTAAAACTAAAACTGAAACTGAAAAGTAAATTGAAACTTAAATAACACTGGAGCGAAGGCCATGATTGTTATATCGGTCTTTATTACGAGATAATTGATGTATAATATGAGAGCGTTCTTATCACAAAAGTGTCCGACTGTTCACAGACACCGTTACTTGCGGTGCATGCAGGTAGGATTTTCTTTGAGTCTCAGTCGTAAAACTCGGGAAAATATTGGAAGAACACGGCTCTTATTCTTCTCGAACGCTGCCGGACTCTATGCAGCCGAAGGAAGAGGAGAAGAAGGAGGAGAAAGAGAAGGAGGAGGGTGAGAAGGAGGAGAAGGAAGAGGAGGAGGAGGATTGCCCCATCCGGTCGTAGATTTCATTCGCACAAAGATCCTCTGATGAATGGAATTATTTTCGAATAAGATTGCGCCAATGCAGCGCAGAACAACAACGTCGCTTCAGCCAAGTTTTATGTACAGCGTGTATCGATTTGTCGGCGGTCGTCGTCGTCGTCGTCGTTTGCCGCAGTTTGTAACCGGAGGCGGACGAACGTTGTGCGCTGATCCGCAGGGATTTCGCTTCGACGCTGCGAGTTCAAGGTGTGGCGGAAGATTGCGCCGGAGGTGCTCTTGCTGTGACGCTCAGCGTATTGTACTCGTGTACAATGATGTACTTCGGTAATGCGTTTCTATTGCGAAAGCGTCACGTGCCGAGTTGAAACATTTTTTGAGTCCCGAATCGCCCGGTGAGTTGTAAAATAAGCTTATGTGTTGAGCAACTTGAATAGGCCTACTGTTCAGTGTACAGTGGCGTGTTTTGTCATTTGAGTTACTGTTAAGTGAATATCGCGTGCTAAATTGCAGGGCTGTTTTTAAGGAATTTTTAGAACTGCACATCCTTTCTCGTCCTCCATGGTAAATTACTCCCAATCTGAGGAAAATGGCCTATTTCTACTAGTTTTAACTGCACGGAACGTGATGGAAGTGCTTCTACTGCACGAATCCATTTAGAACTGCACATTTTGTATAGAACTGCACGTTAAAAAAGCCCTGCTAAATTGAACATTTTAAACTGTGAGTACCACAGTGGAATAACCTATATTCGATTATCCAGCACTGTAGATATCTTAATGGTTTTTAACTTCTTATACTATTATAGGATAATCAGATACATTTTACATGTATTATACACACATGCATACGTAGAAAGGCCCATTCATATACCCAGTAATCATGCAAAATATAAAACACAATAGTACATACTTACATACATACACGCATACATACATACATACATACATACATACATACATACATACATACATATATACATACATGCATACATACATACATACATACATACATACATACATATATACATACATACATACATACATACATACATACATACATACATACATACATACATACATACATACATACATACATACATATACATACATGAATGGTTGCATTAGCCGGGTCACTGGATTGACCTGCTCGATTTTTAAACGATTCATTTCTGACTATTTTCATCATTACATGCATGCATGAGTATACGACTAGTATACGTGCTCAATGAAAGTAAAGCGGAAATAAAATTTTAGAGCACCTTACGCGGTTGAGTATCGAACGTTGGTGAAACAGAGTGTTATAAATGGTTCTATTGACGTTTCATCCCACCATTGCCTATACTTTCCCAAATGCTTCAGTAACCTAACCTTAGAAAGTTACAATAGGAAGAAGCAGACATTTTCCAAATAATAATACCGTTGATACGTCATAAATCGATCCTAAATCGAGATGGGACAGCCAAACACCCAGCTTGTGACAGACGGACAGACCTTTAGAAAGTCCTGGGGCCTATTTATCAATTCTGCATGTGCTGGATTTAAGCAATTCCAATCGTACATTACATTACATCAACGTACTTGACCCAGATAATAATTATTGCGCGCGTGCAAAAGCAGACATGAAAAAGCAGACAGACAGACATCCACACAATACTGACACTGCTTAGGCAAACAATGAAGTGCTGACAAACACGGACAGACTGACATAAAACAGACACGGACACTGTCGGACAGGCTGACGATCACACGCAGACAGACAGACAGACAGACAAACAAACCGACAACTACCCAGACGAGCCAGTCTGTACAGACCAGTTTATCGATCCTGCAGTTCTTGGATTTCTGCCAGCCACACGGTGCTTGGAAGCTGCGACACTTGACACGACGAACAAAGGTAGGTCTCCCGCAAACACCTGAGCAGCCCTCCAATTAACCTACATCATCACCTGACAAAGGAAGCGTCCGCGCTCAGCCAACCGAAACGTCACGCTCCGCTACTCATCCTTGCTCGTCCCTGATTTGTTCCGGATGAAAAGCTGCCGTTGTCTGCCTAATTAATGGCCTAATCGCATACCAGCGCAACATAAATAATTAATTATGCTGTTGCGCTACTGCAGTGAAAGTGCGTTGGTCTAATGTAGATAAAACTG
This sequence comes from Lumbricus terrestris, assembly GCA_949752735.1. Lineage (NCBI taxonomy): Eukaryota > Metazoa > Annelida > Clitellata > Crassiclitellata > Lumbricidae > Lumbricus > Lumbricus terrestris. The sequence continues at coordinate 62,928,796 of OX457038.1, forward strand.
CCTCTCTTTACTGCAGCTATTTCATTTGTTATATTGCATGGACGCTTAAGTTCTTTGCGTAGCATTACCTGAGGCCTATAATAAATCACCATATATACGCAATGGTGAAAGTTCTGGATAATTGCATTAACATCGCATTATATTACGTTGCAATTCCAACTGTCGTAATTATGCCGTTGCAATAAACGGAACGCATTCAACTTGCAATGCATTTCCAGTTGCCTGGCATAGGCGCCCGCGCATAGGCAGAAGCGGGGACACACCCTCTGGTAAATTGACGCTTACCTTTCAACTATAGTATGTTTTATTTCTTTAAAAAAAATTCCTACAGAACACTAATGATTTAGAAACCACCAAGAAATATTCTTAATTTCGCGCTTTGGAATTTCTAAGCTCTTACTCTATGAATTAACCGCGATTCAGGTCGGTTGAGAATTGCCAGAGGAATTGGGGGTTTCAATCTCCCAGTCTTTCTTAGAGTCGAATAGCAAAGTCTGTTTTTTACACCCCACTTCCAAGTGGATCATAGTCCAACCCCCAGTTATTTCTCCACAATTCTCACACTGCCGTGAACACTGTGCTTTGCCCCTCATGCAAAAGTTTACGCGGCCGCACAGTGTTTAAAGTGTGGGAAAAGAAATACCTGGACGCCCCTTACCTTTCCAGACTGTGCTGGCCAATAAGTGGCAGTACGGCGTTGAGATTTTAAAATAAGTGCCTGGACGCCGTCCATGACCGTCCATAACATCCAGCTGCCTTCGAAAGGAACTATATAAATATTCAGTTTCATGCTAACACAAAATCATTTCGCTCTAACTATAGCACTTGAGTCGTTTTCTGTTCTTGCTTAGTGAATCGGAACCAAGAGAAGAGTCAACGAACTGCGACCGATACGCAGAGTAATCGAACATCACTGACTCCCTCTGTCGTCGTCCAACTGATAGTCTGCCGCTGTCCACTCTATCCCTCAAACTCAACAACCATCTGCTTCCGGTTGGTCCTTCGTCATCCGGGAAGATGTTCGTCGTCGAAACGTCGTCGATAGGGGTCGTCAGGGTTGCTCTCAACCTTGACTCAGTGATCAGGGACCTCGACATTTCCAGGGGTCTGGACGAAGAGGACCTAGAGGACCTTGAAGAAGATCCCAGGGATTTCGAGCAGGACCTGAAGGACCTCGAGGATTCCATGGATTTTGAGGAGGACTTCAAGGACTTGGAAGAGCACCATAGAGACTTCGAAAGTGATTTCAAGGACGCCGAAGACGAGCAATGGATCGATATCGAGACTGGATCTTCGAACGTCCTTGACGAAGAAGTGAGCAGTCTGTTGCTGGGTTCAAGGTCAGCCTCGGGGGTCATGAACCCAGGACACGTCAGTCTGCTGATGACTAGATCTGGCGGTGGGGGTTCTGAAGAGGAGGAGGACGAGGAGGACGAGACCGGGGTCCACTTGAGGAGCAGACGTGGTTGCCAGCGGAGGGTGAGGAACTCCGGACGCCAGAATCAGAAGAGTTTTGTGATGCAACAAAGACCAAGTCTGGACTTTGACAAAATGCAGGTTGGTCATCACGAGAGACAATGCAGATTAAACAATAGCAACGCAACACAATACATTAAAATACTCAAATAATCAGGCACAAAATAAACAGACAATCAAATGAACAAGCGGAGCCTACATACATGCATACAATGCCATACATACATAGGCTACAAGCTTGCATGCATGCAAACATACATACATATGTATACACATACAATGCATGCATATACATATATATGTATGCATGTCATACATACATACATACATACGTACGTACGTACGTACGTACGTACGTACATACATACATACATACATTCCACGGTGCAAACATGCAATTGTATGCACATACAATGTATGCGTATACATATATATGTATGCATGTCATACATACATACATACATACATACATACATACATACGTACGTACGTACATACATACATACATACATACGTACATACATACATACATACATTCCACGGTGCAAACATGCAATTGTATGCAATGCATTTTGAATCCGTTGAAAACGATGCGATGCGAAGAAAGAGAACAAGAGCAATTAGTAATACCAAACAGTACGTGTACACTGTACAATGCAAACGTTACCTAAGATCTCAGTATGCCACGTGTTTATATAACATTGAAGTATACATCAACTGTTACAGTATGCAGATTCCACACTGCAGTATGCGTATAGGATATACTCGAACAACAATCATCCTTTAGGCCATCATCGATTCTTTTAATCAGACGATAGCTGGGCAATGCATTTGGCCGTGACCTGACCTGACTTGATCTGACCTAGAATTGAATCGCCTCGTTTCCATTTACCCAGACGTCCTATTGATCGACATCATTTCCGTAGGTATAGCCTACGCCCTAACTGATTTTCAGAGCTTTTTCAATTATTTATCGCGTTCTTGTTCGTTGTCATTTGTTGGCAACCATCTCCTCTGTTGTCCAAAAATGTGACAAACCGTTTCTCGTTGCACATCAATCGAATCTTTGTTATGAATGGCTGGATAACGGTGGGTGTGGGGTGGGTGGGGGTGGGGGTGGGGGTGGGGGTGGGGGTGGGGAATGAATTGATGCATAGACTAAACGTTTTAAGGACAGAGGCATGCATCGATGGATCGACGACTGGCGAAATTTTCAATTCGCTCTGTTGTCGGAAAACCTTCACAAGGCATCTAATTCAGACTATAATATATTATAGCCTACTATAAAAAAACTGTCTATAGCTTGTTGCTGCATGTTTACGCCAATGTGTCATATCAAAGATGGTTAGTGCCCCCTTCATCCTTTCTCCAGGTTTTGGACTGGCCCTGGCAGATTACAAAAAGTGACAGAGTAAAAAGTCTCTAACCACTGATGTGTATTAATTCTACTGGATTGATAAGGCCTCGGCTATAGCCTATTGACCCACAGCAGACGGCGAATCAGACGCGGTTTCCGGTAAGGGAAGCAAGTCTTTATCTACATTATAAGGCGGAAAGTTTGTCTTTCTGTTTGTATGTCCGGATGTATTTTTGAATTTTTGTCTCAAGAAAGACTCTGAAACTATATAGAGTTTCGGTTTACGAAAATTTTTTGCAATTAGTTCTAACCATAATTTGTAGGTCAACGCGGCTATTTTCAGCTCTCAATTCACTTTAAAACCTGAGATATGAGCATGATCTTGTAGTCAGCGCCTTTACAAATCTAAGCAGCGATTTTCACGTCGCACATTAACCAAAGCGTCGCCGTTGTCGAGCATCCTCGCCTCTTGCATATTAATTAACTAAGTCGTTAAACACCGAACATGTCCAAAACACCACACGTGTCCAGCACCCGAGAACAAACATAGGGGCTCGCGTTCAAAATTTTTAGCGTATACCTTTCAAGAGTTTGAAACATTTAATTTTCTTTCCGAAAGTTAACGATGTATTTAAAACGTTCTTTGTTTTCAACTATCTATTTTCAACGAGCGCATACATTAATGACGTCATCGCTTCTTCACCTCATTTTTTTGACGACGGCCGATCTTATAGCACGCGGTTGTATTTGCGGTTCGCAAATAATAGCAAAAGCACCGATAATGAACGGCTGATCGCAAGTTTGGACAAGACAATGACACTATAGATACCGGTAATTAATACCGGTAATTAATATCCTACCGTGTCGTCGTACGTAGGCTATATCTCCTATCTGGAGATTACTTATAGCGGACAGGCCCGGATTAAGCCCTCGGAAGGCCCGACGCCATATTCTCCGGGGCAGTGATATTTTCGTGAATAAGAAGTAGAATAAGAATAATAATTATTGCATTTTCGTTCAGCAGAAGTAGAAGTAGAATAAAAATTATTTTAAGAACGAGAATAGAATAAGAAGTGGAATTAAGACCTTCAGAAGTGAATAAGAATAAGAAGTATAATTATTTTAAGAACGAGAATAGAATAAGAAGTGGTATTAGGACATTCAGAAGTGAATAAGAATAAGAAGTATAAATATTTTGAGAACGAAAATGAAGAGACTTCTGATTTTTATGGGCCGTATTTTAGTAATGTGAGGAGGCAGATTAGTCACAGAACAAAGAGGCGTTTTACCTGTATTCCCGGGGTCATAATTATGGCTCTAAACTAATCTAAACCAGTTTGGAGTTAGGGGCTATTCGAGGTCAATCCACGCAAGAAGCCAAGAACCTTGGAGCTATTGATATGCAAATGGGGTAATGCAGGGCTGAGGGGATGAGAAAACCAGGGTCACCATTGGAGTTAGGTAAGATATGATTGGCCTGTGAATAAGGAGAGACAAGAGTCAGGCACGTGAGACTGAACAGAGACAGTCCGCTGGCAAGAAAGACTGTTTAGTTGTAGCTGGATATGAAAAGGAGGGTGGTTGTCTCAGGTGTAGAGATTAGAGAAGAGCATAGGATTGCCCTTGGAGAGAGAGAAACCAACAGAATTCTCTGGCCAGGGTGAAATATATCAGGCTTGAACAATATCTGTCACAACATATTTTGAGGGCAAAGAAGGAAAGGGGCCACTTTGTTTAATCTGAGGTAAAAAAATTAGCCGTAGAGTTTACAGTTACAAAACATTCTCGTTGATAACATGCTTTGTCTGTCACCTTTATTTAGTTCTATAAAATCCTGTTAGTACTATGTGAATAGGCGTCCAACTTCTAATTCTGATTCATTCACACCACATTACAATATCGCACTTTGGGATGTTTAGTTCTTTGTATTCATAGCCAGACTAGTGTTATCGAGGCAGCGTTCTAGCAAATGATAGACTGAGCGGACCTTTGGTATGATAGCGGGAATCTATCCCGCATCCTACCTGATGTTCTGCTCTTCACGCCAGTTTAAGTTATGTTATCATTATTCTATGGATCCCCATATGCAAAGCAGGGCCATTAATTCCCTCGGCCCGTAACCTGGGCTTGCAGGTCACAAGTACCTTCTTTATCATGAGACACGGATGCCATCGGCCTTCTGGCAATGAAAACCAGGTATTCAACAAAATTGGTTCCAAGCGTGGAGTTTAATCACCAGAAAAGCACCCACTAACTTGAAGCTTTATAAGTTTATATCATAGCCTTAAATTCCAAGCTTCTAATAAAGCACCAGCCGAAAGTGTCATCACACAGAAAGCATTAGGTCTATCATCGTGACTATAAATAAGCTAAATTGGCAAATTGCAAGAGCGAGAAAAACTGACAAGTGCACGGATAAGTAAAATTGTGTCAAATCTCTAACTGGAAGAAGAAGTGAAATTATCTGAGAACTGGAAGTAGAAATAAAATTGCTCAAGTAGAAGTGAATAAGAACTAGAAGTTAAATTATTTGAGAACTAGAAGTAGAAGTAGAAGTAAAATCACGTCAACAGAAGTGAATAAGAACTATAGAAGTAAAATTATTTGAGAACTAGAAGTAGAAGTGGAAGTAAAATCACGTCAACAGAAGTGAATAAGAACTAGAAGTAAAATTAATCTAGGAACTAAAATATCACTGCTCCGGGGCCCCCTATAATTTACCGTTACCTTCTGTTACCACACTGTTCCTACAATCCCACGTGTTTATGCATGCCTATCAATGACTAGGCTATAGACCTGTAATTCAAACTTAATCAAGTGTAGCTTAACCAAATACAGAAATATTTTTTAAATGACACTTTATAAATGTCAATGCAGTAGATTATATTGTTTAGTGTCACGGATTAAAGCCTATTGTTATACCAATAATAGTTCACATTTTCTACTCGTGGCAGTGGCATACTGGTCAAAATGTCATTAAAGGAAACAGTAGGCTATCTAAGAGATCCTCAGATCAGCTCGATGGCCTCCTAATCCCTCCTTTGCCGAAATGGTTCGGCCAAAGAACTTTGACCTATCCATTTAGCGTTTACAACTGTTGTTTGTCGTGACAAATTGCCATTGCTGTTAAATTTTTTATTCTGCTGCCACCCATAGACTTGCGCCAGCATTGAGAACTACCCTTGAATTGCGCTATAAAAGAGCCGTACAGCAATTTCCTCCACCGCCGCCTGCTCTATTCCTCCTTCACTCTCTTCTTTGTGTCCCATTAACCTGTGTCCCACTCTCTTGTTTTATTCTTCCTTTCCTCTTGAATGTATATTTGATAAATTTTTCTCGGCCAGTGTTTTAGTGGCTCTGTATAGATGACGCTTTTGCTGCTGAATAAGCTAGAAATGAATAAAATGTGTATATAACAACAACAACAACAACAACAACAACAACAACAACAACAACAACAACAACAACAACAACAACAACAACAACAGCAACAGCAACAGCAACAGCAGCAACAGCAACAGCAACAGCAACAGCAACAGCAACAGCAGCAGCAGCAGCAGCAACAACAACAATAACAATAATAATAATTATAAAAATAACGACAATTTATGATGATTACAAGTCATAGAATGAACGAGTGATTAAAATATATATATAGCAGGAGTCGAATTAACGATAAAATTATGGCAGCCATGCAAGTCGTCCATCACGAGTTGATGCTTATTTTATGCCACTTAACGAGTGGAAGACTGAGAAGATCTTTTGGAGAGGCAGCAGAAATCAATCCCGAGTCCATGATGGTCTGATCTTCATACCGGAGTGTTGACATTCACTTACCCCCCCCCTTCCCAAGGGAGTTTAGGTGAAGAGTGAACTGATGTGAATTTCAAAATAAATTTGATTTATAAGTTAGATGTTTGGTTCATATTTAATAAACATGACTTCTCGCATTATGACTGTTTCTTCAATAATAATATTATTGTCTGTCGATAAATGATAATTTCATACGTGTTTCATACATAAATATGGCCTTACCAAAAACCTTATAACCAAAAATCGAACAGGCCTAATTTCACTACTTATTGGAAAAATATAAAACTGAAACCCGTCCAAACAAAAAGTCCTAGAGACTAATTACTATGTAGTGTGAGAGTATATAGCATATTTGTGATTTACATGTTATCTTAAATATTATGTGCGTATATAGTCAATGTGTATGATCACATCAAAGTACGTGCAAGTTGGTGTTATTTGGCGGTTAAGTTTTAAGCATACATCCTCAATATGCATACACTACATGTATATTATAGTGTCTATAGGTCCTGTATGAGTAATTATAATTATGCAATTTACATATCCATGCATAGAGATAAATATTGTACACGAATGTATAATTATATCTGATTACACTAGTGTTATAATCAGCGTAATAAATGCGTGTGTTGGCTAACGGAAAGATAAAAGTGTTGGAGATACGAGGAGGGCCTGCAGAGAGGAGGAAGAGAGGGAGACGTCGGTTGGGGTCATTCCGTCCATTGCATCATTGGCTGCTGACCCAGAGCTGCCCCCGACGCTATGCCTCCTCCTTCCCCTTCTCCTTCTCCTCCTCGTCCTTCTCCTCCCCCATCCCTTCTCTTCTCCTTCCTTCTCGTATTCCCTTCCTCGCATCTCGGCTACTATACTCTCCTTCCTCTTCCGCTTCCTCCCACTTCTTCTCCCACTCTGCCCCGTTTCGTTCCTATCCGTCTGATGGATGTGCTGATTGCTTCCATAATCCATTTTCTCCCCCGGTTCCCAGAAGGGAAAGGGAAGGCCACCGCCCTCACTTTATCAGTCGCTACTCGATGGATGGACCGATGGATGGACGGATGGAAGAATGGATGGATACTTAGACGGATGGATATATGAGTGGCTGGATGGATCGGTGGATAGAAGGATGAATGGTCGGTGGATGGATAAGTAAATGGATTGAAGGAAGAATGGATGGATGAATAACAAATGGATGAATAATTGACAGAAGGATTGGAGAAAGGAGGAATGATTGGATGCTTTTGTGGATTTATTTCTATAGAGGACGAATACATGGAATGAATGGAAGAAATGGATAGCTGGATGGGGGTGGG
>OX457038.1:62941751-63060269 GCA_949752735.1 Lumbricus terrestris
AATATCACTGGGACTATGACGACGATGACGATGAAGATAATGACGATGACAACGATGTTGAAGATGGCGACGACGACGATAAAATCATGACGATCATGAAATCATGACAATGACGACGATGACAAAATGATGATGACGATTATGAATTCGCAATGATGCTTATTTGTAGAGAACCTGTTTCCGTCATCGACATACTGAAAACTGTGTCAAAAAGCCGCCGCTCGTCAGAATTCGAGTAAGTGCAGCAATTAGAGAAACGTACTGCACCCGATGTGGTGTATTCGGTTACGCTGGTTGTAGTGCCATTTGCCCTTTACCGGTGTGGCGGCCTAACGAGGCTAATAGCAAGGTACGGTAGCGGATTTTCGGGTCGTTTGATGTCTCGCGAATGCATTCTGGTTGTCGTGGGATTTAAGGAAAGAGCTGGAACGGGAGGAGATGTACTATCTGATGTAGGGGAAGCAGGGATGGAACGCACCAAGGAACAGATGGACGGATTAATGGGTGTGTGGGAGACTGACGATGGATTGATGGATTTATGGATGGATCGATGGATGGATGGAAGAGTGGAGGACTGAATGTTGTGTGCGACAACAATTGCGGTGGTGTATCTGCTTTCTTCCCTTTCCCTTCCCTCCGTTGCTCCTCTTCCCTAAGTTCCCTTCCTCTTTGTACTCTTCTGACTTTTCTTGCTTCTCTGCTGTTATCCTCTCATATACGGTCTTCTCCTCCTCTGCATTCTCGTCATTCTCCGGTAGACCTATAATTGTGAATAGGCAAATCACGAATCTCCTCCGAGCTAGACGCAGTAGGCTACCGTGAATAATTGTCGTGATTTGGGGGATTTTCTTAAATTAATGCAACACGACTTTTGGAAGTGACAACGTCAAGGTTTAGGGATTACAGACTAGAACTTGGTGCTATATGATAATCAGATTAGCCTATGCAACCAATAATTCTACGCTTTTCTTATAAATATTATTGCGCCTTGTTTGGTCGGATCTCAGGAAATAGAAGCGTGATCTCCTGCCGTGAATTTGCCGTCATTTTCCTTTATTCCTACAAGATCTAGGATAGGCTAAGGCAGGGGTCTCAAACTCAAGTCAGTATGTGGGCCGCATTTGGAAATTTTAATGACTCGCGGGCCGCAACATAAAAATATTCTCGTGCACGTGAAATTAGTTATGTGTCATTGCAGCATACAATACTGTAATTATGATATGACCCTGTAAAATTCTCATAATATTATATTTTAAGTGTAACTTTAATGGTACTACAAACAAAATTGAAAAACATTCTATCCCAATTATGGAAAAATGCATGAGCGCTATAACTGAAGAAATTCTGCCGTAATCAAAATTTTAAATGACTCTAATTTTTAAAGTTTCCTAAGCAATGTTCAGAGTAATTCAACTCGAATTTAGTTAGGCCAAGAGACTCTGAGCGTTTTAAGTGTTCTAAATGTTCTAGGCTAAGTCCTCTAAACCAAAGTCACAAAAATTATAGGAATAAACATAGGACCTATACCTGTTAATGTAATTGTTCAAAACCAAGCAAATGGAAGTTAATTTGCAAAACTAAACACACGCGGAAGTGACATTTGTCAACTTCTCATCATCTGGGAAGATACGAATCGACAATTATTGCGGAGATACTCTATTTCGCGACACCGGTATAAAACTTCGCTGTAGCATACTTCTGCTTCGGCGTTGCATCTCACTGAAAGTCCACTAATTCCATCTGCATATATGCCTATATCTGCTGTTGGGGACTCAATGTCCTCAGCAAAAGGAGTAGAAAGCAGTTTAAACATTGTTTCAAATCGTAAAGAAACTCCAAAATTCTTTTTTAGACCGATTTCTAATTTTTTTAAATCAAACCCCAGGAGGCTGTTCGCGGGCCGCATTAATCGGGTTCGCGGGCCGCATGCGGCCCGCGGGCCGCGTGTTTGAGACCCCTGGGCTAAGGCTACCGTGAATTTTGAACAGATTTGCAGTGAATTTCTATTATCCCTTTAACAATATGTGTCGTATCTCACTTCCTCCTCCTTATTCGCTGAACGATGCCTGCCTGTCTGTCTGTCTGTCTGTCTGTCTTGCTGTCTGTCCATTTGTCTTCCAACTAAAGTCGACCAACGTAACAAGGAATGTCTGGCAAACAGCAGACACCAGCAGATGTAGACCAGAACCTGTTTCACATTGAAGAGTCAACTGCCTACATCGCAAAACCAATCATTTTGATTGTGACCTGGTTGTTAAAATAGCCTACAGGCCTATACTGACTTAATTCGGGTGTGTGTTAGAAGCGTCAGAAATTTTGCATGCAAGAAGTATTATAACCTCCTGCAGGAATAACGATAATTAAATTAAATTAATTAATTGATCATTTGAATGACTTCTTTGCTCTACTAGTGTATCACACTTTAATCGCATAGGCCCTAGGCCTACTAGTAAATTATTAAACCACTCATGCATAGCCTACTATAGGCCTAATGCAATATTATAGCCTAGATGTAAACAGCAGCTGTCAGATTTTTCTTGGGAGCGTCATTCCTGGGGGCTTCCCTCTGGAGATGCCTAGATTATTATAAGCACTGGCCAATGGCCATACACAAGCGCATTAGCGATATCTCAAAATAGACCTATATGCCATACAAAAACATCGGGTGATAACCTTAAAGAAACGGTGTGATAATGACTGTGAATGTGGTTACGTGAGACTGTGAGAGGGCATGGGCACTGTATAGGCCTACGTTGGATAAGGTCGATTAGGCTACCAGATGCGGAATTCTAAAGCAAAATGTATCGGACGAATATATATCTGCATGCAATCCAATCAGTGATCTATTCCAGAATCAGTCGCATAGTGTCTGAGTTCACACTAGACATCATTTTCGCACTAAAAACTCGCTTTTCATTGATCTCGGCTAGCGATGATTTTTTTTGAGGTGGCAGAAACACATCTCGCATCGCCTTTGATTTATCGCCGGCCTTTGACAGCGCTGATCAGAGAGCAGTTCGGAATTGCTCCCGATTGTAACGATGACAGAAGCGATATGTTACTATAATGTTAGATTCTGAACGACTGTCGGCCACGTCGTTTTCTCTCTCGTTATTCTGGTTTCGTTATATTTATGTAGGCTAAAGGACTTTGGATATTTGCCAAAAGTTTACAATTTATTTTACGGTTAAAACTCAATTAGGGCGCTATAGATGAAATTTATGCGACCTGGTTGCGGCTAGCGTATATCCTACTGGGTAGGCCTACAATAATTATAAAACAGAGGTTACATTAACCTGCATATTCCACCAAACACACCTCGAAATAGTCCTGCGCCTAATACTGACCGTCGTTGATTGTCTCTTTCAGAGTCTGGGTCGCTTCTCGTCCGTCTTCTCTCAACGACACCACGTGCGCCAGTCGACCTCCGCGATGACCGCAACCCTTGACCCTTCGGCCTTCACCTTCCGTTCGCTGTCCCTAAGACACGGGCTGAAGGTCGCCACGCCCACCGACAGACCATCACGTGCTTTCTGATGACGCAGCGGCGCCGCTCAACTTTGAGAAGTGCCGTTGATGAGCGCAATCGCGTTATGCGGGCGCTTCTGTAACCAATGTGTCGCTTGCACGACGCAGCTCTTCTGTGGTTGCCAGGATCTTCTGCTTTGAAAACCTCGTCTCGTCTTTCTGTTGGGCCTTTCAGGTTTGAATACGCAACTAGCTGCCATGGCGTGGACCATTTGTTGCATCGAACGAACTGCATGGAGACATATTGGAGAGTGGACAATTAACGTACATTCCAAGTGGACATTGCAATTTAAAAATTATTAATTTTTATTTACATTATTATTACATAGCATATTATAATTACATTTTTAGTAGGGCCTATATGGACAGCCCCACTTGAAAGAAACGACAAAATTAGTAGGACCATTTCCTTTGCCTTAGCCAAGGTCTGCGTCCAAAGATATTAGAGTTTTTAGTCGTCGACTTTAAGCTCTTTGCTACGCCTACTAATTAGGCCTACCTCTTGCGGCAATCAGATGCATATTATTATTATACTAATAATACTTATATATATAGGCTATATATATATATATATATATATATATATATATATATATATATATATATATATATATTCGTTTAATCAGAAACCAGGTTGACAAGCCGCAACACAGTTACAAGATGAACAGAAAAATAGTTATAAAAATTATATGAAAAAAAAAATAAAATAATACTTATTATTAGCATGACAGAGTTTAAAGCTATTTATTCTGGTAGGCTAATAATAATTATTGCTCTGGTAATAACAACATGCGTAATTATTTATTATTAGCCTATATTTGTTTAATGGTACTAGTATCTACAAAAGGCGCTCGTTCAAACAGACCATTGGAGATTATATGGGCGCTCTGCCATGTTAACATTTAATTCGAAGAAATCGACAACTTCAATTGGGTCGCTTTAGGCTACTTATATTGTCGGCGCCGCTCGTTCTAGACCAATTCTCAGTCCCAACAAAGCCTAAGTTCTTTTAAAGTTCTTTTTCAACCCCTCCAAGAACGGAAACCAAACTCCGCCCATGACGAGATCTCAGTTCTCATTCACACAGAAGAACAGCCCATTAGGAGCAATGCCGTAGCTAGAGGATACTTTAATTGGGCGTTTGAACACCGCCGCCCCACCCCACCGAAATAATGTAAAAACACAGTGAAATCATGCATTTGCCAGTGCATGGTGTAAGAAGAACTAACCTTACACTACATGTACGGTATGTAATGTATTGGCCGTCCAGACCCCTTTTTTGAGAGCTCACGACGCTTCTCCAAACCCATCAGTCAGCCGATTTGGTTACTTGTGCCTTGTGGGCTTGCACACGGTCGAGTATTAAACACACCCCGAAATAAAATTCTGGCTACGACCTTGATTAGGCTAGCCCAAAAGACAGCCATATGACTATGCATTCATCGACTTCATTTTCTCGTCAATGAATGAATGAATGTATAAATGAATGAATGGACGAATCAATCATTTAATATTGACGCATAGGCACTGAAATTGACATTGCTTACAGCAACGGCCTACCCAAATTATTAGGGTAAGCAAATTATCTTAGAAGCAATGAGAGGACACAAAAATTAGTGATGCAATGAATAATAATAATTATGAGTCAGTGTAACTAAAGAATGAGAAACATATTATGTATCCAGTCTAACATAATAACACAAAAAATAACACAAACACAATAATGTGTCGAGCATAATGATGGTAAAAATGGTCTCAATGTCTACCTTCATTACCAACCAAATACCAACTAAATACCTCTCCAACTTTATGCATAATATGCATAAAGTTGAAATGTCGTTATGCCTCTATCAGCGACATTTGTTTCACCCCTTGCAATCTACAGACCGTCTTGACCTGTTATTTTTGGCCCTGGTGTTCAGTGTGCCTTGACTCAGGGCCGAGCACTTGCTGCGATAGGTCCCTTCACATGGAATGGTCTTTCCTCTCTTTGATGGGCTAAGTTCATGTCTTGGCTCTTCCCTGCATCCTCTCGCTCTATCTCAAGACGTTTCTTTTCCTCGGGGTCTCCTGTGCTGAAAGCGACTCTGAAAAGTCTGTGCTGTGAAAGGTGCCCTATAAATTTTTTATAAGATACAATTTCATTTGAAATACATGTTAAGCATTGCAACCCATCTTCATTTTTACTAATCACATGAATTCTATTCTAGCAGAAAAGTTTTAACTGTGCAGCATCAAGAACAAATTGTCCGATTAAGTCTTTAACTAATCCACTAGGCTAGACATATACTTGTATCAGATACATCAGACACTTTGATTTTTCTGTCAATTTCAATGTTCTCTGACAGCAACTTCGATGTGCCATCAATCTTGTGACAGCGCATGAAGTGGAGGCGTAGGTCGACCTTGTTCTTGTAGCTCTTGTCACAGATTTCACATGCGTACGGTTTTTCTCCTGTGTGCGTTCGCATGTGGCGGCTCAGATGCTGCGACTGCACGAACGACTTTACGCACACCGTACAGCGAAATGGCTTATAGCCGGTGTGAGTACGAATATGAATCGTGAGCGTACTATTGCTTGCGAACTGCTTGCCGCAGATTTTGCACTTGTATGGCCTCTCACCCGTGTGGATTCTATGATGTTCTATGAGGCTAGCTTTACAGGTAAACTGCTTGTTGCAGATTCCGCACTTGAACCGTCTTTCCCCACTGCGTGTCATCGTATGTCGTTTCATGTGTTGGCTTAATTGAGATTTGCTTCCAAACGAATTTGAACAGACCACGCAATCAAACGGTTTGATCCCCGAATGCGTTGTGAGGTGCACCGCGAGCGCAGTTTTTTGAGTGAAGCCTTTCTGGCAGACGTAACAAACGAATGGTCGCTCGCCCGTGTGAAGTCTCATGTGAAGGCGAAGCTGAGAGGAATCTGAGAACGTTTTTCCACACGTTTCGCAGCGCACTGGCTTCTGCCTGTGTCGTTTTACGTGGCGTCGGAGTGAAGTTGCCGAGATACAATTCTTTCCACAATGGTCACAAAGATAAGTCGTTGGGTGCTTAATAATAGAATTGAAATCAATAACCTGACTGAATTGGTGCACCTCGATAGCATGTTTCTCCATGTTGGCCTTGCTTGTCTGCTTGCAGCTGCAGAGTGCACACTCGAAATCGTGGTTCTGCCTGTGTCGTTTTACGTGGCGTTGGAGTGAAGTTGCCGAGATACAGTTCTTTCCACATTGGTCACAAAGATAAGTCGTTGGGTGCTTAATAATCGAGCTGAAATCGACAACCTGACTGATTTGATGCACTTCAAAAGCATGTTTCTCCATGTCGGCCTTGCTTGTCTGTTTGCAGCTGCAAAGTGCACACTCGAAATCGTGGTGTATATTCACGTGGTCTGCGAGGTCAGTTTTCCGGGTGAATCCCTTGCCGCAGAAATCACAGATGAATGGATGACGTACAGTGTGAAGTAATTGGTGTCGCTCCATATTTTCCTGCAGCGTAAAACGCTTCTTGCAGCATGGGCACTCGTGTGGTTTTTCTCCTGTGTGTGTCACACTGTGGCTTTTCAGGCTGTCAGGCGTAATAAAATGCAAACCGCAATCATCACATTTGTGGTTCTTTCGTGGGTAGATTCCAAGGTGACGTTTTATGTGATACCTCATGTTATTTCTCGAACCTAATGTGCGGTTGCAGTAGGTACACACATTGCACTGGTCCCAATGATGCTTTATCTTGTGCCATAACAGTTCAAGTTCAGTCACAAATGTCTCTACATTTGGCTCCTTGCAGTGTTGACACTTGTACGCTTGGTTGCCGCTGCTACTAGATACATCTGCTAGCTTGCCAATCCCATTGGATACCAGAGTCCCTACAGCACCTGATGGATCAACCATATTCAAAATACCTCGATGAGTTTTGGAATTCAGTTCTCTGTTGCTATTGACAATTGTCTCATGCACACCATAACTGTCTGAATCCAAAGCATTAACAATCCTCAGGTTTTGGTCAAGTAGAACTGGCAAGTTGTTTGGTTCCGGTGGGTTAGTGCTAGAAGAATGAACACCAATGGCAGGTCGGTTCAGTTCAAAGAGGGGTGACTTTAGCACGGAGAGAGCTGGTCCCATTACTAGTTTTGCCACAATGAAGCCTGTAGGAACAAGGGCGCTGCCCGACATTCTTCCTTTCATGTCACTCTTGTCCCCGGCTTTTCTGTGCTTTGCTTTTGGCCGTTCTTCGTCCCGGTTTCTCAATCTTTTCAGCATTGCCAAATTGCACAGACTGCTTTCCTCCGAATCCTTCCCCATTAGAGATCTTCGACTATCATTTGGAGTGACGTCAACAACCATTACCTGGTTACATGCATCTGCAGATGAAGGCTTTTTGTCTACTGATGATTCACAAGGTGCGTGTAGCTTCTGCATTGAATCTTTCAGACTGGTTCCATTGTCTGTAACCTCTGTTTTGATAAATTCTGACGAACTGGGTGGATGCCTGACACTCCTGTAATCACAACCCAAATTTTCTATGTAAAATATCATAGTTTGACTTTCATTGGACTTCTCGTCCCTATCACCCCACACACTGCTGAATGGTTAAGGAAAGAATGCAGAATATAACACAAAAAAGCAGTCAAAAAAAACCTCAAAGTCAAAACCCTCAGTTATAGATAGGAAGAAAATGAAAATCTTGAAACAGAATCACATGACTGTTGATATGATGGTGGGTCAAGGCAGTAATGCTTCATCCATCAGTCATTGGTTGCTACAAAGTTAAGTCGTTGTGAACACCACATACCACGATATAATATCTGGTTTAAAAAAACATACTGTAGGTAAATCAGGCAAGATGCTGAAACGACCCTAAAGAAGAGACAAGCCCAGGAAAAGATTGATCTTAGTCAAACTCTAACTTAAGCAAAAAGATATTCTACAGTGTCAATCTTTACCAGAAGACACACGCAGTCTGGAATCAGCAATGACAAAAGGCAAGCTAAAACTCAAGAGATAATCTGGTCTACACTGTCTTACCCTGAAGCAACCCTGTCAAAAGTCTAGTCTACTCTAAAGTCAGCAGTAATGCAGTTGACACATTTGATCTACAGGAATGGTGAGGTGAAACACATGACTGGGCTTGGAGGAGTTAAGAGATTAAAAATACAAGGTGGTGATGCATAGAGCTACACTCTTGATGTGTACTGCACTACAATACATTGTAAACACGAATTTCTATATACACATGACCAAATACCATGCCTGCAAGCATTAACAAAATCGTCAACCTACCTCATAAAAGTCATCTCACATTCATGCAGCATGTGCATGCTGAGACCCAAATCTGACAGTTTATCAAACAGCATAGACATCTGGCCCATCTGAGAGTAGATTCTGGGTAGTAATAGCTTGCCCGTGTAGACGAAATGTACAGCAATCTCTAGCACGTCAAGTTCAACTTCCGGAAAGCAGAGATGGTAAGGTCCGGATGAAGGTTTTTCCTCAATGGCCATCAGGAAAACAGGACTGACTGCAGCCAATAAAGCACTGTGTGCCTTTAAATCCCTGCCACATTTCGCCACCAAAACAGCATCACAGAGGAAGCCATTCTTGCGGTATTTCTCGAGGGTCTCTGCAATGCTCGTGAAGTGCTCACCTGTTCCCGTCGACTTTAAGGGAATATCACCATTTTTACCTGAAATAACATGAACGTCAGACTTCAGCAGAGTATCTTACAAACTGTCTTCCAAAGTGCCAAATTTAAAACACTCAAAAATTGTAAACCATTCATTCTCAAGTATTCACACCTCAACTCAAAGAGGACTCTTTAAAGATGCAGCACTGGGTCACCTGTAACTTTTCAAAACTCAGTAACATGCAAGTGCCATTTTCTAATAATCATCCAGCTAAGTTGGAAAAAGTGAAATTCCAAAGTGGTATTACTATTCTATTGCTTTCTATCAGTTGTTCAAGACCTTCCTCCTTAGCCATGGGCAGGCTGGGAGTGCGACTGAGTTGGCTTCTTAAAGAGACGCTATATAAATTTCAGAATAACTGAAGGAACGAACTATTACTAGTAGCTGTAATAGTGGAAGTAGTAATTGTAGTGGTTACATAAGCAATTAAGCCAATGAAACCAGTAAAATGCGACACTGGTGACTGATGTATCTATAAATACCAATTTCTTTCTATTTAAATATGGCGATTGCACAGACATACTTTAAAACCCTCCACAGAATGTCCCACACATACACAACATACCTTTAACAGTGTCCGGATGAAAAGTAGAACATAACAAAAAGGTGTCATAACTCGGTCAAAACTTTTAGGATTTGTCTGAAATTTTAGACGCAACAACAGTGACCATATTGACACGAGATCCTAAAGCCGATTAGAAATATTCGTGAGTTTTTCAAATTTATGAGCGTCTGAGATGCAGCACCGAAATATGTAACTTTCCAACATGCAAAAGCTGAAAGTAAAATTCAGCTATATGATAAAAAAGTACCGCAAAATGTCCGCTTTGTTCACAAACACACGCCCGTAGACGTAGTAGCTGTCCCAGGAGACAGTTGGCTTCATATCGCGCAGCTGTGCCCACCCAGCATCCAGACCTCGAACCAGAGTACATGTACTGGAGGAGTGCGTTTTTCATTCCCGTATTCATGACATCGATAACCGTAGGGAGCATCTGATTGAAGAGTGGCAGCTGTTTGACCAGGCGATCATCGACCGGACCATCAAACAGTAGCATCTACGTCTACGGTCGTGTGTTCGTGAACAAAAAGGACATTCTGAACACCATAGGCTATATAGCTGAATTTTACTTCCTTTCAGCATTTGCATGTTGGAAAGTTCCATTTTTCGGTGCTGCATCTCAAACGCTCATAAATTTGAAAAACTCAAGAATATTTCTAATCGGCTTTAGGATCTCTTGTAAATATGGTCACTGTTGTTGTTGTCAGGATTGTTCCTGCGGGAAGAGTTTACATACTTATTTTTTCTGTTGTTGTAAACATTGTGATAGCAGGTGAACAGTGTAGATTGGAGTGTGGAAAGAATGGCGACTGGAATAAAACACAACGAGAAGATATAATAATATATTTCATGTTTAAAACGACGCCACTTGTTTTGGTTTCTTTTAATGCGACCGAACTAACTCTTCACATTTGGTGCCGTGACCAGGATTCGTAAAGTTTAATACGAGGTCGGTCGAGGAGTTGAGTTGAGTTGACAGTTGGAACGTTGCGTTTGAGACACTTCTGCGTTGCGGTGAAAGTGAAGGTCATCGGGTCATTCGGTGAATCTGTCGTGGTTTGTCGACCCTCTACAAGAACTACATCTGCGTCTGGAACGGTATTGTCAGAGGATATTCTGGATACACGCTTCGGTGTTCGGCGGTCGGTGTGACGAATTTATTTTCTCACGTGGAGGAAGACGGTGGCTGGGAAGGTTTAATTCCAGCATTGCGGACTGGCTAGCGGTGTGTTAGCTGGTTGGCCGTTTCTTCTGAACGATTGTCGGAGCAACTCTGAGGACTTCAGAGGACTGGAGTGGTCTGGTGTTCAACGCAGGAAGGTGAATTCAAGTCGAGGCGTTGGGTCTGGTTCAACTGAACTTGTCCCTTTGGTGGACTTTTCACGAGTGAACGGTGGAGAATCAAGAAATTTCAGTGCAACCAAGTCAAGGGTTGTGGTGTCAAGGACATTGAAGTCAACATTTCTGTACAGTCTGGATACGGAGTCAAGGACAATATCTAAGGATTTTGCCTGAAGGGTATCATTGATTCTTGTATTGTACTGTCATTTTGTTTTTGTATGTGTGCTAACACAACATGGAAGAAGAACGTGAGAAACTGAAGTTTTTTAGTGCAGATGCATTAATTGGTTTGTTAGCTAAAGCTGGTTCCGATGTGGATACCATTGTAGCTTTAAACAAAGAACAGCTTATTGAATTGTGTTTGGTGGCAAAGGGGTTAAAGGAAGGTGTTTTACCTAAGAAAGTGGTAAAAGAGATGACAATGATGGAGTTAATGCAAATGATGATGGAACGGGATGAAAGACACAGGAAAGAACAGAGGGAAATTATGATGGAACAGAGGGAAATTATGATGGAACGTGAAGAACAGATGAAGAAAGAGCAGAGGGAAATTATGATGGAACGTGAGGAACAGATGAGGAGAGAACAGAATGAACAGAGGGAAATTATGTTGGAACGTGAGGAACAGATGAAGAAAGAGCAGAGGGAAATTATGATGGAACGTGAGGAACATATGAGGAGAGAACAGAATGAAAGAGAGGAAAAGGATGAAGAATTAAGGAGAGAGCAAAGAGAGTGGCAGACGAAACTATTGGATAGTCAGATACATAGTCAAGAAAAGATTAGAGAAGAGGCAAAGAGAGAACGGGACAGGAAGACAAAAGAAGAAGAGGCTATGGGGACTAAAATTAAGAAATTTGGGGACATTTTGAAAAACGTGTTGCCTAAAATGCCTACTGAGGATGTCGAGTTGCCATTGTATCTTGAATCAGTCGAGAGTATGTTTGCTGTATACCAAGTGCCTGATGATTTGAAATGTGCTTTGTTAATGCCTTTCTTGTCTAAAAAAGCCAAAAAGTTAATTCGAAGGCTACCAGTGGATCAACTGAATTCATATGCAAAATTAAAAGTTGCCTTGCTACGGGAATTTCGGTTAACACCACAGCAATACAAGGGACAGTTTACGAAAGCAGTAAAACTGGCCAATGAGTCATGGATGCAGTTTGCAACAAGACTCCGCACCTATCTCAGGTTTTATCTGGAATCCAGGGAGGTGGATAATTTTCAGAAACTTCAGGATTTGTGGGTGGCAGATAAGATGAAGGAGTGCATGCCATTTGTTATTCGGTCTCATGTGATTGCGAAAGAAAGTGACAGCTGGATTGAGCCAATCAAGTTGGCCGAACTTACAGATATTTTTTCTATAAACTTATCTGAGGGCCATCATTTGAAGGAAACGGGGGTTAGATTTCCATCGAAGTTTGGGGAAGGCAGGTCTTTTCAAAATAATCAGAGTGATTTTAAAGCGGTTGAGAAGAAGCCCTACTTCCAGAGGTTTAACGATAAACCAGTAGGGAATTCTTTTAATTCTTTGGGGAGGTCCAAGGGACAGGGAACAGTAAAATCTGAGAAACCGAAATGTTTTATTTGTTTATCGGAACAACATTTCAAAGCTAATTGTCCAAGAAATAAAACAAAGGTAAATCCCGTTGAAGCAAGGGTTAACCATGTTGAAGTTGAAGGTGAGGTCAGGGAAGCAAGTGTATGTTTGGTCAAGATTGAACAGGACAATACAGAAGAGTGGTATGAAAGTCAAGGGTTTTGTAATTCATGGGAGGTTGAGTATGGACCTTATGATTACTGTAGAGAAACAGAGTATGGTCTTGAGGACAAAGCTATTGAGCTTCAGAAGGTGAGAAGAGATAAGGCGAGGGAGGAAGAGGTCGTGGTAGATTTGAATTCATTGTTTGAATGTAATGCTTTGAATATATCTGCTGGAAATGGTGTTGCAGTTAATTCAGGTGTAACGTTGTCAAGTATACCACGAGTAAAATTACAAATTGGTAAATCGGCTTGCACTGCATTGTTGGATTCGGGCAGTGAAATTACTGTCGTTAACAAGAGGATGCTACCTAATGTACGGAATGTCTTTTAACGTTAGATGATTATAAAGCATTAACACAGAATAATGGATTTAATGACCTTGAAACTGACGAAGGACAGACATTAGCTGTAGTGACTGACTCTGAATCATTGGAAGATGAATATGATGCTGTATGTGTGAAAAATGTGTTACAGGTTGAAGGTACAAGTGGATGTGAAACTTCAGCAGGAGAGGAGGATGCTGAGGGTTTGTTTACTATGTACAGTTCAGATGGGGTCGAGCAAAGAACAGAGGTGTCTGATAACCATGATGACACGCCACTGTTAGTCAAAGCGGCTGAGCAGTTGAGAATGGAACAACTGGTTGATGAGGGACTTAAGGAGTGGTGGACAAAAGGTAAGAATAACGAAGGTGGTTATTCGGTCAGAGCAGTTGATGGAGTATTATTCCATAAAGATAGTATTGGAGGACAGATTGTTCAACAATTGGTTGTACCCAAGATTAAAATCAGAGAGATTTTAGAATTAGCTCATGACAGTGTATGGGGAGGACACTTTGGATCAAGAAAAACTCTGCAGAGAATTAAATCGTCATTCTGTTGGCCTGGAATGAGTAAAGAAGTGCAACAATATTGTCAAAGCTGTACTGCTTGTCAATTGAGGAGAAGAAAAACTACGAAGGATCGGGTTCCCATCATACCTGTGATCAGACCAACTAACGCATTTGAGATTGTGAATTGTGATATAATTGGACCATTTGAACAGGTATCAAGAGGCTTCAAGTATGTACTGTGTGTAATAGACCAATGCACTAGGTGGCCTGATGTTAGACCTTTAAGAACCATTAGTGCTGAAGCTATCTGTGAGGCTCTATTAGAGATGTTCTCTTATACGGGAGTACCAAGAGTTATAGTCACAGATAGAGCGGCGAGTTTTAGAGGGAAACTGATGAAGGAGTTCATGAAAAGATTAGGATGTACGCCGAGGTTTAGTTCTCCTTATCATCCGGAAGGGAACGCGATTGTGGAACGTTGGAATCAAACGTTGAAGAATATGTTACATCAAGTGGTAAAGGAAAGACGTAAAGGCTGGGAAAAGGAATTGCCATTCCTATTGTGGGCCTATAGGGAATTGCCTAATGCCACGTTGGGTGTTAGTCCTTTCATGATGGTTTATGGTCAGATCGGTCGTGGACCATTAACTATTTTGAAAGAAACATGGACAGGTGATCAAATTGCTCCATGGAGTTGGCTGATACCAGTAAGTATATGCAGAGATTGAAAAAGCAATTGCAGTTAGCAAAAGATCTATCTGAAGAGCATTCTAAGGAGGCACAGAAGAGTTGTGCCCATTACTACAATTTAAGATCTAAGGACAAGACATTTGAGGTTGGAGATCAGGTAGTGATACTTGAGAAGGATTGTTCTGATAAATTGAGTTCTAGATGGATTGGACCAGGAGTCATTACAAAGAAGATTTCAGCATACAGTTATTTGGTTCAAATGCCTGATGGGGGTGAAAGAACGTTACATGCTAACTTCTTGAGATGTTTTAACCCGAGAGTGAGTGCGGTTGGGCTAATATGTGATGGTGAAGAGGATTTTGGTTGGGTAGACTGTCAACCAGGGAATTTGACTGAGACAACTGACAGGACTACTATTTTTGATCAAATTGATTTTACGCATTTGAATTTGGATCAGCAACAGCATTTAAGGGACCTTTTACAGAAGTTTACATCTTTGTTTGATGATAAACCAGGGTTATGTAAATTGGGAACACATTCAATAAGGTTGCAAGGGGAGGTTCATCCGCGTAGGCAGAAACCATATCGAATACCCCAATTATTTAAGGAAGAGGTTGACCGCCAAATTACTCAATTGTTGGCTGATGGATTGATTGAGGAATCAAACAGTCCGTGGGCTCATCCTGTTGTTTGTGTGAGGAAGGCGGATGGTAAAAGTCTTAGGCTATGTTGTGACTTTAGGGGTTTGAATTCTTTTTCAGTTTCTGATTGTTTTCCTATGTGTCAAACTGAAGATTTGATTAATCAAGTTGCCAGTGCTAAATACATTACAACTCTTGATTGTTCGTCTGGTTATTGGCAGGTGCCAATGCAGGAAGATTCGAAGGAACTTACTGCTTATGTTACGCATAGAGGAATGTATCAGTGGCTAAGGATGCCTTTTGGTTTGAAGGGGGCTAGTGCTACTTACCAGCGCATTGCTAATAAGATTTTGGAGCCACATTCTGATTATGCTGATGCCTACATTGATGACTTTGCTATACATTCTGAATCGTGGGAGGAACATTTAAAACATCTGGAAGGTGTATTGATTTCTATTCATAAATCGGGTTTGACTCTTAAACTTTCTAAGTGTGTGTTTGGTAAAGCCAAAGTAAAATGGCTGGGCCATTTGTTGGGTTCTGGAGTGAAGGAAGTGGATCAGGATAAGGTATCTGCTATACAAAATATACCACTTCCAACAACCAAGAAAGAACTGAGACAATTCCTAGGGTTAACTGGATATTATAGAGCCTTTATTCCGAGTTATGCAAATATTGCATTACCATTAACTGAGTTGACTAAAAGTCGTAATGTGTTTCATTTGGATTGTCAGAGTAAAGCTCATGATGCATTTATAAGCTTAAAGCAGGCTTTGAGTAGTTCTCAGGTCTTAATTGCACCAGACTTTCATGATCCTTTTATTGTTCAGACTGATGCTTCAGATTATGCAGTGGGGGTCTGTTTAGCTCAATTAAGAAATGGGTGAGAAAGGCCTATTGCATATGCATCAGGTAAGTTGTCTGAAACTCAGCAAAGGTGGAGTACAATTGAAAAGGAGAGTTATGCTGTTATTTTTGCTTTGCAACGGTTTGAGCATTACTTGATGGGAGCTAAAATACTGTTATATACTGATCATAATCCATTGAAATATTTGACAGCTTGTGCACCTAATAATTCAAAGTTGACACGCTGGCTGTTATCCTTACAACCGTTTGACATTGAAATTAGGCATCGAAGGGGTACTTCTAATAAAAACTGTGATGCACTTTCAAGGTTGTTCTAAGGTATAATGTTGTAGTTAAGGTTAGCTATAAATAAGACGGACACTGTATGGTTTATGATTATGTAACTGGGTCATGTTGTTAATTTAGTATAAGGTTTAATTAAGTCATATTTACTGTTGTTATTTTGTACATCTGAGGGTAATCAGATTTGTTTTGTTTGGTTAGAACCTGATTTTCTCTAGGATTATTATACACGGTGTCCCAATTGAAGTGAGCCCCTTTTTGTTTTGGCGATATATCTGCTAATTCTAAATGAAACTCTATAACATTTTACAGCGTGAAAGAGGGATAAATTATAAATGTTTCCTGAAAATTTTATCAAATTCTATCAACATAGTCCGAAGTTATGCACATTCAAATTTGGACAAACAAAATTTGAAGTTGCCAACATGTAAAAGATAGAAAATTAATCCGTGAAACCGCAACCTTACTTGCTAAATGATTTACATATTAATAAATATGACGTCATATTTACCTCATTTTCGTGTAAGGGGACAATAATAAAAATGGTTTTCAGTGAAGATGATTTGAGTTTAATAAAAATTTTGGTAATTGGGTAGTTTAGCGTCCCAAAT
Source organism: Lumbricus terrestris (assembly GCA_949752735.1). Classification (NCBI taxonomy): domain Eukaryota; kingdom Metazoa; phylum Annelida; class Clitellata; order Crassiclitellata; family Lumbricidae; genus Lumbricus; species Lumbricus terrestris. Next base: position 62,958,556 of record OX457038.1, read on the forward strand.
TATTTTGACCATTTCTTTGCAATAATAACTGAAAGACATATACAAAAACACATATTTAATTGAGGAAATCATAAAATGTGTGCTTGAAAACCTCAAGGAAGTCCCAAACGGGGTAACTATCGCGTAGAAATGGAAGCTGGATGAGGACTTCTTATGGCTAAAATGATGAAAAGAACACTTCAAAGATGGAAACTGGATCAAGGTTCTGTAATAGTAGTTGAAATAGAAGCTGGATACAAGTTTTCATCGATCTGAAATAGAATCTGGATTCACGAATAGCACGATAAAGAAGTGGAAGCTGGATGAATGTTTTTATAGATCTAAAAAATAGAAGCTTGATTTATGAAAAGAACGATAAAGAAATGGAAGCTGGATGAAGGTTCCAGTTTTGATGAAATCGAAGCTGGATTAACGAGAAATTCCAAGTCTCAGCAATAACTTGAATAATTTGGGACGCTAAACTACCCAATTACCAAAATTTTAAGACAAGAAAAACATTACGGAGCGAAAAGGTTTTTGCAGGAATTTCCTAACAGAAAGTGGTCTCTCGCAGCATTGAAACGACTGATTGCAAGAATTGACGCTACTGGATCTGCCGAAAAAACGGCATGGTGGTGGTAGACCTCAAACGGCTCGTATTCCTGAAAATGTTGATTCTGCTGAAACACTCGTATTGAGCCAAGAAGACCGACCTGGCACCCACAGAACAATTCGGCAAATATCGAGAGAAACTGGAATTTCGCGCAGTTCAGTCCATCGGATTATCCACAAGGATCTGCAGTTGAAATGCTTCAAAAAGAAACAAGCCCAGGACCTAACCGATGCGAATAAGATTGCCCGTCTGGTACGTAGCAAACAACTTCAACGAAAATACCCTCAGGCGTTGGTTCAATTCATGTGGTTCACCGATGAAAAGCTGTTCACAGTAGCTGCACCGGTAAATCTGCAAAATGATAGGGTGTAGGCCTACGTTGGAGTTCCAATGAGAAAAAAACAAGTTGCGGCCGATCGATTGCTTCGCACTCGTTCAAATTTCTCGAAATCCGTCATGATTTCAGTCGGGATATCAAGTCTTGGCTGCACACAGATTATCTTTATCGATCTAGGGGTCAAAATTAACGGTGCTTACTACCGTGACGTTTTACTCGGTGAGCACTTGCTGCCTGCTATTAAAGAATTGTCGGGCAGTGAATTTTTCATATTCCAACAGGACAGTGCTCCTGCTCATCGAGCCAAAGAAACTTGGTCTGCTTTCAAGAGAAACTCCCGAGTTCATTTCACCAACTCTTTGGCCCCCCAATAGCCCTGATCTTAATCCACTGGACTACAAGATATGGAGCGTCCTTCAAGAACGCGTTTATCAAACTCGCATACGTGACGTTGACCACCTCAAACAGCGAATTGTGGAAGAATGGAATCGTGTTGATCAAGGGATTGTTGACAATGCAATCAATGAATGGCGAAAGCGTCTTAGAGCATGCATTCGAGCTAATGGCGGACATTTTGAACATCAGCTTTGAAAAACAACAATTGGCTCAAATTAATTTTCTATCTTTTACATGTTGGCAACTTCAAATTTTGTTTGTCCAAATTTGAATGTGCATAACTTCGGACTATGTTGATAGAATTTGATAAAATTTTCAGGAAACATTTATAATTTATCCCTCTTTCACGCTGTAAAATGTTATAGAGTTTCATTTAGAATTAGCAGATATATCGCCAAAACAAAAAGGGGCTCACTTCAATTGGGACACCGTGTAGTGTGATTTGTAAATGTATGTTTAATTTAGGTGATATTGTTGTGTTGTTATTATGTTTGGAACTCTACTAGACAATGTTCTAGTTTTACTGTATTTTAAAACTTTTATTGTTTTATCCAGAACATTGTCTTAAATGCATTGGGCGTATGTCAGGATTGTTCCTGCGGGAAGAGTTTACATACTTATTTTTTCTGTTGTTGTAAACATTGTGATAGCAGGTGAACAGTGTAGATTGGAGTGTGGAAAGAATGGCGACTGGAATAAAACACAACGAGAAGATATAATAATATATTTCATGTTTAAAACGATTCCACTTGTTTTGGTTTCTTTTAATGCGACCGAACTAACTCTTCACAGTTGTTGTTGTGTTTAAAATTTCATACACATCCTAAAAGTTTCCACTTTTCATCTGGACACAGTGTATATTAAAAATATTATCTTGCTAATTCAATGTCTTTCCCAGACAGAATCATGCATAAATACTTCATCCCTACCATTACTTCAGTGTTACATTTGCTATCTGATGTATTGGTCATGTGAACCAAGAACAATTTTGTGGACAGTATGTCACCCTGGACACAATACAGCATCACAGCTGCCAGTCTTCCACTTCGGCCAAAACCAGTTGCATCATCTGGCTGGTGTCACCCGCTTGCTGAGGGGTACAAAGCCATACTTAACGGGATTTTTAAAGTATTAAGGGATAGGTGATTAGATGACATCCAGAATTGGAGGCGACTATAGAAAGAGATTCAAAACACCCTTTTATGTTGCATATATATTTAGACATTTACAAAGGGCTTAAAAGTTATAAAATATGTCTTGTAAATAAGAAATTTACCTTTCAAAACTGTTATCTGGAAACCTTTGGAAGTTTCATTTACGATTTCATCTTGGATTTCTGGCAAGCCAGTATGAGGCACATCATCACCTGGTGCAAAACAAGACACAAGAGTCGAAAGCTGCTTTCTTTTTTGCCCTATTTCCAACATTGTTCTAGTTGATGGATGTGGCATATGAGAAACATTAATTTTGGAGAAATATTTTCGAACACTCATGGGACAGCATCTTCCTTCAAATATCTTCGACACAGTGCTATTAATTCTCCATTCCGTTTCTGTCTTGCAGAACTCTCAACTTGGCCGTACTCTACAAAATCACTTTCTATCAAATGTAAGGATAGGTATAAATTAATTGTACGTTTAACGTTTCTCTTGGGTTTGGTGGCACAGACCATGGTCCTCTAGATATTGACAGGTCGTACACAAGTGCAGTGAGTGCACGTGACGTCACAGAGGTCGGCCTAATGTACGTGGCGGTGGCTGGTTGCTATTCGTTCAGATACACTAGGTTTTCAGTTTAAACAAGTAATTATTGTAGTAAAAAAGCTCTGCGAAACAGATATCATACAGAGGTATGTGACAAAAGAAATACAGCACTAATTAAAAACGTCTATTTCACACAGCACATGATAAAACCACAGACATTTATATATCTCAACGAGTCAATGCGATAGTGTTTTAAATTTTTATGTCTTCTACTGCTGCCTTTTTACAGTAATCATTAAAAATATGTTTGCCACATAGCTCAATGACATCTGTATTAGAGATAGTGCTTATAACATAAGTGCATTCTCCATCACCAGCACCTGACTACCTTCACAAACCAACAAATTCTAGAAATTCCTGACTGCCTACAGTCAAGAACTTTGTCTCACATTCTATGGATACAACAGACTTTTTGAAAACCATAAATACGTAGGCCACAACCTCTAATAAAAGTCTTTTGGCCACTTCAACCAACCCTGATTAATTTCCTATTCAAAACTATAATAAAATTGATTCAATGTCTAACTTCAGAGTGTGGCAAATAAACAAGCTCATGTTTATATATATATATGTTTTACATGCCATTTTCTGTCCAAGTTTATATCCAATATATCAAGCAACAAAAACTAAGGACTGTGACTCAGACTTTGAATTTCAATGTCATCACATGAGCCACAACCAGACAACAGTTCCTGGACAATGTCATCATTTACATCATTACTATGGTCAACATTATCAGCTGCCTGTACATTGAAATCTATCAGTGTAATATTGCCACCAAAGCAGATAAACATGCAGAATACTAACTATTTTCAACCTTTTTCAGACTCTTATTACCTGAACAGACAGGTGAAAATCTGCTACTGACTAAAACGGAATTCCAAACAGTCAGTAAACAGTCTGTTTGGAATTTGCCAATCAAAACATACAGCAATTCCATATCAACAAGCAGAAAATTGATCAGTTCAAAAAAGTCCCAAAGTTGTATGTTTCAGAGCAAACAAAGTTCCATTAGATAAATGTCCTAGTCGCAATTTTTGCTTTAGAACTTCCCATGCCATAATCCAGCTGTGTACATCATCATTGAACATTTTCATCAACCATAAGATAAGATGTATTTTTTGATTCACCAATTGCTAACTGCATTTTGGCTTGCAGACACGGTGCAATAAAATTAAATATACTTAATACACATAACGGAGTAATGGACAAATGAATCCAGTTAATACCCATGTTTTCAGAAGAATTTATAATGTTGGAAGTCCGCGAAGTAGAGTTCAAAAATCATTATTTAATTTGACTCCTATGTACGTCCAGTTGAGAAGAGCATGGCCTGAAAAACACTACGCAAAAGTATTCCATGATGACGGTCCGAGAGAGGACCAAAGATCCAGTACCAAAGTTGTCCAGTTTGGAAAAGTATATACAATACTGTAGATCCCACATGGATCATGTGATCAATATATATGTCGACTGGTACAGTGTCTGTGACATAGGCCTATAAAGCACACGTGGCATACATCTTTGCTTCATATATAGTCTCATCAATTCCCTCCTCTTCGCCCGGAGAAAAACATTGCAGCACAGGGCTGTTTAACGTTATGCAGGCGGTCACCGTAAAAACTTTTGAAAATGGCGACGATTGTAAGTGACGTGGGAACTCACTGTCATACTGCAGACGCGAGCGTGTTATGCATAACAGAGTCCAGTTAATTTTCATTTTTTCAGACGAATTTAAATTGTTGAAAGTCCATGAAGTATAAAAAGCATTATCAGCATTTTATTCAGTTGTACGTCTAGTTAAAAACAGCATGGCCTGAAAAACGCTAGGATCAACAGTAACGATACCATGAGGGGCCCGGTAGCGCAATGGATAACACGCTCGCGTAGTGTGCGAGAGGTAGCGAGTTCGAACCCCGTTTGGGCGGACATGCTTTGTAGGCTGCTATTAGCGTCATGTAAGTGCAAAGCCGTCAGAACAGACAGCCTTGCAATTATTCAGTTAGTAGTTATGCAGAACTTTAGTAGTTAAGTAATTATGCAGTTAGTAGTTAAGTTTAATTAAGATTACTGCATAACTTGTAAATGTAAAGCACAGTGCGTCTTGCAGGCGCTTCATTAAAGAACAGATTATTATTATTATTATTATGAGGATGGTCCGAGAGAAGACCAAATATGCAAGACAAAAACTATCCATTTTGAAAAGTAAATGCAACTGCAGATCTGCGGCTACTTAACACGCTTGAACAGCAACTTATAACGAAACCGTACAATCCATTGCATTAGCCATGTTGTGAATAGGATATAGTTAATACACAAATGGTAATACATAAATGGTAAAAACCTATTTAAACTTAAGAACTGGTACACGAGGCAGCCAACACGCAGCACCATGATACCATATCACATATGTAACCAAGCAATGTGGAGAGCCAAACCATGAAATTGGGATGAAGGTTTTTGATAAAAAAGACTGTCAGTGGCATCGACGTGCTTCTGATTGGATCCATAATATTATCATTGTCACGCTTCCGACGTCCTCTGTCTTTTGAGTCTATTGACTTTACATTCAACATCTTCCATAGATGCTATGATAGAATCAATTTTTAAGTGCCAGAAGACATTGACATGATTCTGAAGACCGTAGTGATGTACAGCTGCCACTGACACACTGAGTCTTTTTTTAATCAAAAACCATACCAATTTCATGGTTTGGCACTTCGCATTGCTTGGTTACAACGCCTTCTAAAGGAGTCTTGGGGACCAAACAAACTCTGCTGTCTTTCCCAGCTTTAAATAATTCTCTCAAACAACATAAGGATGCCTTGAAAATAGTAAATAGTAGGTTACCATCTATGTTTGGAGAAGTAAATGTGCTTTCCATGTCAAACTGACCCAACAAATTATTCTGAACACATTTTAGCAAGCCAAATAGGAAGAACATGCTGTCCTTGAGATTTCCTTCGAACAGGGATGCTAAACATATGGCGTTAACGTATCTCTGCATAATTCCACTAAACATGTTTCTAATCGAGTACTTACAACTTGGTTGTTGTCTGAAATCGGACAAAACACCAAGAAGCCCACACTTTCGAGCATTTTTTATAATTGGCAATGTCCAACCACTTTTGAGTAGGCTGCAGTGAGATTTTTCACATGTAACACAGAGCCCTGCAACATTTTTGTTTGGTGATAAAGTTATGCCATAAAAGTCTGCAATTTGCAGCATTTTCCGAAGGGTTGTCTATGGCCTTACCTGCAATGCATCCGCCTCTATATGATGCAGATGACCTTCTCTTCCTTGGAGGCTCAGAAGGTAGTGGGAACAGACATGGGTATGCATCAGCAGCCAGTTTAGGATATTTTCGCGGAACCGTCAGAATAGATCCATCAGCACGAGTTGCAGAATCCACTCTCATAACAAATTCAGGCAGAAAATGCTTCTCACACACAACAGTCCTATCACTGAGCTCCAATCCTTCTCTAGGAATCATTCTTAACCATTTCGTGCGAAGTTCTGGGTCACTAGGGAAACGAAAAACACTGACTTTCTCCTCTGCGTATTCTTTCGTTTTGTCATAATTTCCACGACAGTTAGGGACACAGCATTTCTGTGGCATTTTTGAAGTCTGTAAGGAAATCATTTAAAATCGAGTAACACACCAGTATTTATTTTGTACTGTTAAAATTTAAGGTAAACGTTTAGGCATTATCAATGCAAATAATTTGCCCATTGTAGTAATATTATCTTTCCTCATTGATCCAACTTCGATTTATTTTTTAAATCCATTTAATCGATTCTGCTTCTGTTTAGGCAAAAATTTGTCTAGATAATCAATCCAGTTACCATTTAAGCATCAATAATTCTTCATCAATACTTTTAACTTTCGTTTAGTGAAGGACTATTTGTCATCAATCCACTTCTATTTAAGCAAGATTCTGCTCATCAATCAAATCTATTGAAAGAAAATTACGCTATTTTCACCAATTTGACAGATATACTATAGCGAGCATTTTTTCGTCAATCCAACTTTTATTCCACCAACGTTGAAACCGGGAAATGGCGAATAACTTATGCCACTACATGACTACACATAATACCAAACTCAGATATCAAGTCTTAACATTTGCAAGGGTAATCCTGAAGACTCAGTGCCTGTTTACATCAGATCATAAGGGCACTGAGCTATTGAAGGGAACAAACTTCGCAGAACATGCAAATCATCGTTAATGACAGCTTTCAGATTTCTCAACCTCTCAACCACTCTATCAATGACTCAAAAAAACTCATTAGGTGACAAGAAGTTCGGCCACTGCATTTTGGTAAAAATCTCTTAAATCTGCTTCAATCATTGGCAGATGCATGACTCCACCATGCATGCAGGAAAGTGTAGAAATTCACGATATAATATAAACGTTGCCATAGCAACACCATAAAGCTCTGCCTGAGAAAGGTCGTGGGATCTCACGAGCCCAAGGATGTAGAGGCAGCTGGTGCACAACAATGTCTAGGGATTATGAGAATGTCTAATAACCACTAAAAGCCTAACTTGTCACATACTTAGACGGTTAGACCAGTATTATGTAACTGAATAGTGGCCACGGGCATCATCTAGTTATCCACCAGCAATGAAAAGTCTTTATATCAGGACGGATCTCACCAACTGCCTGGCGTTCTTGTCCAATTGTCACTTTCTGTAGATGTGTCATATTCGATCATTTCTCGTGCATTTCTCTCAAAATCGATGCAACTGCTTACCAGTCAGTTTCGTTGGAACAGCAAATGTTCCTTGCCGTTCATGACACTTCCTCCATCTTCCGAAGATTGTTCAAAGAATTAGTTCGCCAGTGATCTCAACTTAGAATTATCGACTACTTTCAGAGTTCACCCTAAACTTGCTTTGCTAAGCTGTGGCATCGTCTTTTGTAGATTTGATGCTAAACTCTTACTCATTTACTAGAACAAATCCGTCAATCGGAGAACTCGGCGACAAACTACGTCATGCGATGAACCAACAGTCCAACTGAATTCTCTGCTACAAACGTCCAGTCAGATTTTGATCTCCCAGCACCATGACGGCAAAACCTTCGCCATCTTCACAGTTCCGGCTTGGTACTAAGGCCACATTGAAACAGCTGACAATCAGTAGGCGCTACGCATGAGCGGCAGACCGAGAGTTTTCTAACAGTCTCCAGACTGAATTGTCCAATTAGAAGGCTCCACAACACTGTCATATAAACCAAGGATCACACTAACCTTCCCCAACTATATAGGCTACAATAATTATTATCACCAAATCCTGGTCAGAAGTAAATTAAGCAAAACACATTAACTAAAACTGGTAATCAGAGTCTTTTCCCTAACTTAACATAGGTATTGCTTGTTTATTATATACAGCACGATAAGATGTTGGCAAGCCGCAGGGGCCAAGGACATCATTAGGCTACATACCTTGGTATCTTCCGGCGCAGTAGTGTAAATACAAGATTAAACGAGTTCACGTCAAGGCAACACACATTAAATTGAAATAAACCTCGCAATGCAAATGACGACGTTTGGGATGACTTTTGTGACATCACAGGCTTCTCCCTTTGGCTTGTGTATGGCCTGTTAAATCCAGGGGCCATGGCTAGATGTACCTGGTCCAGATAATAGTAGATAATCCAAAACATCTGACCAAATTTATTCAAAGAAAACAACTTTGGTTGCTCAATTAGAAAACAAATTTTATCTGCTCTTCGGTGTTTGACATCACACAACTCAGCAATTTAAAAGATGTATTGCAATTTCAGGGTAAAATCCATGGAAGTGACCCTATATCCACAACTTGACACGAGAAACTTGATCTACTACGAGTACTTAACAATTAATCGAACTCTTGACCGATTAACATAGTGCACTGATGGAACAACTCTATTGACAGTCTATTGTAGACAACCAAAATTGCTGTAAAGTCAGCTTAACAGTAGCATGCCCACTAATTGCAATAATTTATTTATTTATTTTATTTATTTCAAGTATTTATTTAGCGCCTCTTCAAGAAACCTACTCAGAGGCGCTCTCTGCGCTAACTAGCCGAAATGATGTTAAGTGTCATAACAACAAGAAAATTTCATAAATTAGCAAAATAAGTCACAGTGAGCCGGAAACAGTTTTCAATTAATCCATATTGTATTCCAGTAACACAAATTAACAGCCTGGCTCAAGCACAGGCTTACAAAATCTAAAAGCCTTAATGCAAACCTGTCCTACCTTTCAGTTGCTCCTCAACTTCTGTTAATGTGAAGCTAGTAATGTCGTCAATCTCCTGAGAAACCTTTTCAATACTTTCAAGCTTTATTTCTTTTGGAGATCTGTTTGGCAAAGTGGCGCTAGATGATTCCCTAGGAGCAAGTGGCAATTTCGAGACGTAATTACGGGCTGGTGCATTGGGGAAAACAGACGGAACAACATTATCCTTAAGAAGCCTTCTTTTTGGTTTCCCAGACACTGTCATGGTCTTCTTCCGCCTTTGAACATTTGTGTCCCGGTACTCAAGTATGAAGTCACTTGGATTGAAATGAAGCGAACAGAGTTTTGAATGCTTAGTGGGAAAGAAGTCTTTTCGACGAGTAGCTCTAACCCATTTTTCACACAAGTCAGGATTTCCAATTGGGAAGGAGTGAAATGCTATTTTTTCTCCATCCTCTCCAACACCTGGGGAATCCCGACATCCACTCCTACAGCCAAACCCTGAACATTTACACACCATTTTGTTCTCGCAACAAATAACAAGAGCCTGTGAAACACAACAATGAAGATAATCCAGGTAGGCAGGATAATCATTTTAACTAATCAGAAACTGCAGTCAATAGACATGTAAATTCGCAAATAAAGTACCGTACAGTAACTCAGATGACACAACCTTCATATGGTAACTATAGCTACGAGTACAAAGTATGCCATGAACTGCCATGTGGACCCAAAGTTGAATCAATAATCGGTTTCATCGGATCAGCACCAACCAACCCAGAGGGCACATCAAGACATATCATCCGAGGAGATTATCCAACTTTGCTTATTTCCTTTGACAAGACAGGCTTAGACATAATCAGTGTGAAAACAATGCCTGGATAACTGGTCTGGACAGTCAGATTACGCTCAAAGTATCGTATTAACATTTCACATATATAGAGCTAATGTAATGGCAATGGACATTGTAGCACATGAATGCATACTTATCTGACATAGTGTACATCATTCTATGTGCACGTTTTTTAACCTAATTTAACGATATTTTTGTGGATTAGATTATAAGAAAAATTAAATCACCTACAAAGGATTGAAAGGAACTTAAAACTATTAAAAGTACAACATTTGCTTGCTGACATGTGTATGCTAATTTATTTCTATTTACATTTGAAAATTGTGCCAATGCACTCTAAAAGAGTACTAGTCGGATTGACGAAAATAATTCCAAATACTATATCGAGGCGCGGTGGTTTACACGTGGGGATGCCTTGGAGCCGGAGGGAATTGTTTCCAGTTTCGAGTCCACTTCAAGTAGGGACCTTGAGCAAGTCCTTCACTTGCAATTGCTCAGGCGCTTCGCGTGAAACTCCGATGCAGTGTGCGCGCTGCAATGGGAAGCGCCTACGAGTAGCGACCTCGAAGAGGCGCTATAGCAATTGCGATAAATAAAAGACGAATTGAAGAGAATAATATGCGCTTAGATAGAAGTGGATTTGACGACGATATATTCTTAAATAGGAGTTGGATTGATGAAAAATATCTATTATTTTAAATGTTTGGTTGATGATGCCTAAACGGAAACTGGCCTGATGGGAAAAAGAAAAGTCGAAGTCGGATTGATGAAAATAATAATGCTGCAGAACGATAAAACGATAGATTACCACCAAACTATGGTTTTATCAGACACACCAGTGCTAGACGTCACTGTTTATCTTGTTCTAGCAAGACTGAGTCGTTAACGCATTAAACAAAACTTGTACAGCTACACTTACAATTTATAAGTTCACATACATAACAAGACGGTCAAATTTTAATTACGGAGAGCGACCAGGGATGCCACTCTGAATTTTCAAAAAGGTCAGATCCGGTAGAAAAATGGCTTGAAAACTCTAGATTAACAATTTATCTGGGAAATACATGGATTTTCCTTTTTCGGGCTTGAAATTTCTGAAGACCTTTTTAAAACCATCCGATGATTAAAATTTTCTATTTTCCTTCCCGATAAAATTATCTGATTAGTTTTAGTCCTGTCCTTCGCTCCAAAACGGACGATTTGTGGTTCAAATTCAAAAATGTTTCGACTTTTCCACGTCTTTTGCGCATTTTCATCTAAAAATAATAAATTGTATGTAAAAAGTCGGAAGAACAGCCGTGAGATAAAAAAAAGGGTAGATATTAGTAATAGCCAAAAACACAGGAACCTAGGCCTATACAAGACCGAAAAAACCTATCTAGGTGGGAAAAGCCATTGATATGTGCTATAGTTACTGGATAGCTAATTGCCAATGAAAGTTTGGATTATCGCTCACTCAGGGAATCCCAGAATTCCTTGAGGCAAAGCCAAGAGCAAATCCCAGGATTCTCTGGGGCATATCCCAGGATTCCTAGAGGCAAACCATAGTAAAGGATAGGCGGCACACCACTTCGCTTTAAAACGCAAATTTCTCAGCAATGCTAACAGAATTTTTTAAACTAGGGTGGGGATTTTGAGTTGAGTGACATAAAAAAACTCAACTTAACCATGTTTTGCGGCCACCGACCAGATTTCTTGAAAATATCCTTTAAAGTTGACGAATTTAACATGGGTTTACATATAAGCAAGTACACGATGCCCATACCGGAAGTCAGAGCTGATTCGCCGTCTGCCATAGACTAATAGCCGAAGCTTTACCTATCCAGTAACTATATAGTACATCGGTGCGCAGTGGGTCAGGTCGATTCTGGGCATAGAGTTAACAATAATTTAATTAAACACTTAGGCTATTTATAGACACCTATATGAATCTGGAAAAATTTATGCACGCAAGGATTCCTTGTTATGCACGTTAATCTTGAGCTTTCGAAGTTTTCATAGAACTTTACAATTAATCAATAGGCCTAAACTTTCCAGGAAGTCAGTTAATTTTGCAGTAGACTAGTAAGCTGTAGAAACAGTGAAAAACGACTAAGACTGTGGATCGAGAGAACAGTTCTGTGCATTGCACAATATTAACTTTTGGTAAACCTATTGCCCACTGCATAGCCTATGCCATATGCGAACCGCCGTTTAGACTAGGTTATTTAATTTTCCTTCGGAAAGCAAAGATCGAGGTCGAAGAATTAAGACGGTGGATCGATCTGGTAGGTTGAGTTGTAGGTAGGCCTAGGCCCAAATGTTCAATCCTATAATTATATTATGGCGCCGTAGCCTATCCAACAACACCCATTTAGAAATGTTTTGGATATAGTACGTACGTAGGTCTATATATGTATGCTCTAGCCCATATGAAAATCTCACCATCTGTGCGCAATAAGCCTACGTAGAGCATAGGCGGAGACCTGGTCCGAACTTTGGGGGGGACGGACGAGCAGCCGAATAACGATCGCCGAGGCACGAAGCGCCGAGCAGGGGAGGGTTTGGGCAGGGAGAAATGCCCCCTATATTTCGTATAATGTCGATTTTCAACACTGCAATGGTAGCGTTTCAGGTAGTCATAATTATAAACAAAACAAGAACTACGTATCTGCATTTGCGTTGTTTTTGCCTAGTCTTGAATTTATAGCTGCCGGCTAATGTTAAAAGAGGTGTGTAAAAGAAATCTCCAATTGGAATCCTCTGTTTAAAAAAATAATAACCGATTGCTGTCTAAACTGGCTTCGTAGCTGTGCAGACTGGTTTTATAGTCGTGCAAACTTGTTTTGTATTTCTTAAAATGTTATCTGTGTACTGCATAAACTGTTTTCACAATTGTACAAACTGGCTTCATATCGTTTGAAATAATGTCTAATAGCCACGACTGATTATGCACTAATGGGTATATAAATAAATTATATATATCTGAACTATAATTGTTAAATAATTTTAATTCGTGTGCCAATTTTTTTATACGATCTTTCTGAATTACACACCATTAATTTGTGGAATTTCTTATTATTAATAATCCTGTATTAGACACCTTTTATTATTAGATTTGAGACTCAGCTCTAGGTGGTCTTTTAAGTGTTTGAATTTGAGTATATTTGGGACAAAATGGACTTCACATTATCTTATTCAGTATAATACCACATATCTACCTGGGTGGCTGTGTCCACACATACGATATATAGGCCTACGGTACTGTATTATCTCTGCGCATTTCGTTTCTAAAGTGTGACGCAAATAACTAAATTTCGTGGTTTGGGACATGGTAAGCAGGGCCTACACTGGACGCGGACGAGTTTGAGACTCTCCTGGTCTGAATCACACACAGTTATTTGGTTGAATTTTTGATTATTAATTCTGCATTAGACACCTTTTATTATTATATTTGGATCTCAGCTCATTATTTAAGCCCTGATGGACAGGAATTGAACATTTATATAGAGCGCTATTCTGCCATCGCCAACTCTCCTCTATACCTTAATACCTTTTTATGATTATATTTGGAATTCAGTTCATTATTGACGCTCTGAAGACTGATTGACAGGACTTGAATGAAGATAAAATCCGATGTGACGTTGCAACGTTGTGTGTTGGCAAGCCTTTTATAATAACTGGTAATACGTTAAAAGAGGTATCTTATCCACACAGTATAATGTTCACAAAATATCCAACGTGGGACTTAATCACTTTTGGTTAGAGCCTGGATTGCCAAGGAATTCATATCATCAGATATATTTACCTCATCTGCGAAACTTTTCTTTCTCTAGTTCTCCTTTTCTCTAACGACGTGTCTGTGTGGACATGTCCTAACGCTTAAACATTGGGGGGGACAAATGCATGGGCCGTCCCCCCCAACGCTTCCATTGAGGGGGACCGTCCCCCCCTGTCCCCCCCCTAGGTCTCCGCCACTGACGTAGAGTAATAACTGACTGCATAGACCGTGATTTGTTCGTATAAAACATACATGTTAATTCAATATAAAATTCTTTTTCTTACCTATAAGATGTTTTTGGGTCAAGCGCCCCGCTACCTTTCTGATCTTATTAGGAAGCCTTTCTCTGCTACCGTTGGACGTCCTCTCCGCTCTTTAGACCGTCACGATCTTCTTGTACCACGATCTCGGACTGCCACAGCCCAACATCGCGCCTTTGCCTCTGTCTGCCCTTTACTGTGGAATGGCGTTCCTCCTATTATTCGTTCCCAGATTTTATCTGGAGGCTTTACTTTTTCTGCCCGTTGTCTTAAGACTTTTCTTTTTCCATGAGTTCTTCGCACTGGGAGCGCCTCTGATTAGGTTGTACTGTGAGAGGCGCTTTATAAATCCCAAAATAGAATAGAATAGAATGTAGATGTAGACCTAGTTGTGTGGTCTTTTTCAATAATCATACTATAACCTTTCACATGGCCTTAACGCCGTTAACGGATGATGGTGATGACGATATTCGTTTAATTCAAAGTAAGACAAATCTAGGTGACAAACCGCACCAGGATACTTTTGCTGTCGATTCTGTATCTTTAATAATACCATATATATTTGTACCAGACTAACAGCTATATGCTGATAACACCAGCAAATACTACAAGCATTCACACTCACCCAAGAAATCCTCAAAGAAATAGGCCTAGGCCTACTGCTTAAATATTTATGATTAGTTTTAAAAGAATATAATTTAGGTTATAGTTGCCAATTCACTGAAAAAGATATAGGCTGTATCTGCTATAGCTCTGGCTATAATTATATGCGGCATATACACCAAAGCCACTAATTAACTTCTTTAATTTTATAATTGCATAATTTTTAAACCACGATTACATGTACGGCAAAATTTTTCTTAATGCATCAACGTTCAAACGTTTTACTGTAGCGTTTTGGGAAAAGCTACAAGATTATACTTATTTTTATCCATGTTGGCCATAACGGTTAATTAACTCTATGCTGCACCAGAGCGAGGCTGCAGACATTACGCCAGCGTGACGTGTGACCTTTTAGATGACGTGGCGAAAGCGTGGGCGCCGCTGATTGGCCAAGAGCGGCGCATGATCTAAAACAGCGGTAAAAGGTCGCTTCCGATTGGCTGCTGGTCCAATCTAGGTCAGTAGGACGAGAAGACGCGAAGAGGTGAAACCGACGAGAAAGACTAGGCCATCTTTTTGTATAGAAATTCGTTTAAAACTAAGTTTTCGGGCATCTAAATTAATAGATAATAAAGTAAACGACCGCTGGTCGCCTCCGGTGGAAGGAGAACGTCGAAATAAGCAAAACCGCTTAGGAATCAGGGAAGTAGAAATAAATTAAAGTGTAGCGTGCTGAATCTGTAAATGAATGAATGTTTAAAATGGCCGGAACGCGTTGATATAGATTATATAGCGCATTACAGGTAGAGCGAAGGATAAATTAGCGCTTGTGTTAAGAAGCGTGAATATATTGAAAGAGTTGCTAGAAGTAGCCTTGCGATATAACTGTTGCTGTGGTCGTGGTAAATTAGTGCAAAGTGTTGATGTTAATTCGTTGCTTTCGTGTAACTGATTAATAGCGTGATTTGACCTTCTGCAGTAGTTAAGGAAATAAGAACTGAACTGATAGCCTAGTTATATGCAGGAGCATAAGAGATAGGTATCAAGTAATGCAGAGTGTGTAATAACCAGCCATAAATGCTGTGTAGTGTTAGGAATACTTTGTGTTGAACTGATAAGTATTATAGGCAGAATTGTATGTGCACAGGTTGCTGCCAATTGTATATTAATTAAGTAGTAGTGAAGGAACAAATAAAGTGTTGCATATTGAAATAGAATTGAAGGTGATTCACTGACTGACTTGCAATTAGTTGTAAAACAGAATAATCCCATGTCTCGTGCCAGCTCTTTGAGGGGGGACGCCCTAGAGGAATCGGATGATTCGGAGGGAGGGCGGACAGTCAGTAGTGATGAGAGATTTATAGAGCGCCAGATATATCCAGCCAAATACTCTCCGCCACCTCTTCAGGAGTTCGGGTCCCTTTCGCCCAAAGCTGCCGTGGGGATAACGAACTCAGACGAGCACCGGAAAGAGGGTGCTGTCGCGCGTCGACAAACCGCCGCGGAGACATGTCCTGTAGGCCCTGGTACCCATGAAAGAAGAGAATCTGGACGTTCCTCCCTGTCGTTCACACTTGAGGTTCCCGTAGGTGGTTCCCTGTCGCCCCGGCAGTACGCCGCCCCACTGGGGGAGGGGGGCGAAAGTAAGCGAGTAAGTGGGGCATCCCTTGCAAGCGCTTCCGGTCCCCTAGCGGTTAGGGCGGGCGTAACAAATGGTACCAGAAGTGGGGTAGAAGTGGAACAAGGGGAACAAGTGGAACAGGTGGAACCAAGAAAATTTGGAAGGGCAGAATTTCCTGGAGAGAGAGAGAAGTGGGAAGGCGAAGAAATGGCTTATTATGGCGCTAGACCCAAGCGTCCTTCGGACTACCCTGTTACCGCAGCAATGGATGCGGGTTTTGATTTTGAATTTTACATGAGAGATAAACCAGCGAGGTTGGTTAACAGAAAGCTTGGAGGAAATAATTATGAAAGTGAAGGTTCGGAGGTAACTGATCTGCGACCCTTTCATAACGTTCTGTTGCATCCTAATATGTTGAATTTGGATAAAGGTTGTGTTGGGATCCTTGCTAACTCTGAGTGTATAGTTTCAGATATGGAGGATGGGGATTCGGCGCTGCCGAGGGAACTGGGACTCCCGCCTTCGGATGCACATCCCGGGCACCCAACCCTAGTCCACCCTCGGGCTACCACCTTCCCACCACCGCCTCCCTCGTCGCACCCTTTCGCCGTCCGAGCCCCTCCTGCTCCGACCCCGAACACAATCGGTGGTGTCGTCAAGTCGAATCCTTGGGTGAGAACCGTCACCCCGGTCACAGCCTCGGTGTGCAAACTGTCCGTATCCGTCGTGTCGTCGACTCAGTCAATCATGTCGACCTTGTCCTCGTCGTTGAAACCACAGGTTACACAAAGTTCCGCCTACCTGCCCTCGAATCCTGGCCCTCCCGCTTACCTGTCAGGTGGTCAACCAACAACCGCTCTGTGTCGGCCAGCTTCCGCCTACGATGAACGATTCTGGGTAACTACACGAGCAGCCCAGAACAACCTGGAAGCGAAGTTCCATGTTGTGTCTACATCCGGGAGCGAAAACAGTCAGTTCCAGTTCGAACGGTATGCTGAACCGCCTACAGCTGAACCTCAACCAACGATCCAAGGTCGTTTTCAGCCGAGTACGACTCCACCCTCGTCGGTCACTGTGCAGTCCCAATCACGCGTGAGCAGAACTGTTGATTCGAAATCCAGACAGTATATGAAATTGGACAGGTACAATGGAAAGACATCGGTCGAAGCTTTCCTAAAGAAATTCGAGATCTGTGCGAACAGTAATGGTTGGACAGATGGGGAGAAATTCGCCCAGCTGACCTGTGCCTTGACAGAGCCCGCTGATCAGCTGCTCTACGAGTTCGACTCCGAGACCATAGCATCCTGGTCTGACCTGGTTGATCGTCTACGCCTGCGGTATGGAAGCTCCGATCAAGCCGTCCTCTACCAGACCCAATTGAACACACGACGTCAAAAGATGGGTGAAGACCTCAGCTCTGTAGTACGAGACATTCGACGAATCATGATCCTGGCGTTCCCTGGTCCCACCTCGGTGCACAGTGAAGTCATAGCGATTCGTGCCTTTCTCGACGCCCTGCGAGACAGAGACTTAGCCATGAAGGTTCGTGAGAGAGAACCTACCACCTTGGACCATGCTTATAAGACTGCCATGCGTTTAGAGGGTTACCGTCAAGCAGATGATGGTAACCTGGGCCGCAATGAACATCGACCCAGTCGGGTAAAAACTGTAACGGAAGTAGACTCTGCCCCTGCTGACAGTCAGAGACAATTCCAAGAAATCGTGTTGAATAGGCTGGAGCAGATGGAAGCAAGAATAAACGCCATATGCAGCAGCCCCTCCGGCGATGGACAATTTCGCCCCTGGCGGCCCCGAAGTCAAGTTCCACCCAGGGCGGAACCTACTTTCGGAAGTCAGAGAACAGTTAACCGGTCATCCAGGTTCCCCGCGGGTGACCGTCGCTGCTTCGAGTGTCAACAACCCGGTCACTTTGCTCGAGTTTGTCCCACTCGTAACCACGACTCGACGCCGGAGGAGGAGGGAGAAGGATTGGAACACAATGAAGCACGCCAGGTTCAGCAGAAGAGCCGCCCTGCGCAGTGTCGTCGAGTCATCGTCTCAACCGCTGTCCCGGTGTCTTCGAACTGCAAAGTAAAAGAAAAGCCTTCAGTGAGGCGTTCGAATCCAAAAGTCGCTGGAAAATCCTGTGTTATCCCACGAGCATCGGTCGAAGTGGAAGCGCTACCACCAGAAGGAGTTCCTGTTCCAGCCAGTCCTGGGGGGAAGATCGACCAGCCCAAGGTGGTGGCCCGAGTCCCGCCTCGTCGGGGTGTGCATCTGCCCTCCCACTTCGCCAGCCCTACCTGCGGTGGAATGTGGCCTCTACCGACTTTCGTCGGGCTTCGTGGTGCTAACATGCATCCTTCCTCTGGTCTCGCCGCCTATCGAGACAGAGAGAAGAAACGCACCAGAGTTCCGCAGAATCGTCACTTTCTGTCGAGAGGCACCATTCCTCACCATCGCTGGCGAGATCACCAAGAAAGCTTCGTGCAGCCTGGGGGGTATAACGAGTAATGTAGTGTAAGGTGATGGTAACGTCGCGTAATGGCGACGAGTAGAGATTGTGGCAAGAAGCCTAGGTTTTAGTTCCTTTGGATGAATAAAATGTTTATTTTATAACTTTGATCTAGGTTAGATCATTGGGGGTAGATTAGAATTGTTTACTTGTGTTTTATTGCATTGTTGCTTTTATTGCCACAGAAGAAAGGCAAAATGTTGTGCTTGCATGTTAGTTTAAGATTTGATGTGCATAACCTTGATTGCAGATTAAATTTTGAATTTAAAATGTGCTAGAGTAGGAGCAAATTACATTTGTGCATTGATTGAAAAGCAGTCTGCTAGAATTTGGTGAATTATCCTGATGTATGCATTGGCCTGAGTAGTCGGTAAGTGAGTAAGTTGTAGACTAGTAGGCAGACTGATGTTGTTGCAGGCATTAAGAATTGCATGCGAAGGTGAGACTAAGGACCTGTTATTTGGTAAGAGCGGTAATCCGTCCAATCGTCGCTATTGGTTGCTCAAGTGTACTCTTTCCTGTGTGGAAATGGAGGTGTAGAGGTCATGGTGCATAGGTACGCTTCCCTAAGCGGTAAGGCCTGGTGTAGATAGCTTCAGCCTTCATGTAATGTGTCTTGCCTGTAATAATGATTAGTGCCAATGTCTATGATTTTTATCTTACTAGGAGAGTACGGCTGTGGAAATGGTTTGACATAGGATAATAGAATTCTTAAAGAACACTGCATATATGCAAGATTGCTGTTGATACTTAGC
This sequence comes from Lumbricus terrestris, assembly GCA_949752735.1. Classification (NCBI taxonomy): domain Eukaryota; kingdom Metazoa; phylum Annelida; class Clitellata; order Crassiclitellata; family Lumbricidae; genus Lumbricus; species Lumbricus terrestris. The sequence goes on from OX457038.1 coordinate 62,978,243, forward strand.
TATTTGTCATGTTGAATAATAGTCTAAATTCTTATATAAAAGTTGTTGTAAGGATTGAGCTCCTGATTAAGCAGTAACTGGGAAACAGTAGTAATAATTGACTAGGAATCTAAGGTGTGTATTGCCCTGAAGAAGTTAAGTAAACAGATCGGTGGTAAACTTGTAAGTAGACTGAAATTGTTGCAGGCATTAAGGGTTACATAGAAGAGGAGACTGGTGGTCTGTTAGTTAGATGAGCTGTAATCCGTCCAGTCGCAGTTATTGGTTGCTCGAGAGTTTTTCCTGTGTGGAATGAATGAGATGTAATAAGCGGTAATCCGTCCAATCGTCGTTATTGGTTGCTTGAGAATTTTCCTGTGTGGGAATGAATGTAATAAGCGGTAATCCGTCCAATCGTCGTTATTGGTTGCTTGAGAAATTTCCTGTGTGGGAATGAATGAGATGTACTCTTTCCGTTGGTGGAAATGGATGTAAACTTCTTCCTGTGTGGAAATGAATGGATGTAATAAGCGGTAATCCGTCCAATCGTCGTTATTGGTTGCTTGAGAATTCCTGTGTGGGAATGAATGAATAAGCGGTAATCCGTCCAATCGTCGTTATTGGTTGCTTGAGAATTTTCCTGTGTGGGAATGCATGAGATGTACTCTTTCCGTTGGTGGAAATGGATGTAAACTTTTTCCTGTGTGGAAATGATGGTGAGGTATTCCTTCCGTTGGTGGAAATGTGTGTACTTGGTCCTGTGTAAACTTCCTGTGTGGAAAGGTGACGTAGAGGTAACAGCGTAGGTCATGGAGTCCATCCGTCCTAGTAGGCATAGGTACGCTTCACTAAGCGGTAATGCCTTATGCAGCTGGTTCAAGCCTTGTTGTAACGTGTTGTGCCTGTAATAATGTGTCAGCTACTGATGTGATGATTTGTGCCTGCTGAGAGTTAACTTTGGGCTGGATACATAATGACAGAAAAATGATTCATCTTAAGGTTAGTTGCTTTTTGGATGAAAACTGCTTTAAGTCAAATTGCTTATATTTCGTGTTAGTCTAAGTTGTCGTTAATGTTGTAGCCGATAACATGTTAACTGCGCTAGGATTATCTGTAGGATTGGGAGCCGAAGCATGATTGTATGTGTTAGAGGACATTCTCTTGGTTTGTGGCTTCGAGCTGTTGCTGAAATGGATTGTAGTACATTGTTTACTGTAACTGTTTGATGTGCATTACCTGAAACCTGGGTGGGAGGATAACCCGATAGCACCTGATAATGTGTAAGAGTATGGATAATATTTCTATTGGGATTTCCAACCCTGCTTTAGTTCAGAGACTTTGTGTCTGGTAGTTAGTAGTCCCGGGGTTCGTGGAAGCAGAGACTGGTGATTAAACACCAATGGCCTGTATTCCGACGAGGATTGGGTAACCAATGGACGTAGTTAGTAACCCTAGTGAGGTAAAGGCTGGCCTAGTGGTATGCTTTCTCTGAATCGCCTGATACCCTGACCGATATGCCTTTGCTGAATTGTGGTCTGCGTGGAGTAGGGAGCGAGAGTGAGTTGGAGACCTTCAATTTAAGTAGACGTCCCCCCCCTCTTTTTGCTGGTGATTCCGAACGTATGGTTTCAGGGAGATTGCAAAGTAAGGATGTTACATGAGCGTAAACATTGCCCTGCAGTCACCTTGAGAATTTAAGCGGCTGTGTTGTTAGGGTTAAGTTGTTATGAGTAAAGCCGTGCTAAGATGCCGTACTTTGTATGCCTGACTGTTACAACAAGCGTTGCTATGAGGCTAATTAGTTGATTTCTCCTTTTGTGAATTAGGAACCCTGTTGGTTCTTAGAGTTAAAATGAGGCTTCTTACAGTTGCTGATGTAGAATTGTCTGCTTACTGTTCGGACTGTTCTCAAGCAGCAATGTCTTTTAGTATAGTAGTGATGACCCTGCCTTAGCAACTCATGTACAACGGATTCAGTACGCGACCACTGCTGAATTTTCCAGTAATATGGAAAATTCGGGTTAAGAAGGGGAGAGTGTAGCGTTTTGGGAAAAGCTACAAGATTATACTTATTTTTATCCATGTTGGCCATAACGGTTAATTAACTCTATGCTGCACCAGAGCGAGGCTGCAGACATTACGCCAGCGTGACGTGTGACCTTTTAGATGACGTGGCGAAAGCGTGGGCGCCGCTGATTGGCCAAGAGCGGCGCATGATCTAAAACAGCGGTAAAAGGTCGCTTCCGATTGGCTGCTGGTCCAATCTAGGTCAGTAGGACGAGAAGACGCGAAGAGGTGAAACCGACGAGAAAGACTAGGCCATCTTTTTGTATAGAAATTCGTTTAAAACTAAGTTTTCGGGCATCTAAATTAATAGATAATAAAGTAAACGACCGCTGGTCGCCTCCGGTGGAAGGAGAACGTCGAAATAAGCAAAACCGCTTAGGAATCAGGGAAGTAGAAATAAATTAAAGTGTAGCGTGCTGAATCTGTAAATGAATGAATGTTTAAAATGGCCGGAACGCGTTGATATAGATTATATAGCGCATTACAGGTAGAGCGAAGGATAAATTAGCGCTTGTGTTAAGAAGCGTGAATATATTGAAAGAGTTGCTAGAAGTAGCCTTGCGATATAACTGTTGCTGTGGTCGTGGTAAATTAGTGCAAAGTGTTGATGTTAATTCGTTGCTTTCGTGTAACTGATTAATAGCGTGATTTGACCTTCTGCAGTAGTTAAGGAAATAAGAACTGAACTGATAGCCTAGTTATATGCAGGAGCATAAGAGATAGGTATCAAGTAATGCAGAGTGTGTAATAACCAGCCATAAATGCTGTGTAGTGTTAGGAATACTTTGTGTTGAACTGATAAGTATTATAGGCAGAATTGTATGTGCACAGGTTGCTGCCAATTGTATATTAATTAAGTAGTAGTGAAGGAACAAATAAAGTGTTGCATATTGAAATAGAATTGAAGGTGATTCACTGACTGACTTGCAATTAGTTGTAAAACAGAATAATCCCATGTCTCGTGCCAGCTCTTTGAGGGGGGACGCCCTAGAGGAATCGGATGATTCGGAGGGAGGGCGGACAGTCAGTAGTGATGAGAGATTTATAGAGCGCCAGATATATCCAGCCAAATACTCTCCGCCACCTCTTCAGGAGTTCGGGTCCCTTTCGCCCAAAGCTGCCGTGGGGATAACGAACTCAGACGAGCACCGGAAAGAGGGTGCTGTCGCGCGTCGACAAACCGCCGCGGAGACATGTCCTGTAGGCCCTGGTACCCATGAAAGAAGAGAATCTGGACGTTCCTCCCTGTCGTTCACACTTGAGGTTCCCGTAGGTGGTTCCCTGTCGCCCCGGCAGTACGCCGCCCCACTGGGGGAGGGGGGCGAAAGTAAGCGAGTAAGTGGGGCATCCCTTGCAAGCGCTTCCGGTCCCCTAGCGGTTAGGGCGGGCGTAACATTACTTCCTCTAAACCATTCATTGATATCTACAGGGTGCGCCAAAAAAGTAATCCCTTACGGTTTTTAGCCCATATCTTGGCCAAACATACGAATTTTTAAATGAAACTTTACAGTCTTAAAGGCAATATATATCTACGTACAATGGTCAAATTACAAAAAAATTCAAACGGAACAAAAGTTACACCACTTTTAGGGAGGCCACCCACCGTTTTTTGACGATTCAAAAACGAAGCGCAACAAAAATTAGGTTTTTTGCCAATATCTTGGCCAAAATTAAGAATATCGAAATGAAATTTTACAGGCTTATAGACAATTCATATCTGCACATAATGCTCAGATTTCATCAACATATTTCAAACAGGACAAAAGTTATACCACTTTTAGTGAGGCCACCCACCGTTTTTTGACGATTCAGAAACGAAACGCAACAAAAAGTAACAAAAACACGATTTTATAAGTCTCATCTCAAATAACTGTTGTAAAATGACCTTGGTAGTGCTTCACAACTTGTGCTCAATGCGCTCACCACCCGTGCCAAAACTTTTTTTGAGTCTCTTTGCAAAGTTCTTGATGGACCTGTTGATTAAGGTGATAGATTTCTTATTTACCAATTTGATCGTCATTTTGCTAAGTGACTTCTCAGTGGCGCGCAGCTACGCTGGTGCCCTGTTTCTTTGTTAAATAGTAACAATAATGATCATCTGGCAATATCAAGGCTATTTGATAACAATTACTTAAGATGAGACTTAATAAAATCGTGTTTTTGCTACTTTTTCCTGCGTTACGTCTTTGAATCGTCAAGAAACAGGGGTGGCCTCACTAAAAGTGGTATAACTTATGTTCTGTTTGAAATATTTTGATGGAATCTGACCACCATGTGCAGATATGAATTGTCTTTAAGCCTGTAAAATTTCATTTCGATATTCTTAGTTTTGGCCAAGATATTGGCCAGAATAATTAGATTGGTTTTTTGTTACTTTTCGTTGCGTCGCGTTTTTGAATCGTCAAAAACCGGTGGGTGGCCTCACTAAAAGTGATATAACTTTTGTTCTGTTTCACACATGACTATGAAATATGGCTATTGTACGTAGATATGAATTACCTTCAAGCCCGTAAAACTGGATTTGAAAAATTCCTATTTTTGGCCAAGATATTGATAAAAATCCGTAGGGGATTACTTTTTTTGGCGCACAATGTATATTTAGACCGATGAAATCATTAACAATTTCCATGTTTAATGTCTTCCGGTGTCACGAAATAGAGTATCCCCCGTATTAATTGTATCCCTCAAATTAAAAAGTCGAAAAAAACGCTTCCGCGTATATTTTATTTTGCAAATTAATTTTCATCTGCTTTGTTTGGAACAATGACACTAACAGGTGTGTTACAATGACACTAACAGGTGTGTTTATTCCTACTATATAATTTGTTTTGCCCTGTTTTTAAGAGCACTTCAAATATTTAAAACACTTAAAAACACTCAAAGTCACTAAATAAATTCGAGTTGCCTTTATCTGAGCATTGCTTAGAACACTTAAAACAATTAGAGTCACTTTAAATTTTGATTACAGCATAATTTTTTTATCATGCGCCTTTTTCAAAAAAGGGGATAGAATGGTTTATCCCCCAGGATAGACTAGACCGGTTAATTCCATCCCATCCGGGGGGGATAGATTAATTCATCCCCCCGGATAGCTTTCAGAGGGTATACTCCGTTTCGTGTCACCGGCCATAACCGTAGTTGGCCTTGACCTGACCTATTGAGATGTCGAACCCGCTTATTATATGACTATGCTTTCATCGACTTCATTTTCTCGTCAATGAATGAATGTATAAATGAATGAATGGACGAATCAATCATTTAATATTGACGTGTAGGCACTGAAAATCTGAAATTGACATTGCTTACAGCAACGGCAAACCCAAATTATTAGGGTAAGCAAATTATCTTAGAAGCAATGAGAGGACACAAAAATTAGTGATGCAATGAATATTCGTAATTGGTATCATTGCAAATAATAATTATGAGTCAGTGTAACTAAAGAATGAGAAACATATTATGTATCCAGTCCAACATAATAACACAAACAATAACACAAACACAATATATGTGTCGAGCATAATGATGGTAAAAATGGTCTCAATGTCTACCTTCATTACCAACCAAATACCAACTAAATACCTCTCCAACTTTATGCATATGCCTCTATCAGCGACATTTGTTTCACCCCCTGCAATCTACAGACCGTCTTGACCTGTTATTTTTGGCCCTCGTGTTCGGTGAAGCCTCGACTCAGGGCCGAGCATTTGCTGCGATAGGTCCCTTCACATGGAGTGGTCTTTCCTCTCTTTGATGGGCTAAGTTCATGTCTGGGCTTTTCTCCGCATCCTCTCGCTCTATCTCAAGACGTTTCTTTTTCATCGGGGTCTTCTGTGCTGAAAGTGACTCTGAATAGTCTATGCTGCGATAGGTGCCCTATAAATTTTTTTATAAGATACAATTTCATTTTAACTACATGTTAAGCATTGCAACCCATCTTCATTTCTACTAAGCACATGAATTCCATTCTAGCAGAAATGTTTTAACTGTGCAGCATCAAGAACAAATCGCCCGGTTAAGTCTTTAACTAATCCACTAGGCTATACATATACTTGTCTCAGATACATCAGACACTTTGATTTTTCTGTCAATTTCAATGTTCTCTGACAGCAACTTCGATGTGCCATCAATCTTGTGACAGCGCATGAAGTGGAGGCGTAGGTCGACCTTGTTCTTGTAGCTCTTGTCACAGATTTCACATGCGTACGGTTTTTCTCCTGTGTGCGTTCGCATGTGGCGGTGCAGCTGCTGCGACTGCCTGAACGACTTTACGCACACCGTACAGCGAAATGGCTTACAGCCGGTGTGCGTACGAATATGAATCGTGAGCGTACTATTGCTTGCGAACTGCTTGCCGCAGATTTTGCACTTGTATGGCCTCTCACCCGTGTGAATTCTATGGTGTTCTATGAGGTTAGCTTTGCAGGCAAACTGCTTCTTGCAGATCCCGCACTTGAACCGTCCTTCCCCACTGCGTGTCATCGTATGTCGTTTCATGTGTTGGCTTAATTGAGATTTGCTTCCAAACGAATTTGAACAGATGACGCAATCAAACGGTTTGATCCCCGAATGCATTGTGAGGTGCACCGCGAGCGCAGTTTTTTGAGTGAAGCCTTCCTGGCAGACGTAACAAACGAATGGTCGCTCGCCCGTGTGAAGTCTCATGTGAAGGCGAAGCTGAGCGGAATCTGAGAACGTTTTCCCACACGTTTCGCAGCTCACTGGCTTCTGCCTGTGTCGTTTTACATGGCGTCGGAGTGAAGTTGCCGAGATACAATTCTTTCCACAATGATCACAAAGATAAGTCGTTGGGTGCTTAATAATAGAATTGAAATCAATAACCTGACTGAATTGGTGCACCTCGATAGCATGTTTCTCCATGTTGGCCCTGCTTGTCTGCTTGCAGCTGCAAAGTGCACACTCAAAATCGTGGTTCTGCCTGTGTCGTTTTACGTGGCGTCGGAGTGAAGGTGCCGAGATACAATTCTTTCCACATTGGTCACAAAGATAAGTCGTTGGGTGCTTTATAATAGAATTGAAATCGACAACCTGACTGATTTGATGCACTTCGAAAGCATGTTTCTCCATGTCGGCCCGGCTTGTCTGTTTGCAGCTGCAAAGTGCACACTCGAAATCGTGGTGTATATTCACGTGGTCTGCGAGGTCAGTTTTCCGTGTGAATCCCTTGCCGCAGAAATCACAGATGAATGGATGACGTACAGTGTGAAGTAATTGGTGTCGCTCCATATTTTCCGGCAGCGTAAAACGCTTCTTGCAGCATGGGCACTCGTGTGGTTTTTCTCCTGTGTGTTTCACTCTGTGGCTCTTCAGGTTGTCAGGCGTAATAAAGTGCAAACCGCAATCATCACATTTGTGGTTCTTTCGTGGGTAGATTCCAAGGTGACGCTTTATGTGATACCTCATGCTATTTCTCGAACTTAATCTTCGGTTGCAGTAGGTACACACATTGCACTGGTCCCAATGAAGCTTTATCTTGTGCCATAACAGTTCAAGTTCAGTCACAAATGTCTCTACATTGGGCTCCTTGCAGTGTTGACACTTGTACGCTTGGTTGCCGCTGCTACTAGATGCATCTGCTAGATTGCCAATCCCATTGGATACCAGAGTCCCTTCAGTACATGATGGATCAACCATATTCAAAATACCTCCATGAGTTTTGGAATTCAGTTCTCCATTGCTATTGACAATTGTCTCATGCACACCATAACTGTCTGAATCCAAAGCATTAACAATCCTCAGGTTTTGGTCAAGTAGAACAACTGGCAAGTTGTTTGGTTCTGGTGGGTTAGTGCTAGAAGAATGAACACCAGTGGCAGGTCGGTTCAGTTCAAAGAGGGGTGACTTTAGCACGGAGAGAGCTGGTCCCTTTACTAGTTCTGCCACAATGAAGCCTGTAGGAACAAGGACGCTGCCCGACATTCTTCCTTTCATGTCATTCTTGTCCCCGGCTTTTCTGCGCTTTGCTTTTGGCCGTTCTTCGTCCCGGTTTCTCAGTCTTTTCAGCATTGCCAAATTGCACAGACTGCCTTCCTCCGAATCCTTCCCCATTAGAGATTTTAGACTATCACTTGGAGCGACATCAACGAACATTACCTGGTTACATGCATCTGCAGATGAAGGCTTTTCGTCTACAGGTGACTCACAAGGTGCGTGTAGCTTCTGCATTGAATCTTTCAGACTGGTTCCATTGTCTGTAACCTCTGTTTTGATAAATTCTGACGAACTGGGTGGCTGCCTGGCACTCCTGTAATCACAACCCAAATTTTCAATGTAAAAATATCACAGTTTGACTTTCATTGGACTTCTCGTCCCTATCACCCCACACACTGCTGAATGGTTTAGGAAAGAATGCAGAATACAACACAAAAGCAGTCCCAAAAAAATTGAAGTCAAAACCCTCAGTTACAGATAGGAAGAAAAAGAAAATCATGAAACACAATCACATGACTGTTGATATGATGGTGGGTCTAGGCAGTAATGCTTCATCCATCAGTCATTGGTTGCTACAAAGTTAAGTCACTGTGAACTCCACATACGATATAATATCCGGTTTTAAAAAAATACTGTAGGTAAATCAGGCAAGACACTGAAACGACACAAAAGAAGAGACAAGCCCAGGAAAAGATTGGTCTTAGTCAAACTCTAACTTAAGCAAAAAGATATTCTACAGTGTCAATCTTTACCAGAAGACACACGCAGTCTGGAATCAGCAATGACAAAAGGCAAGCTAAAACTCAAGAGATAATCTGGTCTACACTGTCTTACCCTGAACAACCTTGTCAAAAGTCTAGTCTACTCTAGAGTCAGCAGTAATGCAGTTGACCATATCCAGCATTTGACCTACAGGAATGGTGAGGTGAAACACATGACTGGGCTTGGAGGAGTTAAGAGATTAAAAATACAAGGTGGTGATGCATGGAGTTACACTCTTGATGTGTACATGCGCCTTTAACTCCCTACAATTTTGTTCGGGTCACGACAACGCCTGCGTTCTTTTCCTTCACTTTCCAGCATCGACCTCGCAGGCTCCACAGTACCATTATCAGATTCTGTTAAAACTCTTGGGGTTACCCTGGACAGTATGCTTACTTTTCGGATGCATGTAACTAACCTTTGTAGATCTTGTTTTTATCACATCAGGGCAATACACCACATTAGGTCGGCTCTGACTAAGGATATGTCGAAGACTTTAGCTTGCTCCCTTGTCTCCTCTCGCCTTGATTATGCTAATGCGATTTTTGTTGGCATTTCAGACTACGAGTTACATAGGCTGCAACGCATCCAAAATTCCTTAGCTCGGGTTGTGCTGCGTGTCCCACTACGATCAAGTTCTTCAGTTTTGCTTCATCAGCTGCATTGGCTTCCTGTCGAGTTCAGGATTAAATTTAAATTGGCCTGTTTAACCTACAAATCCCTCTCTACCGGAACACCTCCCTACCTTCAGTCACTGCTTACTCCTTACATTCCTCCTCATTGCCTGCGATCATCAAGCATGGGTCTTTTAGCTGAGTCTCGATGCAGAACTGTTATGGGCTCGCGTGCATTCTAAAGAATGGAATCTACTTCCACTCTCTCTTCGTTGCTCAAATTCACTCCCTACCTTCAAAAAACGGCTCAAAACTCACTATTTCTCTTTGGCTTTCAAACACATGGACCTTTAACTGCATCTTCCTCTGGCGGCTAACTATCCGCGCCTCCGATTCACACTTTGGTGTGACCTTGCGCGCGTTATAAATTTATGTAATAATAATAATACTGCGCTACAATACATTGTAAACATGAACTTCTATATACATGACCAAATACCATGCCTGCAAGCATTAACAAAATCGTCAACCTACCTCATAAAAGTCATCTCACATTCATGCAGCATGTGCATGCTGAGACCCAAATCTGATAGTTTATCAAACAGCACTGACTGGTCCATCTGAGAGTAGACTCCTGGTAGCAGTAGCTTGCCCGTGTAGACGAAATGTACAGCAATCTCCAGCACGTCAAGTTCAACTTCCGGAAAGCAAAGATGGTAAGGTCCGGATGAAGGCTTTTCCTCAATGGCCATCAGGAAAACAGGGCTTACTGCTGCCAGTAAGGCACTGTGCGCTTTTAACTCCCTGCCACATTTCGCCACCAAAACAGCATCACAGAGGAAGCCATTCTCGCGGTATTTCTCGAGGGTCTCTGCAATGCTCGTGAAGTGCTCACCTGTTCCAGTCGTTTTTAAGGGAATATCACCATTATTACCTGAAATAACATGAACTTCAGACTTTTAGCAGAGCAAGTTTCAAAACCTTTGAAACAAGGTGAAATACCACAGGGAAAGGGCGGATGACAGATTAGAAATAAAATATCTACAGAATAAAAAATTTCAGTGTTCGAGGCAACCTGTAGCCTACACAACTTGCTGCGACAATGGATACATTGTAAACACGAATTTCTATAGTAGTAGTTGACTTTCACACATGTGCCACCAATCTAGAGCAACATTCTCCATTGTTAAACCACATTTTCAATTAAGCAAGTATTGGGATAGTGACTCTGACAAATTTTCATATCTTACAAACTGCCTTTCAAAGTGCCAAATTTAAAACACTCAAAAATTGGTATTGTAAGCCATTCATTCTCAAGTAATCACACCTCAACTTAAAGAGGACTCTTTAAAGATGCAGCACTGGGTCATCTGTAACTTTTCAAAACTCTGTAGCATGCAAGTGCCATTTTCTAATAATCATCCAGCTAAGTTGGAAAAAGTGAAATTCCAAAGTGGTATTACTATTCTATTGCTTTCTATCAGTTGTTCAAGACCTTCCTCCTTAGCCATGGGCAGGCTGGGAGTGCGACTGAGTTGGCTTCTAAAGGGGCGCTATATAAATTTTCAGAATAACTCAAGGAACGAACTATTACCAGTAGCTGTAATAGTGGAAGTAGTAATTGTAGTGGTTACATAAGCAATTAAGTCAATGAAACCAGTAAAATGCGACGCTGGTGGCTGATTTATTTATAAATACCAATTTATTTCTATTTAAATATGGCGATTGCACAGACATACTTTAAAACCCTGCACTGAATATCCACATATACATAACATACCTTTAATATACACTGTGTCCGGATGAAAAGTAGAACACAACAAAAAAGTGTCATAGCTTGGTCAAAACTTTTAGGATTTGTATGAAATTTTAAACGCAACAACAGTGACCATATTTACACAAGATCCTAAAGCCGATTAGAAATATTCGTGAATTTATCAAAAAAATTGAACTTTCCAACATGGAAAACCTGAAAGGAAGTGAAATTCAGCTATATCCGGTGTTCAAATGTCCTCCTTGTTCACACACGACCGTAGACGCCACTGTTTGATGGTCCGGTCGATGATCACTTGGTCAAACATCTGCCACTCTTCAATCAGACGCGCCCTATGGTCATCGATGTCATGAATACGCGTGAACGAAAAACGCACCCCTCCAGTAAATGCATCTGGTACTCCGGATCGAGGTCTGGACTGCTGGGCAGCCACAGCTGTGGGTATGAAGCCGAGTGTCTCCCGGGACAACTACTACACTACTACGTCTACAGTCGTGAACAAGAAAGACATTTTGAGCACCATATATAGCTGATTATCACTTTTTTCAGGTTTTCCATGTTGGAAAGTTCAATTTTTTGGCGCTGCATTTTAAACGCTCATAAATTTTACAAACTCACAAATATTTCTAATCGGCTTTAGGATCTCGTGTAAATATGGTCACTGTTGCTCTGTTTAAAATTTCAGACAAATCCTAAGAGTTTTGACCGAGTTATTACACTTTTTGTGGGGGCTATTTTTTATCCGGACACAGTGTATGTATGTACCGTAACTATGTACGCATATAAGTATGTATATGATATAAGTATGTATATGACCATTTATATAGGGCCTTAATAAGAATCTCATGAAGGCGCTTAATCTCTGTATCTCTGCATAATTCACTAAACATAATTTCTATTTACATGGTTGTCTGAAATCAGAGAAAACACTAAATAGCGGACACTTTCGTGCATTTCTATAACTGGCAAATGCCCAATCTTTTGAGTAGGCTGCCATGAGATTTTTCACATGTACCACAGCAGCAACATCTTTGTTTGGTGTAAAAAAGTTATATCATAAAAGTCTCCAATTTGCAGCCACTTCCAAAGGGCGGTCTATGGCCTTACCTGCAATGCATCCGCCTCTATATGATGCAGATGACCTTCTCTTCCTTGGAGGCTCAGAAGGTAGTGGGAACAGACATGGGTATGCATCAGCAGCCAGTTTAGGATATTTTCGTGGAACAGTCAGAATAGATCCATCGGCACAAGTTGCAGAATCCACTCTCATTACAAATTCAGGCAGAAAATGCTTCTCACACACAACAGTCCTATCACTGAGCTCCAATCCTTCTCTAGGAATCATTCTTAACCATTTCGTGCGAAGTTCTGGGTCACTAGGGAAACGAAAAACACTGACTTTCTCCTCTGCATATTCTTTCGTTTTGCCATAATTTCCACGGCAGTTAGGGACACAGCATTTCTGTGGCATTTTTGAAGTCTGTAAGGAAATCATTTAAAATTGAGTAACACACCAGTATTTATTTTGTACCGTGAAAATTTAAGGTAAACGTTTAGGTTATCAATGCAAATAATTTGCCCATTGTAGTAATATTATCCTTCCTCATTGATCCAACTTCTATTTTTTAAATCCATTTAATCGATTCTGCTTCTGTTTAGGTAAAAATTTGTCTAATCAATCCAGTGTTCAATAATTCTTCATCAATACTTTTAACTTTCGTTTAGTGAAGGACTATTTGTCGTCAATCCACTTCCATTTAAGCAAGTTTCTGCTCATCAATCATACCTCTATTGAAAGAAAATTACGCTATTTTCACCAATTTGACAGATATACTATAGCGAGCATTTTTTCGTCAATCCAACTTTTATTCCACCAACGTTGAAACCGGGAAATGGCTAATAACTTATGCCACTACATGACTACACATAATACCAAACTCAGATATCAAGTCTTTAACGTTTACAAGGGTAATCCTGAAGACTCAGTACCTGTTTACATCAGATCATAAGGGCACTGAGCTGCTGAAGCTTCGCAGTACATGCAAATCATCGTTAACGACAGCTTTCAGCTTTCTCAACCTCTCAACCAATGACTCAAAACACCCCTCATTAGGTAACGAGAAGTTCGGCCCCTGCATTTTGGCAAACAGTGCTTAAATCTGCTTCAGTCATTGGCAGATGAAGACTCCACCAAGCATGCAGGAAAGTGTAGAAATTCACGATATAATATAACCATTGCCCTAGCAACACCATGAAGCTCTGCCTGAGAAAGGTCGTGGGATCTCACGAGCCCAAGGGACCAAGGGCATAGAGGCAGTTGGTGCACAACAATGTCTAGGGATTATGAGAATGTCTAATAACAATTAAAAGCCTAATTTGTCAAATACTTAGACGATTAGACCAGTATTCTTTAACTGAATAGTGGGCATCAAGCCGCATCATCTAGTTATCCACCCGCAATGAAAAGTCTTTATATCAGGGCGGATCTCACCAACTGCCTGGCATTCTTGTCCAATGGTCCATTTCTGTAGATGAGTCATATTCTATCATTTCTCGTGCATTTCTCTCAAAATCGATGCAACTGCTTGCCAGTCAGTTTCGTTGGAACAGCAAATGTTCCTTGCCGTTCATGACACTTCCTGGACAGTCTTTCAAAGATTGTTCAAAGAATTAGTTCGTAAGTGATCTCAACTTAGAATTATCGACTACTTTCAGAGTTCACCCTGAACTTGTAGATTTGATGCTAAACTCTTACTCATTCACTAGAACAAATCCGTCAATAGGAGAACTCGGCGACAAATTACGTCATGCGATGAACCAACAGTCCAACTGAATTCTCTGAGCACTATAAACGTCCAGTCAGATGTTGATCTCCCAGCACCATGACGGCAAAACCTCCGCCATCTTCATAGGTCCGGCTTGGTACTAAGGCCACATTGAAACAGCTGACCGTCAGTAGGCGCTACGCATGAGAGGCAGACGAGAGTTTTCTAACAGTCTCCAGACTGAATTGTCCAATTAGAAGGCTCCACAACACCGTCATAACCAAGGATCATAGTAAGCTTTCCCAACTATATAGGCTACAAAAATTATTATCACCAAATCCTGGTCAGAAGTAACGATCCATTAAATTAAGCAAAACACATTAACTAAAACTGGTAATCAGAGTCTTTTCCCTAACTTAACATAGGTATTGCTTGTTTATTATATACAGCACGATAAGATGTTGGCAAGCCGCAGGGGCCAAGGACATCATTAGGCTACATACCTTGGTATCTTCCGGCGCAGTAGTGTAAATACAAGATTAAACGAGTTCACGTCAAAGCAACACACATTAAATTGAAATAAACCTCGCAATGCAAATGACGACGTTTAGGATGACTTTTGTGACATCACAGGCTTCTCCCTTTGGCTTGTGTATGGCCTGTTAAATCCAGGGGGCCATGGCTAGATGTATCTGGTCCAGATAATAGTAGATAATCCAAAACATCTGACCAAATTTATTCAAAGAAAACAACTTTGGTTGCTCAATTAAAAAACAAATTTTATCTGCTCTTCGGTGTTTGACATCACACAACTCAGCAATTTAAAAGATGTATTGCAATCTCAGGGTAAAATCCATGGAAGTGACCCTATATCCACAACTGGACATGAGAAACTTGATCTACTACGAGTTCTTAACAATTAACCGAACTCTTGACCGATTAACATAGTGCACTGATGGAACAACTCTATTGTAGACAATCAAAATTGCTGTAAAGTCAGCTTAACAGTAGCATGCCCATTGCCCACTAATTACATTATCTGCATTCCTGTAGCACAAATTAACAGCTTGGCTCAAGCACAGGTTTACAAAATCTAAAAGCCTTAATGCAAACCTGTCCTACCTTTCAGTTGCTCTTCAACTTCTGTTAATGTGAGGCTAGTAATGTCGTCAATCTCCTGAGAAACCTTTTCAATACTTTCAAGCTTTATTTCTTCTGGAGATCTGTTTGGCAAAATGGTGCTAGATGATTCCCTAGGAGCAAGTGGCAATTTCGAGACATAATTACGGGCTGGTGCATTGGGGAAAACAGACGGAACAACATTATCCTTAAGAAGCCTTCTTTTTTGTTTCCCAGACACTGTGATGGTCTTCTTCCGCCTTTGAACATTTGTGTCCCGGTACTCGTGTATGAAGTCACTTGGATTGAAATGAAGCGAACAGAGTTTTGAATGCTTAGTGGGAAAGAAGTCTTTTCGACGAGTAGCTCTAACCCATTTTTCACACAAGTCAGGATTTCCAATTGGGAAGGAGTGAAATGCTATTTTTTCTCCATCCTCTCCAACACCCGGGGAATCCCGACATCCACTCCTACAGCCAAACCCTGAACATTTACACACCATTTTGTTCTCGCAACAAATAACAAGAGCCTGTGAAACACAACAATGAAGATAATCCAGGTAGGCAGGATAATTATTTTAACTAATCAGAAACTGCAGTCAATAGACGTGTAAATTTGGCAAATAAAGTACAGTACAGTAACTCAGATGACACAACCTTCATACGGTAACTATAGCTACGAGTACAAAGTATGACACGAACTGCCGTGCAGACTCAAAGTCGAATCAATAATCAGTTTCATCGGATCAGCACCAACCAACCCAGAGGGCATGTCAAGACATATCGTCCGAGGAGATTATCCAACTTTGCTTATTTCCTTTGACAAGACAGACTTAGGTACAATCAGTGTGAAACAATGCCCGGAAAACTGGTCATGACAGTCAGGTTACGTTCAAAGTATCGTATTAACATTTCACATATATAGAGCTAACGTAATGTGAAATGTCACACGAAACAATATTGTTATTGGAGGAAGCGATTCGAAAGGTAAAAAATGACAGCAGTCGAATCATAATTTTGAGAAAATGTATGATGCAGCTAGACTAAAGCAACATGGGTTCTACTTAATAGAAATAGATTGCCCATGTGCGTAAAGCGGCCAGGGGCATTGTAGCACATGAATGCATACTTATCTGACATAGTTACATCATTCTATGTGCACATTTTTACCTAATTTAATGACATTTCTGTGGATCAGATTATAAGAAAAATTAAATCACCTACAAAGGATTCGAAAGGAACTATTAAAAGTGCAACATTTGCTTGCTGACATGTGCATGCTAATTTATTTCTATTTACATTTGAAAATTGTGCCGATGCACTCTAAAAGAGTACCAGTCGGATTGACGAAAAGAATTCTAAATACTATATCGAGGCACGGTGGTTTACATGTGGAGTTGAGTTCGGTGCCTTGGAGCCGGAGGTTTCCAGTTTCGAGTCCACTTCACAGGGCTTTTTTTAACGTGCAGTTGTACACAAAATGTGAAGTTCTAAATGGATTTGTGCAGTTGTAGAAGCCCTTCTGTACAGTTAAAACTAGCAATAAAGGTCAAACTGTCCTCCGATTGGAAGTAATTTACCATTGAGGATGAGAAAAAAAGGAAGGGGTTGTGCAATTCTAAACATTTCTTTAAAACAGCCCTGCCACTTCAAGTATGAACCTTGAGCAAGTCCTTCACTTGCAATTGCTCTGGCGCTTCGCGTGAAACTCCGATTCAGTGTGCGCGTTGCAATCGGAAGCGCCTACGAGCAGCGACGTTGGAGGCGCTATAGCAAATGCGATAAATAAATAAAAGTCGAATTGAAGAAAATAATGTGCTTAGATAGAAGTGGGATTGACGACGATATATTCTTAAATAGGAGTTGGATTGATGAAAAATATCTATTATTTTAAATGTTTGTTTGGTGAAACGAAATCTGGTAATTGGGTAGTTTAGCGTCCCAAATTATACGAGGCTCCCAATGTCATCAAATTTTACCTGGTCATACCTGGCACCGATCGCACGCAAACGCACCTATTCCCGAAGTTGGGAACCACCCCTGAAATTTTTAGGAAATTTTTAAAATCCAATGCTAAATTGACAAAAACGCCTGTTTACTTGTGCAGGAAGTCACCTTTGCGCATGCGCCGTTACGCGCGGGATAGCCTTTAATTTTTGTAGCGCGAATGTTCCTTGCGAAAGATTGTGTGAACCCCGGATCGATAGGGCTTGGGTAGTATTTCTTTGCGAAAGCTACTCCGTTTAAGACTTCTTTCCGGTTTCCATGCACACATTTTACGATTTCCTCAATTAAATGTTTTTGCATATGTCTCAGTTATTATTGCAAAGAAATACTACCCAAGCCATATCGAAGCGTTCGCGCTACTATGGTTTTACCAGACACACCAGTGCTAGACGTCACTGTTTATCTAGTTTTAGTAAGACGGAGTCGTTAGCGCATTAAAAAAATATTTGTACAGCTACACTTACAATTTATAAGTTCACACATAAGAACGGTCAAATTTTAGTTACGGAGACCAGGGATGCCACTCTGAATTTTTGAAAAAGTTAGATCCGGTAGAAAAATGGCTAGATTCACAATTTCTCTGCAAATTACATGGATTTTTCCTTTCTGGCTTGAAATTTCTGACAACCTTTTTTTAAAGCATCAGATGATTAATATTTCCTCTTTTCCTTCTCGATAAATTTTTCTGATGATTATTTTTAGTCCTTCGCTCCAAAATTGACGATTTTTGGTTCAAATTCAAAAATTGTTTCGACTTTTTCACGTCTTTTGTGCATTTTCATCTAAAATTAATACATTTTTATGCAAAAAGTCGAAAAAACAGCCGTGAGAAAAAAAAGCTAAAACCACCTAGAAACCGATACAATACCAAAAAACCTAGATCTAGGTGGGAAAAACCTATGAGTGGCATCCCTGACCAACGACTATATATATATTGTCCCTGACCCTGGGAGACCACGTGGTAACAGGGTTGCCAGACTTCGAAAAATGTTGTCTCAGATCACGTCAAAAAGTCGCCCAAAATCGCGAGATGAGCAGCCAAAGGCGCATGAACATATTTATTACTTCAAAGAGGCCGAGCAACAGCCAAACATGTACTGTGTCCACACAAATTCATCCCATTGTAACCATGCGAAACTTGATTACTGCAGCTCTCTCTTCCTAAACATTGATATAACCCAAATTAACCGCCTCCAAGCTATCCAGAATGCCCTCGCCCGTGCAGTGACGAAAACCCGGAAACGTCACCACATCACTCCTGTCCTGAAATCACTTCACTGGCTCAAAATACCTGAACGCATCGAATACAAAGTCCTCTCACTCACTTACAATACACTTCAATCATCCCAGCCGTTCTACATTAGTCAGTTGTTCACCATCCAGCCACCTAGCTCGTTCAACACGCGCCTCATCCTCCATTACACTGCTTCGCTGTAGAAGTCTCGAGATTACGATGCTACATTCTCTCATCTCTCCAATTCAGACGACAACGATCTTCCATCTCAATTAAGCCAATAGGGGATTGCCAGATGGTTTTCAGGAAATTACCGGACAATGGCTATCACGTTACGAGCCATATAGGCTATCGTAAACGTAATCTTGAGACTTCTACAGCGCCCACAAAACCCAAGTCGCGGGAACCAGCTTATTCACAGGCACTTAATCAAAACAAAATCAATAGGCAGCGGGTCAAGTCCGGAGAGTCATGCAGGCAAGATGGTCGGCTAAGGTGGGTGATGTTTAGAGTTGAAATGGCGAGGGATGTGAGGAGAAGTGGAAGAATCAGGATAGGATTTGTGAAGGAGCAATGTTTTCATGTATATGTATATACTATTACTAGCTGGGCCCGGTACCCAGCGTTGCCCGGGAAATTTAGGATTCGACCCGCTCCCGGCCACAACCCCCACCCACCCTCCACCGGTACGCCACACGTGAAATTTGGGTTTTCGGGAAAATTTCCTCCCCTCCAGCCCCCACCTCACAGGTACGCCACCCGTGAAATTTAGGTTTTGGGAACAATTTTCCTCCCACCCACCACCCCACAACACCCCCACCACACTCCGACCTCCACCGATACCGATACGCCACCCGTGAAATTTGTTTTCGGGAAAATTTCCCCCACCCCATCCCCCACACCACACTCCGACCTCCACCGGTACGCCACCCGTGAAATTTGGGTTTTCAGGAAAATTTCACCTCCCACCCCACCCCAAAACACCCCAAGTGCTACACCATGACTTATGTACCGTAACTTATTTATTTGTTTCTTCAACAAATAGATTCTGCCATATTTCAAGACAAAGTTTCATGTAAAGCATCGTTATTCATCTTTCTCGTCTCTAACCACAAGAATTCTATTTCAACAGAAAAATTTCAACTGTGCAGCATCAGCAAAAACCAAGAATTGTCAGTAGTCCATGTTTTAACTCGTCCACAATACAAACACTCGTATCAGGCACTTTTCCATCAATTTAAGTGTGCTGTTAACTGCAATTTATTGATAATTAAATTCTCTGCAGTTACTGCTGTCAAAGGCTGCATTTCAGCAAGATTCCAATCAAATAGGCCATAATCGATAGGTCTACTATTTCCACGGGTGTCCGCAGGAGGGTTAAATGTACCAGTGCGCACCTATCATAACACTTCAGAAATGACTGGTTGAAATAAACATGAGCATTTCGAAGAATGGTCACAACATGATCGATTCAAATTACTTCTCGTATCTTCAACATTTGAAAAATATTAAGCATTTTGCCAAAGAGCTACATGCTAAACTCTTAAACTTTGTTGTCCATCTACATTAGCCTAACACACGAGAATAATAACCCCACAGAAAAGATTCAACTGTGGAAAACAGTTTAACTCAGAAAAAACAAGAAACGTCACTTGTCTAGTTCATGTCTTAACACGTCCACAATACAGACATTTGCATCGGACGTATCGGGCACTTTGACTTCTCCATCAATTTCAATGTACTTCAAAAGCAACTTCGATGTGCCATCAGTCTTGTGAAAGTGCGTGCAGAGGTTTCGCAGGGCAATCTTTTGCTTGTGGCTCTTACTGCAGATGTTGCAAACGAACGATTTTCTCCTATGTGCGTTCGCATGTGGAGACACAGATGTTGTGACCGTCTGAACGACTTTACGCACATCGTACACCGGAATGGCTTATCGCCGGTGTGTGTACGAATATGAATCATGAGCGCACTATTGGACATGAACTGCTTACCGCAGAATATGCACTTGTATGGTCTCTCACCGGTGTGGATTCTATGGTGAGCAATGAGGTTAGCCTTGGTGGAAAATTGGTTATTGCAGATTCCGCGCTGGAACCGTTTTCTCGAGATGCATGTTATAGTTTGCTCTTTCAGCTGACAGTGATAGTTTGCTCTTTCAGCTGCCAGTGTGGAGCCTCACGTGAAGGCGAAGCTGAGAGGAATCTGAGAACATGTTTCCACACGTTTTGCAGTGCAATGGCTTCTTCTTGTGTCCTTTTATGTGGAATAGGAGTGAGCATGCCGATTTACAGTTCTTTCCACAGAGGCCACAAAGATAAGTCCTTGGGTGCTTAATAATTGAGCTGAACTTGACGAATTGATGAACTTGGTGCACCTCGAAAGCATGTTTCTCCATGTCAGCCTTGCTTGTCTGATTGCAGCTGCAAAGTGCACATTCGAAATCGTGGTGTACAGTCACGTGGTTCGTGAGCCCAGTTTTCAGCTGAATCCCTTGCCACAGAAATGACAGAGGAATGGATTTAGATTGATGTAATTCGTGTGGCTCCATATTTTCCTGCAGGCTGCAGC
Source organism: Lumbricus terrestris (assembly GCA_949752735.1). Taxonomy (NCBI): domain Eukaryota; kingdom Metazoa; phylum Annelida; class Clitellata; order Crassiclitellata; family Lumbricidae; genus Lumbricus; species Lumbricus terrestris. Next base: position 62,999,083 of record OX457038.1, read on the forward strand.
ATAAAACGCTTCTTGCAGCATGGACACTCGTGTGGTCTTTCTCCTGTGCACTGCAACCTGTGGCTCTTCAGTCTCTCAGGCATTATAAAGTGCAAACCGCAATCATCGCATTTGTGGTTCCTTCGTGGGTAGATTCCAACGTGACGCATTCTGTGATCTTTCAGGTTCTTTCTCGAACTTGATATCCGGCCACAGTAGGTACACACAGTGCACTGGTTCCAGTGATACTTTACGTTGTGCCACAAGAATTCAAGCTCAGTTGTGAATGTCTCTACATTTGGCTCCTTGCAATCTTCACATGTGAATGCCTGGCTGCCATTGATGCTGGCCTTCCCCACTAGCTTTTCAACCCCATTGGGAACCAGAGTCTCTTCGGTGGGTGATGGACCTACCTGATTCAAAATATAGCCCTGAATTTCGCGATTTGGTTCTCCATTGCCTTTGACAATTGTCTCATGTATACCAAAACTGTCTGAATCCAAAGCATTAGCCTTCCCCAGGTTCTGGTCAAGCTGAAGAACAAATGGCAAGTTATTCACTTTCTGCGAACCAGTGCGAGAAGAATTTAGAGCAGCGTCAGATTGGTTTAGTTCACCAAGGAGTGACTTTAGTATCGAGAAATCTGGTCTCAGAACTGGTTTTGCCACAAGGGTGCTTCTAGGCGCCAGTGAACTGCTTGGAAATTCGTCCTTTTTACAATTCCTGTTCGAGGTTTTTTCGAGTTTTCGCCTTGGCTCTTCTTGTTTCTGGATACACGGTCGTTGCTGTGTTGCCAAGGTGCTCAAACTGCTTTCCTCCGAATCTCTGCTGGTCTGTGATTTTCTAGCATCGTTTGTGGAGACTTCATCTACCATTGCTTCATTAAGTGCATCAGCGGATGAAGACATTTCATCTATAGGCCTTTCACAAACTCCTTGCAACTTCTGCACTGAATCTTGCATACAGATTTCATCGTCTGAATCCTCGATTTTGATCAATCCTGACGAATCTGGTTGCTGATTGGCACTGCTGTAGTCAAAACCAAAAAATTTCAAAATGGCAAATTATAAAATTTTACTTTCACTGGACTACTGCTGAATGGTTTAGGAAAGAATATAGAATTATAACACAAAGATAAGCAAGAAAGGAGATAAAAACAGTAAACCTTCAAGTAAGAAAAGCAGAAAATGAAATCTAACATCTTGAAACACATTCTCATGAATCGACAAGACTGAGGCCATATGATGGTTGGGAAATAGCTGTAACGGCTAAGATGGTAATGCTTCAGCCATCAACCATTGATAAGTACTAAACAAAGTTGTTGTGAATAGCAAACACCAGGATAATTTGTCTGAACAATCAAAAAACCAACAACAAAAAATCTGAGAAGACGGTGAAACAATCCAAAAGGTACAAGTCCAGAAAAAGAGTGGTTGCAACCATAGTTTTTATTGCTTCATGTAAAATTTTTAAAAAATCTTTTTTTACAATTAATGGATTTTAGTCAAACTCTAAAGGCCAACAGAGACTTTGATGTACAAATCTTTCACAGGACACTTCCGGAGTCTGGAATCAGCAGTGAAATACGGCATGCTTAAACCTGGAGATACTATGGTCCACACTGATTTACTGAGTACAAATGTAAAAAGTCTAAAGTACACAGTAATGCAGCTGGCCATATCCAGCATTTGACTTACAAGTATAGTAGGGTGAAACACATGGATGGTTTGGAAGAGGAATTTATGGATAAAAATATAAGGTGGTGATACACTGGGTTACACAAGCAGTAGATACTCTTGATGTGTACTGCATTACAATACATTGTAAATATGAATTTCTATACATGACCATGCCTGTAACCTTTAAAAAATTGAAAACCTACCCCATAAAAGTCAGCTCACATTCATGCAGCTTATACACGCTGAGACCCAAATCTGACAGTTTATCAAACAGCATTGACATCTGGTCCATCTGAGAGTAGATTCTGGGTAGCAGTAGCTTGCCCGTGTAGACGAAATGTACAGCAATCTCCAGCACGTCAAGTTCAACTTCCGGAAAGCAAAGATGGTAAGGTCCGGATGAAGGCTTTTCCTCAATGGCCATAAGGAAAACAGGGCTGACCGCAGCCAGTAAGACACTGTGTGCCTTTAACTCCCTGCCACATTTCGAAACCAAAACAGCATCGCAGAGGAAGCCATTCTTGCGGTATTTCTCGAGGGTATCTGCAATGTTCGTGAAGTGCTCACCTGTTCCCGTCGACTTTAAGGTAGTATCACCATTTTTAACTGAAATAACATGAACGCCAGACTTTTGCAAAGGAACCTTCAAAACACTAAACAAGGTGGAATACCAAATGAACAGGGTGGATGACAGTGGCATAGCTAGTTCTCATGGACCCGTGTGCACAGGTCCCGTATGGGCTCCTGTTTGGCCGTGTAAGGCCAGTATCTTTGTGTTCTGGCAATCAGGATCACCAAAACTAATCACTGGCATTTGTTTGTAGGCCTAACACATGCAATGCAACTCACTTACAGAATAAACCTGAATGCTGCACGAATGAGAAAGATAAATTAAATGTTATAGCTGCAATGATTTCTCAGTCGTACTAAAAGTAAAATCTATCATTTTGCAGATTAACCCACTTATTTTTACTAGAAGCTCAACTAGTAGGCTAACTTAAAACAATGTCATAGCGTCATAGAGTTTTCTTTTTAGCATTTTGTCCAACAAAAAATGTAAATCACCTATGTCACCTGGTCCATGATTTGCAATATGCACACCAAAACCAACACATCATGAATATTTCATAGTACCGTTAAAAAAATATGATTAGTAGTATTTCCTGCAAATGCAAAAATAGGGGCAAAAACCTGATTCACTCGAATCATGATCCACACGTGCTCAATTTGGTGTCTCCCTGATTTGGGGATGAGAGCCAAGAGGAGTTGATAGCAGTATGAAAATTGTAGAAAAATAACTGGGGTCAGAGTATGATCCAAGTGGAGGTGGGTTGTGAAAAGGTGAAAAGAAGACTTAACTATGTGACCCTAAGAAAGACTAGCAAGGGTTGAACAATCTCAAACCCTTGAAATTCTGACCTTGGTTGAGGATATGTCAGGTCACTACCGTTATCATGTCCAGCAAATGACTGGAATACACGAGCATGCCTATTGAAACTACCTATGAGGTTTCTGCGATGCACCGCTTATTACAATACACAAACTTGATAGATAGGAAAGCGAATCAGCGAAATGAAAATCTTATGCCGGTATTATTCGTTTCATCATTCAAGTTCTCAACTTAAAACTGTAATAGACTTTTTTTATTATCATTCACACAGTAACGTCATCTTGAAATTTGACTGTCATGACTCGAGATGAAAAGACAAGTATAAAAGAGTTCAGTATAGTTTTGCCTGCCAACAGCACAGGTTTTGACAGGTGTTAGTAAAGTAACGAAGCAATGCAAGCGTGTTCACAAAAACTACATCTGTCACAAAATAATGTGAATTACTATTTAGGCCAGATTAATAATTCAGCAATCTCTGTGGGCCCCGGAGGTCGTGGTTCCATGTGCTTTGCACACATTGCACAAATGATAGCTATGCCACTTGTGGATGACATATTTGCACTAAAATTAGTTAATTGACAAATTTTAATGACTCGCAAACTTTCTTCGAAAGTGCCAAATTTAAAACATTCAAAAATTGCTAATTATTGAAACACTCATTCTGAAGCATTTACAATTCTAGTCAAAGAGAACTCTTTAAAGACAAAATACTGGGCCTTTTATAACTATTCAAAACAATAACTATGTACCATTTTGATAATTCTCCAGCTAAGTTGGACATATTAAAATAGCACAAGTGATATTACTACATGTTCAATTACTTTAGACTATCAGTTGTTCAAGACCTTCCTCTTTAGCCATGGCTTTTAGTATGCTTTTTTGATGGGTGCTATATAAATTTCCAGAATTAATGAATTAATGAACAATTACTAGTAGTCGTAATAGAAATAGTGGTTGTACTTGATGTGGTCACGCAAGCAATTATATCAATCAAGAAAGCAAAGTACAACACTGGATGCTGACTTATTTGTACCAATTGACATCTATTTGAGCAATGAAATCATGCTGACACACTTTAAAACGCTGCACCGAATGTCCACATATGCATAATATACCTTTGATATATCAAAATTATTATCTTGTCTTCTCAATGTCTTTTGCAGACATCATGGATCATGCATGCATCATTATCAATACTTCATCCCTGACAATACTAACATTTGCCATCTGACGTCATTGGTCATGTGAACCAAGAAGGAATATTTTTCTGCAAAATTGTCACCCCAGTCACCCCAGACACAATACAGCATCACCGGGGTCAGTCTTCCAGTTAGGCAAAACCCTGCATCTTAGTGTTTCATCATCTGGATGGTGTCAACCATCTGAGCTGCCTAGGGATACCAAGCCATGCCATAGAGACTGGATTTTTTCAAAGCATTTTAAAAGGAAGAGACGGTTGGATGATATCCAGAATTGGAGGCAATTAGAAAGAGATTCAATACACCAGTTTAGGTTGCATATTTAGACAATTATAGAGGGTCTTCATAAAATCCGTCTTGTAAAAAATAAATTTACCTTTCAAAACAGCAACCTCCAAACCATTGGGAGCTGCCGTTTCATTTACAATTTCATCTTGGATTTCCGGCAAGCTGGTATGAGACACATCATCATCACCTGCTGTAAAAGAAGACACAATAGTCGAAAGCTGCTTTCTTTTATTTAACTGCCCTATTTTCCGACATTATTCTATTTGATGGACGTGGCCTATGAGAAACATTTGAAGAAATATTTTCGAACACTGATGGGACAGCATCTTCCTTCAAATATTATCATCGACACAGTGCTCTTGGTTCTCCATTCCGTTTCTTTCTATCAGAACTCTTATCTTGACTGTACTCTACAAAATCACTTTCTATCAAATGTCATGAGCATAGACCTGAATTAATTGAAGGTTCAGAGTCTTTTCCGGGGTTGGCGGCATGGACCACTTCTCACAAAGTTCTTTATTGTTTAGAGCCTTAATTAGAGGATAACAATGCATTGTGATTAACTGGTCCACAGATATGTGCCAATGACTATCATAACCACCTTTACATCCATAAGCACAACACTTTCTTCCCATTTTTTCTAATGAAACAGCAAATAAAAACTTTATATATAAAATATTGGCTTTGTTCTGTCAAGACATATCGAACAGTACATCACTTTGGCTTCAGCAGGCCGATAGAGCTGATCTCCAACCGCCAGCCGGTGTAAATTTCAAACAAGGGCAGTTGAATAATTCTTCAGATAATATTTAAGATATTTATGCAAAATGCACACCATTATTCAACTTTACTGTCCATATTACATTTTGGTCATGCCTACAGCTATATGCTTCGTACCTGACAGCTCATTACTTCAACTACGCAGAATTGAGCCTTTTCTATGTTGGGACAAATAGTTTGGAATGGGCTTGCACGCATAGGCGCCGAGTTGACCGGAAGAGTGTGAGTGCCCAAACGAGTGTGAAAGAAACCCGCACGGGAGCGCGGGAAAAATTTTTGAGCCTTTTTTGTAGGAGATTTATTGAAATTACCTCTGTTCATAGGCAGAGGCTTGTTCATGGTTTTAGTGGACGAACTCGCGGTCAAAGGACGATCGCCGAGCAGGGAAGGGCCGAAGGGGCTGGAGAGGGGATGTGCTCCTAACCAGTTTCAATTTTTTTTTCTTGCCACACTGCGATCATCTTAGGCTGTCATTTTCATGAAATTGTCGTGGTCTAAGACTTGAAAAGCATCCTTGCCGTTGTTTAAACAAATTTGCACACAACAAGAAATAGTGAAATTTTAAGCTGTTATCTCATAAAAATTTCCCATTAGACCTATTTCATTGTTTAAAGATATGATTTAAGACTTCAATAAATGTTCATCCCAATTCCTTAAAAAAAAGATCACTCTTTGGGTCAACATGTAGGCCCTACTTCTCTTGGAATCCACACAGAAGAAAAGCACAATCTTCATTAGCATGGGCAATATATAGCCTAACATGTAAGCTTACAATAAAAAGAAACAGTCATTAAAATCGTCGCCTTCGTCCGTAATTTAAAAAAATTACTGAAGCGGATCAAATGAGCAGGATTTCAAGGTTTTCCTCGTATTCGTATGGAGTTCAGACTACCGGACGGGGTAAAACTGGAGTAATAGCAAGGTAGACTAACTGAGATTGAAGAAAATATGTAAAAGACGCAATGATTTTCATAGGCAATGTCAACAGAGAAATAATATCATAAAAAGCACATCTTGTTGGCTGATTTCTGGTGGTGCCCATGCATAGGAGGTCCTCGCATGGCCAATTTCTGGTGGTGCTGAGCACTCACGGGCCTCGCAGAGTCGGCGCCCATGCTTGCATAGGAGTCATATCTGCTTCCTGTGATTCTTACTAAAGCATTTTTTAATTCAACTCAAACTGTGCTCTTTTGCCGTGCTAGAGTCTGGAGCGCTTCTGAGTAGTCTCCCCAAAGAGGCGCAACAGAAATTCTTGAATGATTGAATGAGCATTGATTATTGCTGCAGAAATTTACATTAAAGGTCACCTGTTATTGAAGGTCTGCTGTCAGTTTGTTGTATTTGTTCAACAGAACTTGTTGCCGGCAGTTCTGCACCAGCACATTGCTCAACACTGTGTGACATGCATTCCAGTACTTGCGGAACTGTCAATTTCTTCGGCTGCACATCAGCCGGAAAGTTGAAAAGCGTCGGTTCGGCACCTTAACAGATAAACGGGAATATTGTGTATTAAATTCAACCAAAATGTACTTAAAGCACTAGTTTATTGCATACATAATTAAATCAACTTATTATCTCACACCATGACTGCTCTTCATTATCTCCTTCAACATCTTAAGCACTGGATTGGTGTCTCTGGTTTATCGGTAAGCATTAGATTGGTTTAGTTTGGTTTTAATCTTAGTCCATGCACTCAATCAGTGTATTTGAATGGAAATAATTCATCTATTTACAGAGTTCTAGATACATTAAGCATCTGGACGGTCAGGCTGATAATGGTCTAGACGAGTGTAGGCAGATCATTCAGCAGCACTTCAGAATTACCACGCTTGTAAATTTATTAAAATAATGATTTATATTGATGTCTCAATACAATAGATAGAAATTTAGAAACATCAGATGAGATGCTGCGGTCCGAAACCCGTCACTTGTCGCTTCCTAGATATTTGCGCTAGAAGCTGCAATAGGCGGCAAGAGGGGTCAAGAATGTAGAATATTCTTCAATTTAGCAGATGGCTATGAATTCGCTATAATTTGCGAAGTAGTAATCTGATTTTGATCTGTTTGCATCATTTGATTCAGAATATATCCGCTTATTGCCCACTAAAATTGCAGAATAAGCCATGATTAGTGGCTTCTGGGACTCTGATGACATTAATATTCTGAAATTTGTAAATAAATTTTCTCACTCTAAACTAATGAAAGATTCAAATGAGTATAATTTCAATTATGAAAAAGATATTTCATTCTGCAAAAAGTATTTTAGAGCAGAGTCGTTGTAGCATACGACTGAATAAAGTCAGAAGCGGGCATGTAACATTGAGTCCCTGTGTCACATATATATGTAAACCTAGGAACGCTAATGGAATTTTATCCAATATGACAGCTAATTATAAAGATTAATAACATAGATGGAAAATAATCACTATTTATGTACAAATCTGTATATGTAAGGCTGTAAGACAATCTATGAGTGTCTGTGTTTATGAGTTTCCCTTCTAAGGACTCTCACAGAAACATTTTGTATTCAACTGAAAACTGTACATTTATGCCATGCTGGAATCAAAGCGCCTCTTAGTAGAACTCTCAAAAAAATACACACAAGTGCAATTTGCTATCGCCTGCCTCTCTGTGTTCCACATGGAACTGGATGGACTTTACTTTTACTTTACTTTTCTTACAAAGCTCAGAAGTGTCCATGCCTCAATGGCGCAATTGCAATTATATTGCAGAGCAATTGAGGTGTTTAGCACCAGAATGACCTAACCCTCCTTAAGAGTTAGGCCACTCTGGCACTCAACGTCTCAATTGTGAGTAAAGGACTTGCTCAAGGTCATTGCACAGTAACTGCCTCAGATGACAATCGAACCCACACTCTCCATGTAGCAGGCCGACCAATCAGCCGCTGCCTCGTAGAAAAGATGCCATAAAAAAGTTATCAATGAATGAAGTAATAGACTTTTAATTACAAGTTTCCAACTGCAAGTTGATATCTTTCGATCGAGGTTTCAGCAGCTGCACTGCAATTCTCAGGACCCGGATTTTGGATTCTCAATCCATCACTTGACATCAGCCATTAGATTACTTGTGACAAGCAATGAATGGAACGCTTGACCAAATCAACACTTCAATGATGGAACAACTTTGTCGTCCATAGTAAGACTCACTCTTAAGTCAGCTTTAACAGTAAAACTGCCAATAATATGAGGCACATCATCTGTTATTCCAATAAGATATTATTAATTAGCAGAGTCGGCTGAAGAATACAAGTCCCAAAGCCTTCAGGCACAGTTGTCTCACCTCTGAGTCGCTCCTCAGCCTCTGTTAATGTGAGGCTAGACCTGTTATCACTCTCCAGAAAGGACAGTTCAAGACTCTCTGGTCTCTTAACTTCTTCTTGAGATCTGTTCGATGGTGCAGCTCTAGACTTTACCCTTGAAGCAACCTGCGTTTTTGAGACACCAGCGGGTGCACCGAAGAAAACCGAAGGAACAGCATCGTCCTTCAGGAACCTTCGTTTCGGTTTATCGGACACTGCAGCGTTCTTCCTCTGCCTGGCAACATTTGAGTCGTGCCACTCCTGAATGAAGTCGCTTGGTCGGAAATGAAGCGAACAGAGTCTCGAATGCTCAGTTGGAAGAAATTCCTTGCGAGGATTAGCTCGAATCCACTTCTCACATAATTCAGGATGGCGAAGTGGAAAAACGTGGAATGTTATTTTTTCTCCATCGTCTCCAACACCTGACCAACCTTTATACCCACTCTTACAGCCAAATCCCGCACACTTATTCACCATTTCGCTTTCATACAGTCATAAACAACGGCTAAGGTAGGCTCTGATGACGACTGACGATAATCCAGTTAAGTAGAATAACGAATAAATCCACCTAAAACCGCAGACAATTAAACTCGTAAAAGGGCAAATCTGCGGACCAAAGTACTCAGATTATCAAAATTATCACAAAAAGATAGACTACTATCATCGGCATCCTATCATGATGATTAAAGCAAAATAGAGCTCTGCTACACTCGAAAATAGAATCCATACAGTGCTCCGACCCCCAGCATGCCACAAATTTTTCACAGTTAATGAGTGCAGTAGCTTCAGTTTAACAACACTGTGTGATTTTTTATTTTTTTTATTTACTGTGTGATAACAAAGATCATAAGTGCTGCCGTCCTCCTTTATTCCATGCTCAGGCCTGGTGCTACCAAAGTATGAGTAGTGGCGAAATTTAAGTGAGCAAAAATGCAGAGAGTCGACTGCATGCTGAATTGCGGGCACACAAGATAAAAATTCATGTAGTCTTAGCAGGTCACCATCTAGCCAGGCAATTATCAAAATTTTCAAACCTACGTACTTGGCCATGGAGACCAAAATCCATGTCCACAGCTCAGCTTAACCCGTTTAGCAAAGCTCATTAGACCTGCTTTAACTTGTCCAGCCAGATGCTTAATTAAACTCAATTTGTTTAGTGAACTCTGTATTTAAAACAATTTCAGTAGCAACAAAGCAACTGAAAAGACATAGCAAAAAAATCATTAAGTAACAGAATTATATAGACAGCTTGCGCAGGAAAAAGGCACACCTTAAGGGATGGCTCCTGCTGGATAGGGGCCATTGTTATAAGTAACTGGGTGCCGGTATATATATTGATTAGATAATAGGACTATGAGGAGTATCAGATTTTAATTGATTCCCGCACTTGTCATAGCACCCCTTCAAGCTTCTACACAGAGGCACTCACAACTACACTGAGTACATCAAAGAGCATCAATGAGTGCATGCTTGTTCATCGGCATTGGTATCCCCTCAGTGTATTCCAAGAATAATACAATTTCAAAAGTCACACACTGTAATTGATAAGCATTGGACTGAATTTTTTTAATTATTGTGCTCTTCAGATTATTCACCGCTTAACTTGCATACCAGTACATGTTTGGGTCATGTCAGAATGAACTCGCCTTGAGAAATACAGGTATGCTTTCACCTCGTCGGGGGAGGCGCAAGTATGGCATACTGTTTGATACTGTCACACTTAGAGCGCTGATTCAAAGTCAGTAAGTCAAACCTGGAAACAGCCTCGTGCGCACGCCGCTGTTGTAGAAACACCCATCTGCGAAGTGAACAGAACAGATATGCGAGTAGTCAGTTGGTGCCCAGTTGACGCGACGTACACGGGCTACCCATTTCTTTCTGATTTCAGGATCCTTTGGGAACCTACAACAGAATGTGAAAATGCTATTCACATGCACCATTGTCTCTTTCTTATTAGCAAATTTACGGGACCTTGAAGGTTCAAATAAACATTAAATTATGTTCTTTCTGAAAATTTATATAAATTTATTATTATTAAGATGTCTACTCAGAGGCAGTCTAAGAGGCATCACTCCGCCACTCCATCGTATGTAGGCCTAAACAGACTTTCAAGAAAAAAAAATCCATATTCCTCCGGACACACGTTTGAATTTTCGGGATTTTCGTTTGCAATTATAAAATTGATGTTGAGTATTCGAGTCACAGCAGTAACAGACAAAATAACAACTTACCGATGAAATGATATCCCAGCGGCTTTATTTTCTTGCGTTAACAAACTTCTACATCCAAGCGCTACACAGCGTAAACGGCAGCGTGTCGGCATTTTGTATAGTAGAAGTCACGGCCGTGACTCTCGTGATTCAGACGGTCGTGGTGCGGTCCGCATTACCGAAACGGTGAAACCAAAATCCCAGAAACATACACTGTGACTAAACACACAATCAACAACACTAACAGGACCGTTATGTCATTCATTCATTCATTACCAGCATTTATAATTCAGCGACTGTTTCTGGCGTTACAAAAATTCTATATAATAGAATGGTTATGGCAGGCTGCCTGTTCTTTTGTTAGTTAAGGTTAATGTTAATTAAGATTGTCATGTAATCATAGTGCGTTTGCAGAATTCAATGAAGAAAACTGATCATTATACAAGTCCCGTAGCTCAGTGGAGAGAGCGCTGGCCGTTAAACTGAGAGTCATCCGCGCGACCCGGGTTCAATGTAATGTAATGTAATGTAAATCTTCGAGAATTTCTCAGCGCCCACAAAAGCCACGTCAGGGAGACCAGCTTATTCACCGGCGCTATATCAAATCAAGTCCGCAATAGCCAGAGCTGCCGTTTTCGTTCCGGTGCCAGGTCAAAATCCGGGGAGGTCAAGCCGAGGAGACAGCGTGGTGCTACGGTGGTTGTCGGTGATGGTTGGGTGATGGAACTTGATTGGAATCTGGATAGGATAGGTTGAAAAGTTCGGTTTTCAGTCGTGAATGGAATGCAGCAGAGGAGAGTGCAAGCGGAGGAGAGGTTGAATTTGGAGGTGAGACTGCAGGAGAGATAGGAGGGTGAGCGAACAGGCGGAGGTATGTTGGGAGTCCGTTCCAAAGAGCTGGTGCAGCATAGACTAAGGAGCGGTCGCAGAATTTCAGAGAGGATGATACTGGAGGCCGAGAGAGAGAAAGATATGATGATGAGCGCGTAGACCTGTGCGGTTGAATGGTGATTAGTTGACGAATGTAGGAGGGCTGAGAGGTTTGAAGAGCATTGTAGGTTAGAGAAACAATTTTGTAATGGATGCGCTGAGAAACTTTTAGCCAATGAAGAGACTTGAGAACAGGGGTTATGTGGTGATGTTTGGGAGTCTTAGTGACTGCGCGGGCAAGAGCATTCTGGATATTTTGCAGGCGTTTAATTTGAAGAGAATCTATTTCATGGAAGAGCGAATTGCAGTAGTCGAGTTTGGAATGAACTATTGAGGTGGCTATTGTGCAGGCGGTCTTGTAATTTAGAATTGGACGCAATCGACGGAGGTCGCGGATGTGCATATAGCAGGTGCGGGATAACTGGGTGATATGGTCAGAAAAAGTAAGGTTTTTGTCAAAAATGACCCCGAGATTGCGGACAGGAGAAGAGTATGGCGTAGGAAGAGTTGGGTCTGTTTGAGAGAAGTCAGAAGGATAGTCTAGTTTGTTTAATTGCTCGCGTAGACCAATGATGAGAAATTCTGTTTTTGAGGGGTTGAGGCAGAGCAGATTAGCGGTCATCCAGGCTGAAATCTGAGTTATTGTGTTATGTAGCTGATTTAGTGCGTCTGAGAAGGAGCGAGGGGAGAAAGATATGAATAGTTGAGCCTCGCTCAGGGCATTAATTTATTAAAGTTTCTGTTAGCTGCCATTGGCGCTTTGCTGTTGTGTTGCTTGACTCGGGATCTGCTAAAAATAAAGATAGCCCCTCCCACTTCTGGCTTGGCCGACCAGGATCGAGTGATCCATACTTAGGCCATTAGTGTTAAGTTACCGAACCCACTGCTGTAAAGCCGACCAGCGTGTCGTGCTACAGTGGGCCGTATTTCGTATAACCTGTACTTGTAATCATTCTGCGGTGTGTCATATTGAATCATTAAAAGGAATATTATTATTATTACAATTTGCTCCGTGTCGCCATTTTTGCGCAAGCTAAAGGTCAAGGCCAAGGACTCTATACAGAGGACTGGTTTCTTCTTCTTCTTTAGCCGCTTTGTACACGTTTTTGGGCGATAATAGGAGTTCCGGAAAATTTCAAATCTTATTCACAGAATAAAAGCATTCAAATGGTTACGTCTATGAAAACAGATTGACGAATAATTATGTTTGCAAAATAAACAAATGCCTTTGGTAATTCAAAACATGATCCTTAGCGACAGAAACGGCATTTTAAGTGGAGCGCCATCTATTGCTCAGAGTGAAATCATGACCACAAATGTTCCCAAGTAACCTATCCTGTAATAAAGAATCCTTGGGTCAAGGCCTTTTAATCGGTGACATCAACATAGAGACTAGATAGGCCTCCTCATTGATCATCAGTTGGTCTGCTCTCTCTAGTGATATACATAACTTATATATATATATATATATATACATATATATATAATGCTTTTATGTGCACTTGTTATAGCGCCACTCCAAGATTACTACTCAGAGGCGCTCCCGACTACAGCGCGGACACTGAATCTGCGTTTCACCCCGAAGCGCTGAGCAATTTCGAGTGAAGGATTTGCCCAAGGTTCCTACGCTGCGACTTGAAGTGGATTCGAACATGCAACTCTCCGGGCCCCGACTGCATACCCACTACACCACCGTGCCCCACGATATAATAGCACACTTGGCCTGAAGCAAGGACAGTTTTTAATAAACTGTCCTTGCTTCAGCAAAAACCCATGTGATCTCATCTGAGCCACTACATTTTCGGAAATTATTTTGTCAAATTCAAAGTCTATTTCAGCGATATTATTTTCAGCAATCCAACTTGTAATTCACCAGAAATTATTTATTAATTAGGTTAAAAAAGTAATATTTACTGCATGGTCATGTTTCATGGGACTTGATCTACTTTGATACGAGGTGCTGTATTACAATATTCTTGCTTACTTACTTACTTACTTATTAGTAAGAAATTTCAACGAACTTGCAAAAGAAAGAAGATAATTTTTGATGAATCCTATAAAATAAAATAAAATATATTGCAAAATATTAGCCACAACTCAGAAGCCGGTTTTTACCAGATGGCCTAACACAGTGGCGTACGTAGACAAGAGGGTTTCGGGGGTCAAGCCCCCATTGGCCTAGGAAAAATGTAGCCTACAAAGCAGGCAATTAAGAACACGGGTATTTTTCACAGAGATTTACAAATGTAAGATTTAACAGTTTCACTTTGTGTATCAATGCATCATTAGTATCAGTAGTAGGCTATCATTAGTAGGCCTATCATTAGTGCGAAGAAATTTGGTAAAAATTCGAAAGTAGTAAAAAAATTAGGGGTCAACTTTGCAGGGGCCCTGTGCCCTCTTACTCTTATGTGCCTATGGGCACCCATGGATGGTTGACAAAACAGCACACTTGGCCAAATTATTGGGCTATCACACAATTAACTCCGTTTCCAAAAATGAAGAAATTAAACTATAATAGGCTAGGCCTGTTTATTGTAGGTCTATTCCTTAGAATCCTTACTTTCTCCGATTTGACTCTGGTTTTATGCCTTTCTTGATAATAAACTCTTTCATGTACTACCACAGAAACCACATAATAATATTATGGCATTACAGCATAGTCTTAATAATTTATCTTTCAGTTCTTTTGTATGTCATCAATCAATCAATCAATTTTCGTTTTTTCAAAACGTCAGGCTGTCAGAACGCAGCTTGCTACATTTAATAATGTATTAGGCTATCATATATATATATATATACATATATATTATATAGGCCCTTATATATAATTATATAACATTGAATATCATTTTATTTTATAAACACGCAAACACCGACCATATTGATATATAGATGCAGTTATATAAATAAAATTCGGTGATTGTATTGGTTGACATTTCAGTCGATATGTATGTTTAGGTCTACGAATACAGATGCCTAATATCTCGATCTGTGGTGCGCCTCCTGGCATCCAGCTTCGACTGGATACAAGTAACAGTTTTATTGAAGAGCAGCCCGTGATGTTTGCTTACCTGTGATTGATACGGCTGACGTTAATGGTAAACATCGTCTTGTGTGGCCATCGACGCCAGAGGGCGCCCGCTGCTTCATGTTTACGCCGCACTCTGTCCATGATATTTACATGCATATATATATATATATATATATATATATATATATATATATATAACACATAGGCCTATATATATATAATCTATATTTCAATAAGCTTAGAATCTGAATTTGCAAATAATATAACAGGCCTGCGTTAGCCTGGATGAGTAGACTACCAAACGCGAACAGTGGAGCCCAATTTGCCGTCTGATACGCCTTCATTTTCAACGTCCGATTTTCTGTCCTTTATAGCGCGCTGGGGTCGGGAGCGTTTCTGAGTAGTCGTCTTCGAGGAGCGCCATAACGAATCTTCGCAATGAATGAACAAGCGAATGAAGGAACGAATGAACAACTGATGGAATGAATGAATGAATGCATGAATGAACGGATGAACAAACAAACGAACGAACGAATGAATGAATGCATGAATGAACGAATGAACGAACAAACGAACGAATGAACGAACGAACGAATGAATGAATGAATGATTGCATGATTGAATGAATGGATGAATGAATGGATGGAAGGAACGATCGAACGAATGAATGAATGAATGAGTGAATGAACGAACGAATGAATAAATGAATAAACGAACGACTGAATGGATGAATGAATGAATGAATAAATGAACGAACGAATGAATGAGTGAATGAACGAATGAATGCATGATTGAATGATCGAATGAATGAATGAATGAACGAACGAATGAATGCATGATTGAATGAATGAATGAATGAATGAGTGAATGAACGAATGAACGAATGAATGAACGAATGATCGAATGAATGAATGCGTGATTGATTGAATGAATGAATGGATGAACGAATGAATGAATGAATGCGTGATTGATTGATTGAATGAATGAATGAATGAATGAATGAATGAAGGAATGAACTCATCCGACGTGTGACCTCGCCTGAACTCGGTTAGTCGTGCCCTATATAGGTTAAATTTTTTCAGAAGAAACGAATGATTTGGCTAAGGTAGGGTGAGAGTAGGCCTGCAAAAACCACGAATGTGAGGCATTGGACACACAGCGAATTGGTGAGAAACTGCAGCGACATTGGGCTTGGGCGAATATTTGCTCAATTTTGATTTATTGGGAATCTAAATATACTCCGGTGCGTTGGTTTGTAGATCGATTTTTTCTGAAGAATTGCTAAAACGGTCATTAGTAATCAAGCAAGAGTAGCCTACATTAACAGGCAAAGCATGCTGAATGCGCAGGCCTATAGCCGACAGATAAGTAGCCTATACATGTAGGTCTATAATAGTAGGCTTAACCTACACAGACTAGTTGCGTATAATTATAGCGTAGGCTATACAACTCCGGTGCTGGATTGAGACCGTGGGTGTAGGGAGCTATAGGTCTATACGCAGTGGGAGACTTGTATAAACATAATAATTATTATTAATTGGGTGGGATCAGACTATGTGATCCACGTGGAGTTTTTGTGCGAAAAGTTGATTTACTCTTTGACCATAAGAAAGAGGTTTGAACTCTTAATCACCAACTGTAATTTTCATCCTGGGTTTATCCGTTCACAAAATGGGCAAAACTAAGTTTCTCTAATATAATTTTTCACGATTTACGAATCTCAAGGTCGAAGCCAGGATTTTATTTCCGTGAGGGTACACATTGCGTACTTTGGCTGACATCAAGAGTTAGGCTAGGCTAGTAGCGGCTAAGTAGCCTAAACGCATTATTTCATTTTTATACATTTTTCCATTTCGGAGGAATGTTTAAACACCCAAAACACGCATCCCCTATCTACGACCTTGACGAATCTGTTCGCATTTTTGACTGAGTTTGGAATCGAGGCAGCACGGCCAGTCGGCCACCATTCCCCGTCTGGCCAGTCGTCCAAGCCGTCCCTCTACCGACGGATGTCGGTATCAGTCTCATAAATGACTCAACAAAATTAATGTCCTGACGGCGCTATATCTTTTACAAACTATAGGCCTACGACAGATTGCAAGCTAAACGTGGTCTGAGGATTTGTTGGATGACTTCATAACACATGATAACAGAAACTTCTTTTCTTTTTGCGCCTCTAAGTGAACTCATCGGTAAAATGTGTTGGCTGAGAGTGGTCTAATCTAATTGCTCTGCTGGTGGAAGTATCAGACGGCGAGGGAGATGAATGAATCCGTCTTCGAATGCGTTAGTTAAATTTATAATGAAATTTGAAATATTCATTATTACCCCAACCAGCAGTATCGTTAGATCTGTCATCGCCATCATCATCATCATCATCATCATCATCATCATCATCATCATCATCATCATCATCATCATCATCATCATCATCATCATCATCATCATCATCATCATCATCATCATCATCATCATCATCATCATCATCATCATCATCATCATCATCATCATCATCGTCGTCGTCGTCGTCGTCGTCGTCGTCGTCGTCGTCGTCGTCGTCGTCGTCGTCGTCGTCATCGTCATCATCATCATCATCATCATCATCCTGTAGGCTATTTAATGGAATCGAGTAACTTGTCCCAGCACTAACCACGGAAAGAAAACACCAATAATGGGACAATTGCAAATTTTTGGGAAACAATCTTTATATAAGCAACCTCAAATATTGGCCTATTGTATCGAGGTTGAATTATATCGTATTTTGAATACGCTAAAATTCGACTCGCAATATTATTGCCACTCCAGTAGAGAACACGTACTGTCCGTCCATCTTTATGTACGTCTGTCTGTCTGTGTGTCTATCTGTCTGCCTGTGTGATTGTCTGTCTATCTCTAATCTCTATCTCTCTGTCCATCTATCTGTACATCTGACCATCTTCCTATATCATCATCCCTTTATAATTTTTTCATCATCATGTAAGTCGTCGTAGCGTAGTCTTCCCACCCTCCCCTCGTATACATTCGTTTCCATTCTGCTATTCGACCGACGACCATACGTCTTCTGTTCGTATACACATAAACCGTCTATTTGATTGCAACATTAGGACCATCAAGACCAAGCCTCGGGTTCGTAGAGGTCAAACTGTCAGTCACCTCTCTCATATATTTCACCCGCAGAAATAAACACACACCACTGCACACCAGCCACACTACGACTCTGTTTGATTTCTTATACTAAGACTAGTTTACTATAATTTTTATAGGCAACTGCGTCTGTTTATGAACGTTTTGGCTGCTATTGTATAAATTGTTTATTATATACAGTTCATATACATGTACGAAAGATATGTTTTATCGCAGCCTTAAAGCCGTTCTTTTCAGCTGAGGTTGGCCCGGAAGCGATGCTCAGTAGTAACCTTTAAGGGGCGCTATATAAATATCCATAATGAACGAATGAACGAACGAATAAATGAGTGATTGATTGAATGTAACATATAGGACAAACGTAGTTTGAAGCTCATAGAAGATTTTCATATAAATGCCTGAGGATATTCGGCATGGACCATGCAGATATAGTTGTTGTCTGTTGCTTCTTCTCTCATGTCCAAAGTAAACGACGTCTGTCGAGAAATTATATCCCAGTATCTTGAGCAAATAGAAGAAAATGTGTGAAAAAAGCAGAAAACACGGGAAGCATTTGGTTGCATTGTATTGCGTTGCATTGTTGTTTTCCACATTGTTAAAACGTCATTGGATCACACGCTGGTTCCATGGCACGGTTTGACCTTGACAGAAAAACCGGACTCCGACCAAACAGCAATTAATTTGATTCTTGTGGAGGATCTGATTTGATCTGATTTGATTTGATTAAGAATCGGTGTACGACAGAGACTCGTTTCACTGAAGCAGATGTTTTATGTGCGTGGATGAAGCCTTGAAGACTTTCACACGATTACATCATAGTCTGTCGTCCTGCTGCATGATGAAGCAAGAACGAGGTTGAGGGGTTAGGGTGCGCAATTTTCAACCGAGAGATCCAATGGCGTCTAACCTCCCCCCCACACACCCACCCTAATACCTGGATAGGCTGAACAACATCCCCACTCTGGCCGATTTATATTATCGGAAATCAACAACCACAGTGACAGTTAATACCCAAAACGTACCCAAATTCCCCATTTTGAAGTTCGATGGACATCATTCTCTGAAAGGTCGAAAGTTCATACCCCGTCACGACAAAAAATGTTGGGGTTTAACGACTCTTTTTCATATCAAAGATGATCAGCGTCGACTCCACGTTTATATTGCGACCGAGCCACCCGCAGTGTGTAAAGATCCGACCGGGGAATCGAACCCGCTCCGCCGGCGCGGCGAGCGGGCTACAACCCACTCGGCCACACAGGATCCTCCCCCGTCACGACATAAAATGATTCTATATATATACTGCCACTGTAGGCCTACTTGTGCCCCTGGCGAATAATTCAGCGCTGGAACGAGTACACTGTCGGTAAGAACACCAGATGGCGAGGGAGACGAATGGTAACTAAATTTCACAGGGGGTAAGGCTTTTGATAGACAGTATAACTAACTTGGTAAAATCAACGACTGTTTCTTGAAATGAACTTAAGGAACCATGGTCCTGTCATCATCCTCATATACCTGATTATGAATGCAGTAACGTAACCGATTACATCGTTGTATTACGCCACAAATAATAATGGCGCTCAAAAAAACACTACGAGACGGGATGACGTTAATTCAACGACCGAATCGACCTCTTTGCTGTCTATAAAATATATCTAATTATTGGCCGCATCGCATCATAGATGGACCATAGAGACACGACATGCATCGTTTGCTGACGAAGACCTCATTGCGCATTCAGGTGGCGACCGCTAGATGACTGTGAGTGCCTTGACCGATGACCTTGACCTTCGAGACGAACAGCGATCCATCTTGGAGACTGTGGCAGGAGGAAAATGGAGCATGTTGTATACATTGCATACATTGTATGCATTGTATATACATTGTATATACTCTACATTGTATACATTGCAAAGGGTCGTGAGGTTCCTGTCTCTTAGCTGACCCAACGGACAGGATGCCATTTGGAAATGTAAATGTACACTAGCTCTTTATATCGAGGACCTAGCTGTGTCCTCGACCCAGATCAGCTTTAAATGGATTGATTGGTTGATGCCCTTCAACACCGCTGTCCCTTCAGGACACCCGCGTTAAGATATGTCTAGAAAGGGGATGGATGACTGCTGGGGGGAATTTCCCCTCCATTTTTTCTAAATGCTTCCACCAAAGGATCCTGATAATTATAGGCTACTGAAAATTTCTTGGAGTGTTATAATAATATAGGCTGCCGTCCGTTAACGGCAATGTGCAGAGACACTAAAGGAAAAGTTGTGTCGGTCTACTCTATGGTATTGCCGCTCGAATAATTAGGGTGTTTTGGTACGATTCGGTTGATGTCAAAATACGCGATTAACTCCTTATATATGCGCTGTAACAACGACCATACAGGAAACGTAGCAATGGTCAAAGGACAAGCAGCAGTCGAGGAGGATTCTGCGCAAGAGGGCGCTCTGTTTTCCGGAAAAGCTACATCACTAGTTGATGCCCTTCAACACCGTTGTCCCTTCAGGATACTCGTGTTAGGATAATCTGGTAGGGGATGGATGACTGCATGCTGGGGGGGGGAATTTCCCCTCCATTATTTCTAAACACTTCCACCAATGGATCCTGATAATCATAAGCTACTGAAAATTTCTTGAAGTGTTATAATAGTAGACAGCCGTCTTTTAACGGCAATATGCAAAGACACTCGATATTTTGGTCATAGCATGAGACAGCAAAACGATAGCATCGAAAGCAGCATCATGACGGGTTTTGTGGAGGGGAACCGAGGACGAGGAAGGCCGAGGATATCTTGGATCGACAACGTTCTGAACTGGACAGGACTTGTAGGCTCTGACTTAATGAGCGCGACAAGGGACAGAAGACTCTGGGCATTAAAGATCCATTCATGTAGCCAACCGTCGCGATGCGACGATGGCGACATGACATGACATGACATGACATGCAAAGACACTAAAGGAAAAGTTGTGTCGGTCTACTCTATGGTATAACTCCTCGAATAATTAGGTTGTTTTACTACGATTCGGTTGATGTCAAAATACGCGATTAACTCCTTATATGCGCTGTAACAACGACCATACAGAAAACGTAGCCTACCAATGAATTAGGCTGAGGACTAGGTCCGACTAAGATACACGACTAGGTGACGCGAGGAATTGAGAAGGAGGAGGAGGAGGAGAGAAGGAGGAGGAGGAGGAAGAAGATTGCTAGAGGGAAGGAGCTCCATAAAGGTGAACCAGTAGAAAAAGGTAGATTATAATTGACGTCTATTTCTCAATCTCGGCACATACGGGCGGTTTGCCATTGCTTTCACTCTTTCTTCCTCCCCGTCCTCTCTCTCTCTCTCTCTCTCTCTCTCTCTCTCTCTCTCTCTCTCTCTCTCTCTCTCTCTCTCTCTCTCTCTCTCTCTCTCTCTCTCTCTCTCTCTCTCTCGCTGATATTCCCATCGACAATTTATTTTGTTAATATCGTATTTAAGTCAAAAGTTAATTGTGCAAGAAATTTCAGCAAAGTTGGTGCATGAGTTCGTTTTTGATCATCGGTATTCACCGGAAGTGAGCGTCTCAACTGCTTCCGGTGGGATCGAAAAATGCAAATTTCTCATAAAATTTTCATGAGAATCTGTTCGCTCATTTGGGAATGCTGGACAACTAAACAAGAAGAAGATGGAAGACACAGCAGCTGTTCCAGTTTTCCCAGAGAGAATTACATGCTTCCAAGTTCCAAATTATAATCGGATGGATAGATGGATAGATGGAAGGATAGATCAATGGACGCATGCATGGATACATGAATGGATTTATGGATGAATGGACGGGTGGATGAATGGACGGATGTATGGATAGATGGATATCTGCGCGGATGGAGAGAGGCAGACGGCGCCCTTGTAACGGCATGCAGGCTGCGTTATGGCGCCATAGAAATCGTCATTGTTGTTATTATTATTATTATGGAGAACAAGGTCGCAGATGAGATAATCGAACTATAGGAACTGGAGATAGTGAGAAAGAAGAGGACGTACCGACAAGGAGGAAGAGGAGGAAGTGGAGGAAGTGGAGGAGGAGGAGGAGGAGGAGGAGGAGGAGAAAATAGGATGCGGTGTGGATTCAGGAAATCAGTTGCATTGGAATTCCAGTCGATCGGAGATTTTCTTGTCGACACCTGGCAGAAAGATTCGCGAATGGAGATGGATGGATGGATGGATGGATGGATGGATGGATCGGATCGACCGACAGAGGGAGCCACGCTGCCACAGCCGATGGCAAGCAGGCAACTGCGAAGGCAATGAGACGCAGAGGGATTGCTGTGGATATATGGAGTGGAACAGAGGAACTGAGGAAGGAAAGAAGCATTGTGATTCAGAAACTGAGGCAAAGAAACGAGGACAGAGGGAAAGACAGACATGGAGAGACAGGGAGAGACACAGACAGACAGAGATATGGAGACAGTGGCAGAGAGATACACAGAGAGATAAAGAGATAGACACAGAGAGAAGCAGACCGAGAGACACATGTAGACAAGCACAGAGACAGGAACACAGAGGTAAATGCAAAGATGCTAACAGGTGATCACTCACGCAGACAGCCAGCAACCCAGACAGACATACAGAAAGAACAGACGGACAGACAGAGACAGACAGACAAGACAGACAGACATACACCGAATGAGCGATGGTGGTCTTTATAGTGTCCAAACTCCCGCTACGTTAATCAACAAACATGTCTGGATCTCTCATATATAGGCTAACTCTGATGTCTACAGCTGTAGACCAAATATCTAATAATTATTATTATCAAGACCAGGCTAACACGTCGTTCAAGGCTTTCGCAGATATATTATGTTCGACTATCGAATGTCTAAGACTTTCTTATATAATCTAAAGCTGTCTTCGAAAACTGAAGACTCTCTCCCTGACCTTTCAATCGAATGACTATAATATTATTGCAGTCTTCATAATGTACTTGAATATGGTCACTAGTGTAGAAACCTATTCTCTTCCAACCTAGGCCTCTCAGCAATATAGGTCATGTCATTCCTCTTCAGCCTATAGGCCTATAGGCCACTCTCATGCCTATAGCCTATGGTCTATCGGACCTTAGGCCGATCGGTGCCTCGGCTTTCATGTCCCGCAGCGTTGCCGCAACTAATATCACCTGCAGCAGTCTCTTCTCTTCTTCCTCCTCCTGCTCCACCTCCACATGCTCTTCCTCCTTTTTCTTCTTCTCTGGCTCAGCAGCCGACCACTGCACGTTCTCAATCGGACCCAGCAGATGAACGGTGTACGTTGAAACCGATAGCGACAACAACTATAGAGCAACGCGTGTAACATATGCAACAACCACAAGATCAACACTAGCTGCGGCAGAAGCAGCTTATACACGGTATAAGATGGTGACAACATCATGCAACAGCTATAGCGCGATCGTATCAAAACCAGCAACAGCTAAGAAGCAACGGTAGAATCACCAACAAAAGCTATAGGCGAGTAGAACAGCAACATCAGAAGCAGCTATTGAACAATGGTTACAACAGCTGTACGATAATAGTGTAGCATTGCTAGTCACAGCAATAGCAGTGCAACGGCTGACACTCGTAGCACAGCGACAACAGCGGTTGCAACGCAGCAACAAAACAAACAGCTAGAGCAACATCTGACAACAGTTTGCAACCGTTCAGCTGCACCAAACGACAACCGTTCGACAACCGAGCGAGAGGCAAGATCCCTCTCTGTCAAGATCTTGCCACCGATTGCCTCGTCAGCATTGTCTTGCCACTCGCCAGGCAAGAACTACGACGGCAATGACACCGGAAACCGTTGCACTTGCCCGTTGCCTATCTCGTCATAGTCGTCAACGTCTTGAATGGCAATGGAAGGCAATTTCTGGATTAGCCATAGACGGATATCAGAGAAGGATTCTAATCGTCGCTTTCCTCTTCTTCGGAGAAATGTGCTACACAGGTAAGAGATCATTTCTGCTCCATCAACCAATGTATGGCAGGGTGGCAAATATAGAATTAGGCTTATTACTCAATTGGTAAGATAAATATGGTGAAGTAAATATGGTAAGGCGAATTTAAAGGTAAACACGGTATAGGCTAAAGTACGGTAGGGTAAGCATAGTAAAGTAGAGAATGGTAAAGTAAAGCATGGTCATGTAAATATGGTAATGTGAATATGGCAAGGTAAGCTTACATACATGTATGGTAATGTAAATATGGTAATGTAGATATGGTAAGGTATATGGTAATGTAAATGTGGTCATGTAAATATGGTAAGGTATATAATTATGGTAATGCAATATGGCAATGTAAATATGGTAAGATATTATATAAGGTTATATAAACATACTTGTTCGCTAGGGCTTATCCTGCATGTTAGGCTTTGTAAGGCGCCCTTGTAACGGCATGGCTGTGCTACTGCGTCATATAAATTGCCGTAATTATTATTTTTGTTATTAAATAATATGGTAATGTAAATATGGCAAGGTAAATATGGTAATGTGAAGATGGTAATGTAAATATGGTAAGGTGGTAAGGTATACAATTATATTAAGGTAAAATTTGGTAAGTTAGAGCATAGCCTATAATAAATATGGTCAGGTAAATAGGCCTATGGAAAGTTGAAGTGAGCATGGGATTTTGTTGAGTATAATTATGTGGTTAGTGAAAGTCTGCAAAGAGTTTCAGCACGAGGTTAATCGTATATGAACTGGAGTATAGGCTATAAGATGAGTGTCAGATGACACAAGGTAAGTTTGAGATAGACGTGGCAGCGTATATTGCTGATCCAAACTAGACTCAGATTACTAATTACATCCTGTTTTGCTTGACACATAAAAAGTCTTTATAATTATGATGATAAAATGTCTGTTAACATTGACAAGCAGAGTATTACTAGAACATCAATGCTGCATCATCTACTAAATTCCTAGGGGTACAAAACTACACATAGGTGGACCTTTATCTTGGAGAGAACATTGTATATTATAACTGTTACCCGTGTACAAAGTTGGTTAAAAAATGAAAACATAGGTATAATTTCTAGGATCAGATATACACGTTCTTCTCAAAAGTTTCACCAACAAATCATGCATACAAATATATCAGGAAACACAGTGTTAGACTTTATGGGCTGATGTTTTGGAACTCCTTGCCAATCGATCAAACTTGTCTACCATCATTTTACCAGTCTAAACATAGATTAAAGGTTATTTTAATCTACATGGAAATTGATAGAATTAATATCTTAACAATGACTGCAATTGTATTCAATGTATTCATTGTTTTCTCCTGCAATTTGCCACCGGTCACAGCGGTCAAGTGCGTTCAGCACATTCTTCTTCTTGTCTGTGAATTTTCGTGTGTTGATTAAGTGACTATGCTATCACATTATGCTATATATCAAACAGCTTTGGTGAGATTATGATGCATTGTTAATTAGTCTATTATCTCATTTATGTTTTAGGTTTTTTTATGAATGAGTGTGTACTGTGTCCTTGCATCAACAGTGCCTATTGTGACTTGTTTTCTGTTGTTCTTTTCTTTTGTTCTTTTCTAATTACTGTTTCATTTGTTATTTTTTCTCTTTTGAATAACTGTCTTCTAATCTATTAATGAACTTATACCTAGATCCAAGGCCGTAGCCAGGATTTGATTTCGGGGGGTGTTTCACCAATTTCCCTTCCTAAAAAACTGATGACCTTTTTAGTCATCCAGTCGAAATCTTCACACAAAATGTCACCAATTTATTTTACATTTTTCCATTTCGGAGGGTGTTTTCATGGTTTTATTTCATGGTTTTTACATCATGTGCTCGTAAATGCATTATATTATTTTTCACATTCTTCATTTCGGGGGGGGGGGGGGTGTTCAAACACCCAAAACACCCCCCTAGCTACGGCCTTGCCTAGATCTATAAGTGGACGTGTAGTATCGAATGAATTGAAATGGACTATTTGACTATTTGTAACACGTGAAAAACTTTGCTTCTTTTAGGTTTCCCTTTGTCACTGAATAGCCTATATATATTGACGCAGATATTTTAAGTTTGAATTGTTTAGATGAGCAATAAAGTGTGTTCAACAAAAGTGTGTTCAATACTTTAAAGAAGAGGAAAAGTTGCCACAGGTTCAGCACTTCAGAATTCAGTGGCTCATGTTTATATATTGCGTCGGAAATGTTGTCAAATGCGGAACGGAACGAATCGGAATCTGTCGATATAGGGCCATAGGCCTAACCGCTGCATCAAATTCGCTTTGTCTCAAAACTCACTATAGGCTTTTTGACGACGCATTGTCAGTGGACGCGGAACAAATCTGAGAGTGGAAATGGTAGAACAGACAGATTCGTTCCAAGTACGATTTACAGGCGATAGCAAGTTAGCAACTACAGCAGCTGACAAAGAGTCAGTTTCATGTATGTATGTATGTATGTATGTATGTATGTATGTATGTATGTATGTATGTATGTATGTATGTATGTATGTATGTATGTATGTATGTATGTATGTATGTATGTATGTATATATGTATGTATGTATGTATGTATGTATGTATGTATGTATGCATGCATGCATGTATGTATGTATGTATGTATGTATGTATGTGTGTATATATGTATGTATGCATGTATGTAGGTAGGTAGGTAGGTAGTTATGTAGTTATGTATGTGTCTATGGTGCGCATAAGTCTGCATATACGCCCTGTATAATATACAATCGTTGACCAATCAATGGGTCGAGTGTTGACCATGCATGCTGCTTCATTTCCTGACCACAACCCAAATCGACTCAATGAAACGCGGTCGTCAGTCGTAATGACGTCGTCAATGACACATGTGTGACGTCGTAATCAGATCAATGACGTCATCAGTCAAGCGAACCAATCAGGAAGCAGCTGCAGGACTTAATTGTTATTGGGCGGATGTGGTTCGTCACGTGTGCGCCACAGCGTTTCTGTTGCTCCTTTGTCTAGACATCTAATATATGTATATATGCAGTATATAACAATATAATTTATATGCAAGTCCTAGCGATTATATCCATTGCACCATAAAGGTGCCAATCCGGCCATGGCTCCCATTTAGAAATTTCTTTATTTTCGACCTGCTATTCTGGTTTGGAAAGTTGACGTGCTCTCCCCCCCCCACCTACGAGGTCCGTACGACTAAAAAATATAAAAAGGTCATCAACTATTTTGGCGGATAAAATGGTATCCTTTTCTTGGGAATTCGAGACAAATGACTAAAAAAAGGTCATCAGATTTTTGGGCGACCAAGACGAAAATTTTTCCCTGTCCCAAAGACCGAAAATTTTCCCCACTCCCCCTTCAAAAATGTCAGCCCTTGCATTGCACAAGGTTCTATTTTTATTGGTAACTTTAAAGTTTAAAGGCATAAGACATTCACAGACAATGGGTTTGTCCGTGTATGTGGGTGCGTGTGAGCGTCTTCTTTGTGTTTAGGTGTTGCTGCGTATGTGTGTACCAATATGTAAGCCATATATATATATATATATATATATATATATATATATATATATATATATATATATATATATATATATATATATATATATATAGTAGGGTGATTCACGTCGCAATAGGATAAATATTTTTTTAAATATTTGGAAGGCATATAGTATTCAATGGGCCTTCTCCTTTAGTCTTTGAGGATTGGATACCAAAGACTAAAGGAGAAGGTCCAGCGGAGGGAAGAGTGGCGACATTGGACAGCCGAACCTGCCTAGGGGTAGAGAACCAGAAGAAGAAGATATAGTATATAATTTTGTTTCTCTGGTTTTACTCAACACTGCAGCAATTTTTTTTACTAGAATCTATATATAATATATGAACATTTATTGGATGCTCAGTGAAATTTCACATGTCGGCATACATGAAGCAACGCAATTGCAATTGATGAGACCTGGCATATAACGATTCTAATTAGATTAAGTTGCAATCCTATAGATGAGAATTGTGTTCAAAGTTAAAGGTCAAACCGTGGCATACATATAAGGTATCAATTCTTGCTATGTTGCATTTTATTTTTAAAATCTGTAGAATTCTAGTATATACATGGTATATTCCGGCTATGACATCATTGTTCTAAAGTATACGTAGGAATTCATTTCCATATGTGTTGCGTGTGTATGTGTTGTCAATGTGTGTGCAGTAGGGTGTCCCCCCAAAAACTTTTTCTTGAAATTCTTAGGTCTCTCCAGTCAAAAGGTTTTCTATGGGGATGATAATATTTGTCTAATTTTTTCGATTTTTAAAAATAATGTTTAGAGGTCCCCCCAGGAGCTCCAAATTTTATATATAGCGTACTATGATATTCGTGTGCAAATATTTCAATATATGAGGCAACGTCATTCACACCACATATATTTTAGATGCTTTTGCACAAAATATGATATGTCATACAATCTAATTGCTCAAAAAATGTTATGCTGTATTTATCTGAGACTGGTTTTGCAGTTAAATGACTGAAATTTAACAAGATTGATATATGCACAGACTTTCATATATTATTAGAATTTGGAATATTATTTAACCATTATTGACTACTATAATAATTCGAGCAGTTATTCAAAAAATAGTTTACTTTGAGATGGCATATTGGTACACAGTACCAAATGTGAGATAGTCACATGTTTGGTCCAACCAGTATAGTTTCACTACATCGGAAGAAGTGACTCAAGTGAGTCATGGTTGCAATTTGGGAAGTACTTTCGATGTTTTTCAACAGTTTGCAATTAGAACTGTTTATGACTTTCAATTGTTATGGCATTAAATGTCTGTATCAGGCACAGCCATTGACACACGCCAAGTTGTTCACAATTACAATGGCTTAATTGAACGATTTTCCAGATGGTCAAACAGCAGGACTCTCTGGAAAGCTGTCGTCAATGCCGGTAGTCTGGAAAAAGCTTTGAGAAATATATAGCTCTGGTAAAGTTGTGGAAGAAACTTGACCAAGTGAGATCCAATTTCGGGGTCATGTGTAGTATGAGAGTTGCTTCCTTGTGTGGTGTTAAGAGATTGGAAAACAATTCAAGAGTTGCGTGCTCTGGACTGAAGTATCAAGAATAGCATTGCATTACTTTAAGTGCAGTAATACTGAGACAATGCAGGATAATCATATGCTTGTAATCTTCTAACTAACATGATGCAATTAAATGGAGCATCAGCTGAGGTCGGACAGTGTGCCAGGATAGGATGTAAGCTTACACTGATACAACAAAAATGTTTAAAGTGTTTTAATTACATGTGAATCATTATCTGTTAAACAGATGACAGTCTCGTTTCCATACAACAGCACAACAGCAACTCCATTGTCTTTGAGTAATACGGCCTTTGCCATACAACGTACTCTATCTGAAGAGCATCAAACTTGTAAATACCAGTTATGTTTGGTACATCCATCCCACCATCAACTCAGCAAATGTAAAGAATTCATGGAAATCCTCCATAGGGTGATGCTCTGTGAGCCTGATCAAAAGCAAGTTTTAAAGCCCTCAGTTAACAATAATTATCTTTTGGGATTTGTTGCCGCAGAAACTGACGTTTGTTTAATTTGAACCAGTTTTATCAAACATCTTGAAAACACAGAATATCTGGCCTTGTTGATGGTCAAAGATATGTATAAAAGTCGCTGGAAAGCATCACCTCAAAGCTAGCACAAGTTCTCATATAGATGGTCAATTAATCAACTTTGACAGTGCTTTAGTTTTACTGTGGCTTGCCATGACAATAAAATTAACCAATATTGTAATATATAAAATATGTAACAGTTAACCCGTATTTGCATTAGGGCCTATGTAACAAACTGTAGTGAAAAGGATATAGCCTACCAAACAGTCTGAAATTTCGTTTTGCACATTTAACGAAATGGCTGCTCCATACATGCAAACCCACGAAACAGCAGCTCTGCATGAAATTATATATATGTAATATTATATATATATATAGCATATACATAAGTAGTAAATGTATGACAGACTAAAAACATCAAAGGGTCCGGAGTTGAAACATCAAAGGGTTCGGAGTTGAAACAACAAAGGGTCCGGAGTTGAAACATCAAAGACCGAAAGTTGGAACACCAACGTTTGTATGACTCATCGTTAATTGGCTGACATCATCAGCGCGTGCTACAGGCAAGACCCACAAATGGGTGGAGGGCCCAGTGTTTTATGAATCGACAAACTTGGCTCATATGGGAGACCCCCACCCCCAACCCCACCCATGCTTCGTCAGCTGATTATCACCATCGGCTGCAGCAGCCCGTGTTTTATGAATCGACATGCGCAACGCACATATTCACACAGACAAGCAGGCTTACTTAGACGACCAAGGTGGTATATGGTTATACATTTAGAATCCCAACATTATAATATTCGTTCGCTAGAGTGACAAACAAACAGTGACACACGCATAACCTCACTCTCTTGCGCCCATTGCCAGCCTCCTTCCTCTTCAGCTGTTGAACTATACAATACAACACATTACAACTGAAATTTGATATTGTCATCCTTACAAAGCTCAATACTGTACACAAGCCTCAACAGAGCAATTCTATTGCAGTGCAATTGTGTGTGAAGAACATGTTCAAGCGACATACGCAGGAGCTGCCTCGGACGACGATCGAACCAACACTCTCCGACCAAGCGCTCTAACCACTCGGCCACCGACCCTCACAGCGACAAACTTGTATCATTATTTGACTGAATGATGCGACAGACCCCTCCCCGCCCACGAGAATTACCAATTCTGATGCTGTAGCGCGCTTTATTTTGTCATGAACATGCATTTTAAAACACAACATTAGATTATTTCTTCGATACAGGTAATTCTTTCTTCTCCATAACATTCAAATGCTGTGGCAAAGTTGTTGTAAATTCTGTTATAATATTTCTATTGGTATTATCTAAAAATTCGCGAACTGGCATTTTTTACTTAGCAAATATGTAGATATATAATCAGACGATGTAATGCAGCACAAATGCTATAGCATAACTATAAATTATAGCTTGTCTTGGCAACTTTGGAAATGCACGATCTGATTGTGATTATATAGTTTTAAATTGTGTTTGGTTGCGCATGGTTGGCATACACAGGAACTCTTTAAATATGTTCCACAACTTGCAACTTAACCAACAGTGTGAAAACTTATTATCACTTCCTATATGCACCTGACACAGACTCGCATTTCTTGAAACTCATTCGTGATTGGTCCTAGTCAAAATTACTGCAAATGTACTAGCAATATCCAATGAGAACGCCCACACACTAGAAATTCATAGCGCACAACGCATCATAGTGCATGCGCTATATCTGTCTGTCATGGGGTAAGGGTACGCACGCAGCCAATCAGAATCTTGCAAAGAGTGACACACAGCTAGCACGCTGTACAGCAGAAGTAAACATATACAAGTCTTCTATAGAGGTGGATGCAGCTTATTTTTACTCAATGAACAAGAATACTAAAGCTCGAGCGCTATGATCAGCAGCGATTTGATAAATTTATATCTTCTATCTCTCTCCAAATCCTTTCCTAAGCTTCTTCTCTCAAAGTAAGATTCTTCTGCCTATATTCTTCTCAAACTAAGCTTCTTCTCTTCTTATAAGATCCTTCACCTAAGATTCTTCTCCCCAGCAGATTCTTCCACCATCAATTTCTTCTCAAACTAATATTCTTCTCTTCTTATAAGATCCTTCACCTAAGATTCTTCTCCCCAGCAGATTCTTCCACCATCAATTTCTTCTCAAACTAATATTCTTCTCTTCTTATAAGATCCTTCACCTAAGATTCTTCTCCCCAGCAGATTCTTCCACCATCAATTTCTTCTCAAACTAATATTCTTCTCTTCTTATAAGATCCTTCACCTAAGATTCTTCTCCCCAGCAGATTCTTCCACCATCAATTTCTTCTCAAACTAATATTCTTCTCTTCTTATAAGATCCTTCACCTAAGATTCTTCTCCCCAGCAGATTCTTCCACCATCAATTTCTTCTCAACCTAAACTTCTTCTCTTCTTATAAGATTCTTCTCATCAGATTCTTCTCTCAAACTAATATTCTTCTACATATATTCTTCTCAAACTAAGATTCTTCTACCCATATTCTTCTCAAACTAAGATTCTTCTACCCTTATTCTTCTCAAACTAATATTCTTCTCATCAGATTCTTCTCTTCTCGCAGCAATTTCTTCTCACCAACTCCTTCTCCCAGCAATTTCTTCTCACCAACCCCTTCTCCCAGCAATTTCTTCTCACCAACTCCTTCTCTTCTTATAAGATTCTTCTCACCAACTCCTTCTCCCAGCAATTTCTTCTCACCAACCCCTTCTCCCAGCAATTTCTTCTCACCAACTCCTTCTCTTCTTATAAGATTCTTCTCACCAACTCCTTCTCCCAGCAATTTCTTCTCACCAACCCCTTCTCCCAGCAATTTCTTCTCACCAACTCCTTCTCTTCTTATAAGATTCTTCTCACCAACTCCTTCTCCCAGCAATTTCTTCTCACCAACTCCTTCTCTTCTTATAAGATTCTTCTCACCAGCGCCTTCTCCCTCGCATTCTCTCCTATGATTCATCACAATCATCAGCATTACTTCCCCCTCCCAAGCTCTCTCATAACCATCATCGGCATTACTTTCGTGTCAAGTGCCAATATAGCAACGCTTTTGCTTCTCTACGCAAGGCTCTATCTCTCGCCATCTACTTCTATCGAGCTCTGTAGCAATCAGACGAGCGATATAATAATAATAATTATCGGCCTGTAAAAATCATGTATTCTCATCTGCTCACACATGCGATGTCTTACTTTTTACTTAAACGACAAATGTGTAGATTTGAGCAAACATAGCATTTGTATGAAGAAGAATAATATTGAGTATGGCCGCTAAAGCTTGCTACAACATATTCAAAGCCTATGAGATATAATGCCATATTTTTGTCAATTTAAAACTCTTTGAAATTTTACACTAAATAATACCAGGCGCAGATTTGATATTCAGACTGCAGTGCACCCAACGACGTCGCTTTGAGCGGCTGTCAAAGAGAGTATGCCCTGAGAAGCGGGACCTTTCAAGGAAGTAAATAATTTTCCCTGAAATTCGCCAGCCTCTGGCTGGTCATAGATGTAAAAGGGGTTCAAGGATATGCTGTATAGCGACACTATAGATCGACTAAAATGAAGATAATTATGTCTTGTCCTAATAGAATAATCGTGATATGGTGCAGATATGCATAGACCAAGCAGATCAGTCTGATGGATATACGTTTGCAGAAGAGTGCCTGGAATTCATACGGACATTATCCCATTGAACCTTCGCGGGCACTTCAAGCAGATAATTCTGCGCAGCTGCTACAAGATCTTAATGCTGTGAGACAGAATGGTCGACCGAGTCGTTTGAAGCTGCACTATTTACACTCAGCCGGTGAGCTCGAAATCCTTCACGCTCTGAGTATGAGGATATTGATAGTGATGGCATATTACAATGCCTGGCTTTAAGAAGAAATTTTCTTTGATTGTGATTCAAAGGGGGCCCAATTTTCAAAGCCATCGACCCACCCCCATTCATGCATAAATACTGGTGAGTATGCTTTAGAATAGTATATGAAATTTTTCGTCGCACAGCATGTCTGACTCTGAAAATGTTGTGCTATGCGAAGCTGATACTACAGAAGACGCGGTTCATATTGAAACTGCGACGGCGAGTCACATGGCGGTGCCAGCTGCTCAATGGGCGATTATTGATGAAGAGAACGATTGCATGGAGTGCGACCAAGAAGTGCCAGCCAGTCAAAATGATGCAAATACAGAAGTGGCGTGTGCGTCAGCTGCGAGAGGTGTATGTGTAGTGTGTGGTTAGTGAAATAGCATTTCTTTTAAAATATTCATTAATTTTTAAATAGAGTAGTAAAAATGATGCGGCAAAATGTAATCGAATTATTGTAAAAAGATAGAATGAGAAAATTCATAAATCTATAACATACGATGTCGCGCTTCTACATTATTTTAGCGCATATGGGAAATAGTTGATATACTGTGCATTTATTGTAACGCATGATAAAATCTTAAAATCAATTCATAAAGAAGATCTATATTCATATAAAATTTTGACTTACATTCTTTCTATAATGTTTATGTGACTGAGTCATACTGCCCATAACTTTTGGCTTGTCTTTATTGCATCTAGCAGAAATCTTTTCTCGGCCGACATCATCTGCAGATCCTAAATCATAATATGACTGATCCAAATAATTCATACTCTTCATTAGATTTGCAATAGTATATTTATTTCACGCTTTTTATTTTTTTAATTTTTTTTATTTTATTTTTATTTTTTGTTAATACTTTTACAGATGAGGCAAGAGAAGTCATCGACTGACGTGCTGTGGAGTAGTGCGTGGACCTGTGTGAACCATGATCCGGATGGCGTGCTTCTACGCAGCCTCTACTTCCCAGAGCATGCCTGGTCCTTCCTCCAAAATCCATTAACAAGTGTGGAAATCCAGGCTATTCTGGCCGAGGACATAGCATCTTTGGACGATCTGTCGCTGAATATGCCGCCGCCTCCGCCGAATTCACCACAAGGCTGGGCTTCAGAGGATGATTATATGGGTGATGACGAATGTAGCGATGGATCATTATATGTAAATGTTGGTGATGATGACCATATTTTTGATGCATCGCCATGAAGACATTGAAGAAATATTATAATAAAAAAGTATAAAATATTATTTGTTTTCTATATTTGCAATAGTCAGAAGTGTGCACAAAATCTCTTCTACGAAAGTAATGCCAATGATGGTGATGAGAGAGCTGGGGAGGGTGAAGTAATGCTGATGATGGTGACGAATCATAGGAGAGAATGCGAGGGAGAAGGCGCTGGTGAGAAGAATATTATAAGAAGAGAAGGATTTGGTGAGAAGAAATTGCTGGGAGAAGGAGTTGGTGAGAAGAATATGCTGAGAAGAATATGGCATTATATCTCATAGGCTTTGAATATGTTGTAGCAAGCTTTAGCGGCCATACTCAATATTATTCTTCTTCATACAAATGCTATGTTTGCTCAAATCTACACATTTGTCGTTTAAGTAAAAAGTAAGACATCGCATGTGTGAGCAGATGAGAATACATGATTTTTACAGGCCGATAATTATTATTATTATATCGCTCGTCTGATTGCTACAGAGCTCGATAGAAGTAGATGGTGCGAGATAGAGCCTTGCGTAGAGAAGCAAAAGCGTTGCTATATTGGCACTTGACACGAAAGTAATGCCGATGATGGTTATGAGAGAGCTTGGGAGGGGGAAGTAATGCTGATGATTGTGATGAATCATAGGAGAGAATGCGAGGGAGAAGGCGCTGGTGAGAAGAATCTTATAAGAAGAGAAGGAGTTGGTGAGAAGAAATTGCTGGGAGAAGGGGTTGGTGAGAAGAAATTGCTGGGAGAAGGAGTTGGTGAGAAGAAATTGCTGGGAGAAGGGGTTGGTGAGAAGAAATTGCTGGGAGAAGGGGTTGGTGAGAAGAAATTGCTGGGAGAAGGAGTTGGTGAGAAGAATCTTATAAGAAGAGAAGGAGTTGGTGAGAAGAAATTGCTGGGAGAAGGGGTTGGTGAGAAGAAATTGCTGGGAGAAGGGGTTGGTGAGAAGAAATTGCTGGGAGAAGGAGTTGGTGAGAAGAATCTTATAAGAAGAGAAGGAGTTGGTGAGAAGAAATTGCTGGGAGAAGGGGTTGGTGAGAAGAAATTGCTGGGAGAAGGAGTTGGTGAGAAGAAATTGCTGCGAGAAGAGAAGAATCTGATGAGAAGAATATTAGTTTGAGAAGAATAAGGGTAGAAGAATCTTAGTTTGAGAAGAATATGGGTAGAAGAATCTTAGTTTGAGAAGAATATATGTAGAAGAATATTAGTTTGAGAGAAGAATCTGATGAGAAGAATCTTATAAGAAGAGAAGAAGTTTAGGTTGAGAAGAAATTGATGGTGGAAGAATCTGCTGGGGAGAAGAATCTTAGGTGAAGGATCTTATAAGAAGAGAAGAATATTAGTTTGAGAAGAAATTGATGGTGGAAGAATCTGCTGGGGAGAAGAATCTTAGGTGAAGGATCTTATAAGAAGAGAAGAATATTAGTTTGAGAAGAAATTGATGGTGGAAGAATCTGCTGGGGAGAAGAATCTTAGGTGAAGGATCTTATAAGAAGAGAAGAATATTAGTTTGAGAAGAAATTGATGGTGGAAGAATCTGCTGGGGAGAAGAATCTTAGGTGAAGGATCTTATAAGAAGAGAAGAATATTAGTTTGAGAAGAAATTGATGGTGGAAGAATCTGCTGGGGAGAAGAATCTTAGGTGAAGGATCTTATAAGAAGAGAAGAATATTAGTTTGAGAAGAAATTGATGGTGGAAGAATCTGCTGGGGAGAAGAATCTTAGGTGAAGGATCTTATAAGAAGAGAAGAAGCTTAGTTTGAGAAGAATATAGGCAGAAGAATCTTACTTTGAGAGAAGAAGCTTAGGAAAGGATTTGGAGAGAGATAGAAGATATAAATTTATCAAATCGCTGCTGATCATAGCGCTCGAGCTTTAGTATTCTTGTTCATTGAGTAAAAATAAGCTGCATCCACCTCTATAGAAGACTTGTATATGTTTACTTCTGCTGTACAGCGTGCTAGCTGTGTGTCACTCTTTGCAAGATTCTGATTGGCTGCGTGCGTACCCTTACCCCATGACAGACAGATATAGCGCATGCACTATGATGCGTTGTGCGCTATGAATTTCTAGTGTGTGGGCGTTCTCATTGGATATTGCTAGTACATTTGCAGTAATTTTGACTAGGACCAATCACGAATGAGTTTCAAGAAATGCGAGTCTGTGTCAGGTGCATATAGGAAGTGATAATAAGTTTTCACACTGTTGGTTAAGTTGCAAGTTGTGGAACATATTTAAAGAGTTCCTGTGTATGCCAACCATGCGCAACCAAACACAATTTAAAACTATATAATCACAATCAGATCGTGCATTTCCAAAGTTGCCAAGACAAGCTATAATTTATAGTTATGCTATAGCATTTGTGCTGCATTACATCGTCTGATTATATATCTACATATTTGCTAAGTAAAAAATGCCAGTTCGCGAATTTTTAGATAATACCAATAGAAATATTATAACAGAATTTACAACAACTTTGCCACAGCATTTGAATGTTATGGAGAAGAAAGAATTACCTGTATCGAAGAAATAATCTAATGTTGTGTTTTAAAATGCATGTTCATGACAAAATAAAGCGCGCTACAGCATCAGAATTGGTAATTCTCGTGGGCGGGGAGGGGTCTGTCGCATCATTCAGTCAAATAATGATACAAGTTTGTCGCTGTGAGGGTCGGTGGCCGAGTGGTTAGAGCGCTTGGTCGGAGAGTGTTGGTTCGATCGTCGTCCGAGGCAGCTCCTGCGTATGTCGCTTGAACATGTTCTTCACACACAATTGCACTGCAATAGAATTGCTCTGTTGAGGCTTGTGTACAGTATTGAGCTTTGTAAGGATGACAATATCAAATTTCAGTTGTAATGTGTTGTATTGTATAGTTCAACAGCTGAAGAGGAAGGAGGCTGGCAATGGGCGCAAGAGAGTGAGGTTATGCGTGTGTCACTGTTTGTTTGTCACTCTAGCGAACGAATATTATAATGTTGGGATTCTAAATGTATAACCATATACCACCTTGGTCGTCTAAGTAAGCCTGCTTGTCTGTGTGAATATGTGCGTTGCGCATGTCGATTCATAAAACACGGGCTGCTGCAGCCGATGGTGATAATCAGCTGACGAAGCATGGGTGGGGTTGGGGGTGGGGGTCTCCCATATGAGCCAAGTTTGTCGATTCATAAAACACTGGGCCCTCCACCCATTTGTGGGTCTTGCCTGTAGCACGCGCTGATGATGTCAGCCAATTAACGATGAGTCATACAAACGTTGGTGTTCCAACTTTCGGTCTTTGATGTTTCAACTCCGGACCCTTTGTTGTTTCAACTCCGAACCCTTTGATGTTTCAACTCCGGACCCTTTGATGTTTTTAGTCTGTCATACATTTACTACTTACATATATATATATATGTGGTGCACTTATTCATAATGAAAATGGTGTTGGGCTGCAAAAAGCCCAAGGTTCGTGAAATTACGTATGAGTGATATTGATAATGATAACGGCAGATCACAATGTATTTTTATGATATCTTATAACCCTGTGGGGGGACCTCTAAATGTCCTTTAAAAAATTTGAAATTTTTTCCCTAAAGTTATTTTCCACCAATGATACTTTTTGGCTGGAGAGACTTAGCCTTTTCAAAAATTACCTCAAATTGGGACACCCTAGTGTGCAGTGTAAGAATTGTGGAAAAATAACTGGGGGGGTTGGACCATTATCCATTTGAAATTTGAGTGTGAAAAACAGATTTTACTATGGGGCTCTAAGAAAGACTGGGGGGGTTGAAACCCCCAACCCCTCCGGCAATTCTCACCCTGTGTGTGTGTGTGTGTGTGTGCGTGTGCTTGTGTGTTTATAGTATATTTATGGATATGCCCGTGACCTCGATATATGTATGCGCATGTACATGTTCATATAATGCACAATGTCTGCAATGCTCTGCATGTGTATAAACTATATAATATCTGTGTATTGGCCTACATACAACTGTACACAGGGGCTTCTATCCCTATACATGCCGGGCGCAGCTTGCGCCCAGTGAAAAACAGGGGGGGAAAACGGAATTTTTTCCCCAATTTTTATTAGCAATGTAAACCTACAGCGTTCTGTTTGTTGTATATTGGATTAAACGAATATACAATACAGTTACACTTTTTGCGTGTTACAACGAGGGGCTTCTATTCCTATATATGGCGGGCGCAGCTTGCACCCAGTGAAATCCCGGGGAATCAGAAAAGAGCCAAAACTCGTCTGTAGGGGGGGGGGGGGGGGAACCGGCCATGGAGGACAGTGTTCAATCTATAGACATCTGTAGGGAAGTTCTCCAGAAATTACTTCCCCACAGAAAATGTTGGCAGAATGGTAATAATTTTTAGCCTAGGGGCCTACTATCTAGGCCTACTTTTTGCATAACATGAACTGCTATAATATTTACGATTAGGCCTATGTGATTATGATAATATTATTTGCTATTTTAATAAATGACACAATCATAATTAAAATAATGAATATAATTTAATATTAATTATATAGGTCTACGTATACAACTAGGCTACCACTTTTGTACAACTAAAATTGCTTCTCTCCAGTGTTATATTTCAAATTTCAGACTCAAATTTCAAAATGTTGTGTTCCTTGAACTCTTAGTAAAACAGCATGATTATTACGAAGGCCTATATATTGTATTTTCATTCTATTGCATTGTACTCTATCCATAAATTTATGTAACGCCTCTCGCAGTGCACACTGATCAGAGTCGCTAAACACAATGCATGGCATTGGCTACCCAATTTTGGCAGTTTGGTAGTTCCTGCCATGGTTTGTGTACCATTTGTAACAATTTCTGCTAACTGTATCTTGGTCAGCAATTCACGACCGTCTTGGGCAAAAGAGACAGGCATTAATTAAACTGAATGAATTGCAACAAATAGGCTACAAGCCGCTATAATTTTTATGGGCCTAAGTTTACTCTCGTCAGCAATTATTCATTATCGTTTAGTCCATCACCGTGCAGCAGAAACAGCTGAACTTGATAAATAAAGAAATTGTTGTAATTTCAAGTATATTTATCGAAATCTCAAGCCACTCTTTTATCAGCACTGCAGAAGTGTCAGAGTAATTTTGTTAGGATGACATCGTAAGCAGCTATAGTACCATACAGGTCTAGGCCTACAATGTGGAAACTCCCAAACATGTGATTGTTAACTATAGGGCCATTTGTCAAGTCATAGACCACTCTTTTCAGCAATCCTCCACTGAAATAATAGGCTAGTAGTTGTAAAAATGACAGCCTAAAATGCTGAAATTGCAATGCGGAAATTGAAACAATTCTTACGGGGAGGAGACCATCCCTCTCACAAACCGTCCCACATCTTCATTCACCAGAGGAATTGACTCGGTAACATATTATTGCCGAGAGGCAAGACTGACCCAGGAATAGGGGGGGGGGAAGAAGATGGATTGCGCCCGGCTGCTTAGGGGGGATAGAAGCCCCTGACTGTACATTATAAGCCAATGCATGCAAGATGCTTGTCTTCTTGGCATCCATGCAACGCATCCAGGATAAAGTATACCACAGAGACTGCTGTTTGCTCAACACAAATACACGCGCACACACACATGCACATACATATACACACACATGCACGTATCCCCCCAAATGAAGAAAAGTCGAAAAAGTCACTTCCGCGTGTATTTATTCTTGCAAATTAATTTTCATCTGCTTTGTTTTGAACAATGACACTAACAGGCATGTTTGTTCCTACAAGGTAATTTGTTTTGCTTTGATTTTAGAGCACTTAGAACATTTAAAACACTTAAGAACAGTCGGAATCACTAAATAAATTCGAGCTGCCTTTATCTGAACATTGCATAGGACACTTAAAACAATTAGAGTCACTATAAATTTGTATTAGGCTAGAGCATAAAATTTCCAATTATACGGATTTTTCAGAAAAGGGGATAGAATGGTTTATCCCCCCGGATTGTCTAGACCGGTTAATTCCATCCGGGGGGATAGATTCATCCCGCCGGATAGCTTTCAGGGGGATACTCTTTTTCGTGACACCTGGTCAAAATCCGGGAGGTCAGTCCGAGGAGACAGCGTGATGCTACGGTGGTTGTCGGTAATGGTGGTCTTTGGGTGGAGCCTGATTAGAATCTGGATAGGATAGATTGAATAGTTCGGTTTCAGGCATATCATATGCCACCAGACCAGCTACCCATGATGCTTTCAGGTCTATAATTTTATGACTTACAAATAAAACTTGCAATGATAAAAAAAGTAGAAAAACCTGTAGTGTGTGGCCTCTTGTGGGCAATGCATTAATCTAGGAAATTTAACTTTTTGTTTTCCTAATTAACTAAATTTCTGCTTTTAACCTTGTTGCAGAATTGAAAAAGGAAACTTCCATTTTTTTGGAGAGATGACAATTGATCTGTTCATTCATAAGATATGATTCTCATCCATATATAAACTGATATGTATACATATATATATCAAGAGATCAAGACCCAGTATATATATATATATTATGTATAATTACCGTATACACACAAATTGACACAAGCCATCCGCAAGATGATCATGCTAATCATATACATGTATGTATCAAGTATGCATGCATATGCCTATATATTATGCACGTATACAAACATATAGATATATATATGCATTATTTATGCATATACATTGCGCAATAAACACATAATTATTATAAATTATACATGGCTGGTGTGCGTTGGTGTTAGCTATGCATGACTTGTGTTCAGGTGTAATACCATCAGACTCCTCCGACTATTATGCACGGTCATCATTCATCCGACCGTGTCCGTCTTTGTCAACACTCCGTGGGGGTCATTGGGGTCATGGCGCATGTGAAGGTCCTCCTCCCACACTTACCCCACCACTTCATTCCACTCTCCAACCTCTCTTCTCCTCTCTCCTCTCTCCTCTCCCATGGTCCATATCCGTCTCTACATGTGGCTGGAGATGGAAGTGATCATCCGTCGCTTCGATGGATAGATAGATGTTGTCGTCGTGACATGTTCTTTTTAAACGGTGGATGAGTAAGTGGGTGTGTGGTGCGTGGAGCGGTGTGGGTTTGTGGGTTTGTGAGTGGGGGGATACGTGGGTATTCTGTAGGTGAGTGGGTGGTTTTGAGTGGGTGGGTGGCTGAGAGGGCTAAATGAGTTGGTTAGTCGTTTGAGAAAGCCACACATACAGATGGGTTGGTGGGTTGAAGCTTTGCTTTAAAGGAACTGAGGCTTTGATGATAAAAAAAGTCGTAGACAGAAGATGTGTAGGCGGGCATGCAGACCTATAGAAAGACAGACCAACAAACAGATAGATAGACAGACAGACAGATAGACAGATGGAAAAAACACGAAAAGCCATACAGAGAGATCAAGACCCAACGCAAGACCTTGCTGTGCTGTTTGAACATCGTGGGGTGAAAAGACCAGCGGGGTTTATGGCCACTCTGCCATGCCCTCCCTCCCTCCCCTCACGTAATATCCATAGATATTGGGTTCCGTAGATGTCGCGTCAGTCGTCGGTCGGGTGGGGGAGAGGCGCCCGATGGGGACAGAGGGTGGGGTGGCCCGGGTGGGGCTGAGAGGCGTCGATTAGCATGCTGGGATGTTCGGTTGATTGCACCTGAGATTCATTGGCTGGAATACGAAATGAGCGTCGTCCGAATTATTCGAGGGACCATCACACCCTTCCCCCACCCTTCCACTCACCCTTCCCTACCTTTCCCCACACTCACACTCATTCGGTCATTCCTATCCTCACCCCATACACACATACACACAGTCAGCTGTGTATTGTATAGAGATGAGTGCATCACACGCTCTATGGACCGAATCTCATCAATGCACAAACACACACACAGCTGAACATAAGAGAAACAGCGGAACGGACGACATCGGTAATAAGGTTGACTATCATGCATGAATGGACAGTCCGTCGGTCCGTCCATCCGCCCATGCATGCATGAATGCATGCATCCACACATACATCCATCCATCCATCCATCAATCCCTCCATCCATCCATCCATCTATCCCTCCATCCATCCTCTATCCATCCATCCATCCATCCATCAATCCTCTATCCATCCATCCATCCATCCATCAATCCCTCCATCCATCCATCCACCCATCCATCCATCCAACCAACCCTCCATCTATCCATTTCTCCATCCCTCCATCCATCCATCCATCCATCCATCCATCCATCCAACCAACCCTCCATCTACCCATCCATCTACCCATCCATCCATCCCTCCATCCATTCATCCATCCATCCATCAATCCATCCATCCTCTATCCATCCATCCATCCATCCATCCATCAATCCCTCCATCCATCCATCCATCCATCTATCCCTCCATCCATCCTCTATCCATCCATCCACCCATCCATCCATCCATCCATCCAACCAACCCTCCATCTACCCATCCATCCATCTACCCATCCATCCATCCATCCCTCCATCCATTCATCCATCCATCCATCAATCCATCCATCCTCGCAATCCCTCCATCCATCCATCCATCCATCCATCCATTTATTCATTGTATGCAGGCTGCATCTTTTAGTATTGGTATAGCGCCTTTCCATGCCTCACAGTGGTGCTGATGCTCTTAAGACGTACTCAACCATCCATCAAACCATCCGTTCACCCATCGTCTAGAGATATGCAAACAGACCGACACACACAGACACACAGACACACGTACAAGGCACACAAACATATAAGCAATGCGATAAACAACCAGCCACACATACAAAGACCACATAAACAACTACAAACGACCCACATTAAGGCAGACTTAATCCGTCACGCGATGTCTGACTGTCTGCCTGTCTGTATGTATGTGTGTCTGTCTGTCTGTCCTATTATGGTCTGCTTCGTTTATGTCTGTTTATGTGGCCGTTGTCTTCGCAACTGGTCGTTCATGTCACGTGACGGTATCTTCTTCCGGTTCTTCTTTTAGATTCCGTTTACCACCTATTATCGCCCAGCGAGTCGTGCACAGCGGCCGCTCCACCGAACGAGACCTTATCACTGCTTTGTGTTCATCCGCCCATCCAGACGATGCCAGGAGCGACATCTACTTCCGGCTCTGATGTCACGTGTCACTTCCGGTCGGTCGTCTGGCGCCGCCTGGAGGCGAATGGAGAGACGACGAATGTAACGGAAACAAGGCGCTTCAGTCTTCGCAGAGGAGGAGGTGGAGGATATGGAGGAGGAGGATTAGGAGAGGGAGTGGCAGAGGAAGTACATGGAAGAAGGGTGTCTCTGTTGAGGATCAGTGGACTACAACCAGAGGATCTTTCCAGGTATGGGTCTGGTTGCATAAGGTGTGGGAACAGGACGAGGAAGAGGAAGACATTAGATTAACTGCCTTAACTTATAATAATAAGAATAATAATTTTCGTTTATTTAGCAGTCGGTTGACAGACCGCAGCCGGTTATAGTGTGGATTTATGTAATTGAAACAATTCACATAATAATTATTATTGCCTAACGCCTACCAAAACTAATAGACACATCTAGTCCTGTACCTTATCATATTCTTAAACTATGCCCTACTTGCCTTATACTGTCTGCCTGCCCGACTCTCGGGTTCCTGACTCTTTGCCTATCGATTTTGTGTTTATCAAGCGCCTGCAGATGATCAAGCTGATTCCCAGCGCTTTTTAAAAGAAAGTTTGAGAACTGGAAAACCGGGACTATTTTGGCGTTTACAATTTTTCCTAAAAAGTTCGCAAGTCGCTGGCGAAAATATCGGATGACCTATTTTTAGTCGTTTGGCAGAATTTTCCTGCAATGTCCTAGGCCTAAGTCGCAGCGCATAACATCTGACATCTGATGACCTCTTTTTAGTCATCCGCTTTGCGGCGCTTTCCATTTCGGATTTTGTCCTTCCTGCAGCATATTTTCCACTGCACACGCCCTTCGTTCCGCCTCTTTCTTCCATGATGAACCGGCTGCAGTTACATTTTTCTATAATGGTTATCACGGCACAAGGTG
Source organism: Lumbricus terrestris (assembly GCA_949752735.1). Classification (NCBI taxonomy): domain Eukaryota; kingdom Metazoa; phylum Annelida; class Clitellata; order Crassiclitellata; family Lumbricidae; genus Lumbricus; species Lumbricus terrestris. The sequence goes on from OX457038.1 coordinate 63,043,775, forward strand.
GCTTTTACAACTGCACAAATTCGTTTTCGAAAGCCCTGCTGGTTCCTGCGACTTCGCTTTTTTGGACGCTGCAGAGATCTCAAGATAGATTACGATTACGATGGGTGGCGCTATATAAATGTATGATTACAATTACGATTACGATACATCAGTAACATCACCCCATAAATAACCCCCGCATTCTGCCTTACCATGTTTCACCATAATCCACGACCTTGCACGGTACACCTGATCATCATGCCTGGTGTACTTGGTGCATAATAATTATATAGCAGTGTATGTATGCTGTAGGTATCGGTGTGACGTCGTGTGTGCAGACGAAGAGGGAAGACATTTCACTCGCCATCACACGGTCTCAGTCTGCATACAACAGTCGCACCAACAGTTCGGTGAGAAACAGATATATACACCACATATATATATTAGTTGACTAGTTGATGTGTATATTATATATATATATATATATATATATATATATGAGGATATACAAGCACTATATAAATGCATCTATATAACAACGATTCAACGAAATCTAAATGCAGAGTGGAGAAAGATCATGGGCGGAGACCTAGGGGGGGGGGGGGGGGGACAGGGGGGACGGTCCCCCCCAATGAAAGTGTTGGGGGGGACGGCCCATGCATTTGTCCCCCCAATGTTTGAGCGTCAAGACTTTTTTGTGCGGCGAAAATAGACAATTTCGTTGAGATTTTGGCCGGATGACTAAAAAAAAAAAAGGTCATCAACTTTTTTTGGCGGCGAAAATAGAAAAATTTCGGCGAGATTTTGGCCGGATGACAAAAAAAAAGTCATCAACTTTTTTTGGCGGCGAAAATAGACAAATTTCGGCGAGATTTTGGCCGGATGACTAAAAAAAAAGGTCATCAACTTTTTGGCGGCGAAAATAACTTTTTCCGAGATTTCGCCGGTCGTCAGAATTTTTTCTGAAAATCTCGCGTCTTTCCGTCCCCCCCCCCAATTCTCGGACCAGGTCTCCGCCTATGAGAAAGATAATCGAACGTTCATAGGTCTATATATATATAATATATACATAATTATATATATGTATATTATATATATATATATATATATATATAGACCTATGAACGTTCGTTATGTATATTATTTATACATATACATATATTATATATCTATATATATATACGTCGACGATATTTCAATATCAATCGATTCGTACATCAATTACAGGAGTGACAGGACCAGTCAACCAACCAGTTAGTCATTCAATGAGTTAGTAAGTAAGTCAGTTAGTCAGTCAGTCATTCAGTTAGTTAGTCAGTCAACCGGTTAACTAGTCAGTTATAACAGTTATAACAGTAACTTCATAGAAGTTAGTAGTCAGATAGTAAGTCAGTTACTCGCTAACTTACTAGGTAAGTAAGTACGTTTGTCAATCAGAAAGTCATTTTATCAGTTTACCAATAAATCAAGCAAACAATCAACCAATCAACCAATCAACCAAACAATCAACCAATCAACCAATCAACCAAACAATCAACCAATCAACCAATCAACCAAACAATCAACCAATCAACCAATCAACCAAACAATCAACCAATCAATCAATCAGTCACTTAACTAATCCAATCGACCAATCAAGCACCCAACCATGCAATGATTTAGAACTACTGTTATCACTTTCGACACGTCTGTATTGTAATTAATTTCTCGTGAATCTTGATATTAATTATTAATCTGTAAAAAGTCATACTAATCTTTTCATAACCTCAAAGGACTAATAGGTATTATTATTATTATTAATATTACAGGTAACCCTGTGATAGATCCATTCATTAATCAAGTTATCAGTCAGTCAGGAAGTCAGTGAGGAACTTTGTGAGGAACTTTCTCTAGTAATAAATCAGAAAGGCGGCTAATCATTCATTCGTTCAATCAATCAATCAATCAATCAATCAATCAATCAATCAATCAACAAGCCCAGTCAATCAATCGTCTAATGATCAATCAATCAATCTTTTTCATGTTTGCCTCCATCAGCCATCTGTGAGGTGACGGGTGGGGCCAGCGGGGGACGCTGTTCCAGATCCTTCTCCGACGGTGTCTGTGACTCCTACTGCGACCACGAGTCCCATCTCTTCGACGGTTTCGACTGCGTCCGTAGCAGCAGCGGAGGAGGAGGATCTGGACTGGTGGAGCCTGGAGCAGGTGGAATGGACGCAACCGGAAGTGTCGACTGTCGACCGGAAATCGACCAGAAATGTCGGCCATCTTATGCGGATGGGATCTGCGACCATGAGTGTGACTCATCGCAGTGCGCGTGGGACGGAGGAGATTGCATCGATCGACCGCTCAGGTCTAATAAGATTATAATTATACTCAATATAAAGAAATTAATCAAAGGCATTCTAGTTGAAAACATGCAATAATGCAAAAGATAAATAGAGACAATGGCGAATGAAAACTCGGTTGTAATCAGGTCAGTATGTCCAGAAGGACAGACCATTATGAGACAGACAGACAGACAGACAGACAGACAGACAGACAGACAGACAGACAGACAGACAGACAGACAGACAGACAGACAGACAAACAAACAGAGAGAGAGAGAGACAGAGAGAGACAGAGAAAACAGAGAGAGACTTGCAGTCAGAGGGACTGAGGGAGACATACAGATAGACATTCGTTCTCTCAAGGCCGTAGCTAGGTGGTGTTTTGGGTGTTTGAACACCATCTCCCCAAATGAGATGTGTAAAAATAGCATAATGCATTTACTAGCACACTATTATACAGTGTGCAATGTAGGCTATTGGCCTAATTCGCCCAATTCCCAGAACCTGCAAAATATCGCGATTTTAGAAGAAACAAATATTCAAAATAGATCGTTTTACGGTTTTCGGGGAAAATTCTACGAAAAGTCGGCAGAAAATTTGGTCTAAAAAGTTGGTAAACATCCCCACTCAAATCAAATCCTGGCTACGGGCTTGCGTTCTCTCAATTATATATAGCGCAGCATCATTGAAGCAGGTCAGCAAAGAAACGATAAGTTCACTTATAAGACAAATGGACCGACAAGAGGGGAACTTCTATATATACTGGGTCGACGATGTTTGGGTGATTATAATAGCAAGACATGATAAACATCGAGGTCATTAATAATTGTAGCAGAACAAAAACATCTATAATTAATTTAATTATTATTATGCGTATAGCCTATATATGCGACCAGCAGAGATCTGAACCCGAATCAGATTTTTTAAAACGGAATGAAATGGAAAAGAAAATTATTATATCTTTTTTCAGACTGGTGGACGATGTTTTGGTGTTAACGGTGGCCGAGAACTTTCACCGTGACCCCGGTCACCCTCTGCCGCGACCTCTTGACCCAAGGACCGTCTCGAGGGCGGTGTCTCGCCTCCTTCGAACCGTCATCCGACATCCCACAGACGACTGGATCGCATCCCACCTCAAGGACGAACACCCCACTCATCAAGGTCAAGGTCCAAGAGGTGCCAGGGAGAGACGCGGCGGTGGCAGCAGCTGGGAGGCTGGCGGCGTTGCCATGGGAACAGGGACGCGCATCTATCTGAAGATAGACAACACCAACTGCTTCAGTCGCTGTTTCGATTCGGCAGAAACGGCGGGAAAGTTCGTCTCCATGGCGACGCGCAGAGGGTGGGATCCCGGATTCAGGATCACTTCCGTCGCCGGTATAAATAGATCTATCTAATTATTCACTAATTAATCGATGGATCGACTTAATATGGGTAAGCAATGGCCGACTCACAGCCATGCAGTCTAAAAGGAAATCGTACAGTGAATTACCGAAAAAGTCTGACTCAGTTGGGTTCGTTGCTCGTTGGCGATACAATTTCGAAGATTTTCATTATCATTATTAAGGTTACATTACAAACAGTGGCGTAGACAAGGGAGTTTCGGGGCTAACACCCCATTGCCATATATATATTCAATCAACAGCATCAATATATTCAATACATTCAATCAACAACAATAATATATTCAATATATTCAATCAACAGCATCAACATATTCAATGCATTCAATCAACAACACCAATATATTCAATATATTCAATCAACAGCATCAATATATTCAATATATTCAATCAACAGCACCAATATGTTCAAAATATTCAATCAACAACACCAATATATTCAATACATTCAATCAACAACAATAATATATTCAATATATTCAACCAACAACACCAACATATTCAACATATTCAATCAACAACATCAATATATTCAATATAATCAATCAACAACACCAATATATTCAATACATTCAATCAACAACAATAGAATATTCAATATATTCAATCAACAGCATCAATATATTCAATATATTCAATCAACAGCACCAATATGTTCAAAACATTCAATCAATAACACCAATATATTCAATATATTCAATCAAAAACATCAATATATTCAATATATTCAATCAACCGCATAAATATATTCAATATGTTCAATCAACAGCATCGATTTATTTAGCAAATTCAATCAACACCATCAATATATTCAAAATATTCAATCAAAATCACCAATATATTCGATATATTCAATCAACAGCATCAATATATTCAATATATTCAATCAACAACACCAATATATTAAATATATTCAATCAACAGCATCAATATATTCAATATATTTAATCAACAGCATCAATATATTCAATATATTCAATCAACAACAACAATATATTCAATATATTCAATCAACAGCATCAATATATATATTCAATATATTTAATCAACAGCATCAATATATTCAATATATTCAATCAACAACACCAATATATTCAATATAGTCAATCAACAATACCAATATATATATTCAATATAGTCAATCAACAACACCAATATATTCAATATATTCAATCAACAACACCAACATATTCAACATATTCAATCATCAAACCAGCATATTCAACATATTCAATCAACAACACCAATATATTCAATATATTCAATCAACAACACCAATATATTCAATATATTCAATCAACAGCATCAAAATACTCAATATGTTCAATCACCAGCATCGATTAATTCAGCAAATTCAATCAACACCATCAATATATTCAATATATGCAATCAACAACACCAGTATATTCAACATATTCAATCAACAACACCAATATGCTTATTATATTCAATCAACAGCATCAATATATTCAATATATTCAACAACAACACCAGCAAATTCAACATATTCCATCAACAACACCAATATATTCAATTTATTCAATCAACAACACCAATATATTCAATATATTAAATCAACAGCATCAATATATTCAATATGTTCAATCAACAGCATCGATTTATTCAACAAATTCATTCAACACCATCAATATATTCAATATAGTCAATCAACAATGCCAGCATATTCAACATATTCAACCAACAACACCAATATGTTTAATATATTCAATCAACAGCATCAATATATTCAATATATTCAACCAACAACACCAATTTATTCCATATATTCAATCAACAGCATCAATATATTCAATATATTCAATCAACAACACCAATATATTCAATATATTCAATCAACAACACCAATATATTAAATATATTCAATCAACAACACCAATATATTCAATATATTCAATCAACACCACCAATATATTCAATATAGTCAATCCGCAACACCAATATATTCAATATATTCAATCAAAAGCATCAATATATTCAATATATTCAATCAACAGCATCGATATATTCAACATTTTTAATCAACAGCATCAATATATTCAATATATTCAATCAACAGCATCAATATATTCATTATATTCAGACAACAACACCAATATTTTCACTATATTCAATCAACAGCCTATATTCAATATATTCAATCAACGACAGCAATATATTCAATATATTCAATCAACAAAATCAATATATTCAATATTTTCAATCAGCAACACCAATATATTTAATATATTCAATCAACAGCATCAATATATTCAATATATTCAATCAACACCATCAATTTGTTCAATATTTTCAATCAACAACACCAATATATTCAATATATTAAATCAACAGCATCAATATATTCAACAGGTTCAATCAACAGCATCAATATATTCAATATATTCAATCAACAACACCAATGTATTAAATATATTCAATCAACAACACCAATATGTTTAATATATTCATTCAGCAACACCAATATATTCAATATATTCAATCAACAACACCAATATATTCAATATATTCAATCAACAACACCAATATATTCAATATATTCAATCAACAACACCAATATATTCAATATATTCAATCAACAGCATCAATATATTCAATATATTCAATCAACAGCACCAATATGTTCAAAATATTCAATCAACAACACCAATATATTCAATATATTCAATCAACCGCATAAATATATTCAATATATTCAATCAACCGCATAAATATATTCAATATGTTCAATCAACAGCATCGATTTATTTAGCAAATTCAATCAACGCCATCAATATATTCAAAAAAAATCAATCAAAATCACCAATATATTCGATATATTCAATCAACAGCATCAATATATTCAATATATTCAATCAACAACATCAATACATTCAATATATTCAAGCAAGAACACCAATATATTCAATGTATTCAATCAACAGCATCAATAAATTCAATATATTCAACCAACAAAACCAACCTATTCAACATATTCAATCATCAACATCAATATAATCAACATATTCAATCAAAAGAATCAATATATTCAATTTATTCAATCAACAACACCAATATGTTTAATATATTCAATCAACAACACCAATATATTCAATATATTCAATCAACAACACCAATATATTCCATATTCTTAATCAACAGCATCAATATATTCAATATATTCAATCAACAACACCAATATATTCAATATATTCAATCAAAAGCATCAATTCATTCAATATATTCAAACAAAACCATATTATTCAATATGTTCAATCAACAGCATCGATTTATTCAGCAAATTCAATCAACACCATCAATATTTTCAATATATTCAATCAGCAACACCAGCGTATTCAACATATTCAATCAACAACATCAATATGTTTAATATATTCAATCAACAGCATCAATATATTCAATATAATCAATCAACAGCATCAATATATTCAATATATTCAATCAACAACACCAATATATTCAATATATTCAATGAAAAACATCAATATATTCAATATATTCAATCAACAACACCAATATATTCAATATATTCAATCAAAGACACCAATTTATTCAATATATTCAATCAACCACACCAATATATTCAATATAGTCAATCAACAACACCAATATATTCAATATATTCAATCAAAAGCATCAATATATTCAATATATTCAATCAACACCATCAATATATTCAATATATTCAATCAGCAACGTCAATATATTCAAAATATTCAATCAACAGCATCAATATATTCAATATATTCAATCAACAACACCAATATATTCAATATATTCAATCAACAGCATCAATATATTCAATATATTCAATCAACAGCATCAATATATTCAATATATTCAGTCAACAACACCAATATTTTCAATATATTCAATCAACAGCATATATTCAATATATTCAATCAACGACACCAATATATTCAATATATTCAATCAACAAAATCAATATATTCAATATTTTCAATCAGCAACACCAATATATTTAAGATATTCAATCAACAGCATCAACATATTCAATATATTCAATCAACACCATCAATATGTTCAATATTTTCAATCAACAACACCAATATATTCAATATATTCAATCAACAGCATCAATATATTCAAAATATTCAATCAACAGCATCAATATATTCAATATATTCAATCAACAACACCAATATATTCAATATGTTCAATCAACAGCATCAATTTATTTAGCAAATTCAATCAACGCCATCAATATATTCAATATATTCAATCAACAACACCAATATATTCCATATATTCAATCAACAGCATCAATATATTCAATATGTTCAAACAACAGCATCGATTTAATCAGGATATTCAATCAACACCATCAATAACTTCAATATATTCAATATTTTCAATCAGCAACACCAATATATTCGATATATTCAATCAACAACTCCAATATCTTCAATATATTCAATCAACAGTATCAATATTTTCAAAATGTTCAATCAACAGCATCGATACATTCAGCAAATTCAATCAACACCATCAATATATTCAATATATTCAATCGACAACACCAACCCATTCAACACATTCAATCAACAACATCAGTATAATCAACATATTCAATCAAAAGCATCAATATATTTAATATATTCAATCAACAGCATCGATATATTCATTATATTCAATCAACAACACCAATATATTCAATATATTCAATCAACAACACCAATATATTCAATATATTCAATCAACAACACCAATATATTCAATATATTCAATCAAAAACATCAACATATTCAATATATTCAATCAACAACACCAATATATTCAATATATTCAATCAACAACACCAATATATTCAATATATTCAATCAACAACACCAATATATTCAATATAGGCCTATTCAATCAACAGCATCAATATATTCAATATGTTCAATCAACAGCATCGATTTATTCAACAAATTCAATCAACACCATCTATATATTCAATATATTCAATCAACAACACCAGCATATTCAACATATTCAATCAACAACACCAATATGTTTAATATTTTCATTCAACAGCATCAATATATTCAATATATTCAATCAACAACACCAATATATTCAATATATTCAATCAACAGCATCAATAAATTCAATATATTCAATCAAAACCATCAATATATTCAATATATTCAATCAACAACACCAATATATTCAATATATTTAGGGTTTCCAGGCGTCCGGTAATGAACCGGACAGACCGGTATTTACACAGGCCTATACTCAGTATGAATCATAATATGTCTTAGTACAGAGATTCGCGTTCTAATGATCTCATTTTGCCATGCATGTCTATAGGTCAACTGGGGTTATCTACTGAATGGAACTGAGTGATGATATCGTTAAATGTGTTTTTAATATTGTTTAATATCCAAATTCAGTCATTCGTCCTGGCACCAAATTTTCAAATAAACCCGTAGATAGATTATCCACCCTATAGGCTATAGGTATATATAGACCTACACTTGACTGAGTTTCCAAACAATCTTAAGTCTTTGTCTATGGGTCCGTGATTTGGCTCACACATTGCAAGTAATTTTCAAAGAGTCTTCGGCACCTATACTGCCTTATATAATATATAAGGCGTATATGAGTATATAGTATATATAATTTTATATATATATAAAATATATATATATATATATATAATTTATATATATACCAACTGAAATACCCGACGTTGCCCGAAAAATGTCGGTTTTCGCCGCCCCCGCCTCGTCTCACTCCACTCCCACTTCGTCCTTTTCATCAGCCCTCTTCCATCGCGCGCACACACACGCGCAAACACACACACGCAGACACACATGCGCACACACATAATATATATATATATATATATATATATATATATATATATATATATATATATATATATATATATATGACCCCGCGTAACGTGATAGCCATTGTCCGGTAATTTCCTGAAAGCCACCTGGCAACCCTACCCATTGGCCTAGGAAAGATTTTTTTAGTGGTTATTTATCCACTTAAATAAGAAAAAACAAAACAATTGCTTGTAGTAACAATTGTTTTTCCTACTTTATTCCCTTTGTTAGCCTACTTTATTCCCTTTTTCCCATCATAAATTCCTGGCTACGCCACTGATTACAAAACACGTCATAACACTTCGATGTCTTTTAATGATTACATTACATCGCGTATAATTTTACGTTGATTGACACGACATTATTTTACATTGCTTTGAGTGTTGATGTTGTGTTGCAGTGTTGCAGCGAGTCACCGACAGATGTCGTACGCTCAACGACTCCTACGTCATCAGATCGTCTGCGGAAGATGATGACGTCGCCGAAGCGTCATCAGGGGAAGGGGACGCCCACCACCGCCTGTTCGGCTACAGTCCGTGGGGCACGGAGGAGTCGAAGGGGGCGCTCGTCTGGGTTGTCATAGCGGCCGTTGTTGGTGGACTGTGCGTTGTCATGCTCGTCTTTGGTCTGGCCGTCTTTGCCCATCGTATCTCCAGATTGTTCCATCGTAGACGCCACGATCGAGTCGCAAGAGGGCACAGTCCACCGGGGCCGCTACAAGAGGGCAGCGGGGTCCAATGGGCCGTCCAATCGAGGACGACATCTGTCGTTGGCGCAGAGAAGTTCGGAACGGAAGTGTAGCCATTTTGAAAGTGAATTTATAATATTATTATATGGGAGCGTTGTTAATCTATTTCGGGGCGCGATCAGAGCCAACCGGAAACATTCGGACGAGTGTTTCTGAACAAAATGTTCATATCAAAGATGAACCAGATGATTGGAATCGAAATAGATTTCTAGATATTATTATACAGATGCAGTTATACAGTTTCTTCGAAAGAGCTGTTTCACATCAATGATAATTATTGGCTACAATCGAATCGGTCCAACAATGGAATTACTGAGCCACAGCCGAACGATTTGTCGACCACGGATAACCATGTGCTTCAAAAGTAATCCTTAATTAGCATATCTACAAAGACTATACACAATCTACACATTGAATCAGATTTTGGGTGGATTCGAAAGTTATTGTCAATGTTGTCCACATAGGCCTATAATTATCTTGTTAATTGTACGTGAAATCAACGTCGTTGTTATCGTCATCTTCGTTGATATTGTCGTCGTCGTCGTCGTCGTCACCACATCATCATCATCATCATCATCATCATCATCCTCATCATCATCATCATCATCATCATCATCATCATCATCATCAATATTATCGTCGTCATCAGTGGCGTAGGCAAGGGGGGGTTTCGGGGGTTAAAACCCCCCCATTGGCTCCGAAAACAAGGTTTTTTAAGGTTATTTTTCCGTTTAAGTAAGAAAAAATAGCAAAAAACAGGGTTTCCGGCCATAAAACCCCCCCATGAAAAATTCCTGGCTACGCCACTGGTCGTCATCGTCATTATAAATCGTCATCATCATCGCCTTCATCATCGCCATCATCGTCATCATTCTCAAATCTCAGCATATTTAACACTATCACATTCGTAATTTTATCAAGAAGCTATAATGTGTCTTCCTTGAAATTATATTTGACGTTTTGTACAAACAAATGTCGTATCACCCTGTATAGGCTAATTCACGCATAATTTTGTTAAGCATTATTGAAATATAAGGATTACGCATAAATCTTGTTATCTTTCAAGTTTAGGCCTACTTTTCTTTGCTAAAGCCTAAATGTGATCTGTGCTGATCACATTCATAAACTATGAGTAGGCCTAGTCTACTTGAATAGACGTCTTAAAGGGGGATTTATAAATTTGTTGAATGAATAAATGAATGAATAAAATCATATCAGATATGACAGTCGACGATAGCTATATGCCGTCACCTGTTACTATCCTGTAGCAATAGAACCGCCGCATGCACGAGGAATTGTGATACAATTGCTGTTATTTTCATTGGGTTGGCTGGCAACAAATTGTGACAATTTTTAGAAGTTCAGCCATTATCACTAAACCATACGGAAAATTCACGGGTCAGCTCGAGTTACACCGGAAACCAGGTTTAGATTAAATCTTCCCAGGAAAGAGAGGGTCTTAGGGAACCCTAATCTTGACCTCGTAGTCTTATTTGGCATGCAGGCTACATTCAAGCAGCACTTTCTGGGTTTTATTGAATTATTTTCGCACCGTTTTCTCACCTCACTATCTCCCCACAGGTCTTTCGCTCAAAACTGAAAACATTGCTCTTTCAAAAATCCTATCCTGATTCTTCTTCTTCTCCTCACATCCCCCACCACTTCAACTCTAAACATCACCCACCTTAGCCGTCCATCTATCTGCCTGCCTGACTCTCCGGACTTGACCCGCTGCCTATCGATTTTGTTTGATTGAGCGCCTGTGAATAAGCTGGTTCCCGCGACTTGGCTTTTGTTGGCGCTGTAGAAGTCTCGAGATTACGATTACGATTACTCATTGAACTCCATCCATGGGGTTCAGCGGAACAGACTTTTGGAAACACTGCTTTTGAGACACCTAGCGATAGGAAAAATAATACTGGTGGCCACCTGTCGAATAGAAATATAGTTTTCCTTAGAGAGTGATAATTAATGGATAATGCTGCATGTCGTGGAGGACACACGACGACCTCTGACGAAGAGGGAGGAGGAATAAATAAAATTAAGATAATATATCTGCGCTGAAACATCGTTTGAATTGTACATCGTGAACAACTGCTGCTTTGGATCGTTGTGAAAAGTAGGCTATGTAGAGAAAACGCATGATCAGGATTCCAACACAGCAGTGTAGCCTACATAATATAGCTGTGGCGGTCCAGCTAGAGAATAAAAGTAGGCCTAGGCCACGTCAGCTTCATTTCCAAAGAATTTGTAGCAGGTCATGGGTCAGGTCAATTGTAAAATGGGCAGAGGTCAAATGACTTGTTACATGTTTAACGACACTGCCATATCAAAGATGATTAGTGTCGCTTTCCTCCTTTATCCAGACTTGGGACTCGCACTGGCAGAGAACAACCAGTGGCGGAGTTGCAAAGGTCAAATGCCATGCCGCGACCTTTTCTATAGAAAATACCAATGCATGGTGGCGCCACTGTATCACAGTGATAGTCTCAGAGTATGCACGACAAACGCGTCACAAGGCACGTGCTTAGACCAACCGGCTACCGTGTTTCTCAAGACTCGGGGAATCATGGTAGCGAGATATCTCATCCATCCGTCCATCAATCTAGCAAGCCATCCATCCACCTAACACCCCATCCATTCATCCATCTATCCAGTTATAGCATTATCATATGAGGAAGTGTTTCTAAGGAAATTCATAGGGAATCAGTTTGAACCGTTGAAAGAGTTCATAATTATTATAAACGTTGAAAATTACAGCCTATACTTTAGAGCAGCCTTAAAGCCTAACGACCGCAACCCTCCAGGGAAACACAACTCTTCGCCGTTGCTTTGATCTGCTGCAGATGGCGAACAAGATAAGAAGTTGATTCTTGCAAGAAGGGAAATATCCTACAGCAGCTGCAGCGTCTCACACCTGCCGACTGTTACACCTGTCCCACTATACGTAACCGTCCAGAACAGTTGAATTTCTTTGCTATGGTGAAGGGCGTACATCACGGTACATGCAACCAGAGAGATAGACAGACAAACAGACAGTCAGACAGAAAGACAGACAGACATTATATAGACCCTCTTAAGTTAGCAGGCTGATCTGCTATATAGGGCCTATAGGCTATAACAGATGCTAACTTGAATACGGCTTTGTTCTGCAGGGCCATCGTTTGAAGCTTTGTGGCATTAGGTTCTGGCGCGATAGAAGTTGCAGAAGAATGACAAATAAATAATGTATGTTATGTATAATATATATATATATATATATTCATATCAGATCTTATATAATTATACTTGTGTATTTATAACTTTGTATAATTATATAGATAATAGATCTAAGCATATACACACGCATATATATACATATATAGACCTACATAAATTTAGAGAGAGACAGAGCAGAGAGACAGAGACAGAAAGAGACAGAGACAGAGACAGAAGGAGGGAGGGAGGGAGACAGAGAGAAAGAGAGACAGATATATATATATATATTATATATATATATATATAAACAGTTAGCCAGAAAGATACAGCGATAGGCATATAGGCGTAGGAGGCGGGGGTCCAGAGGGGCAAAGCCCCCCAAATTTCGGCCAATTGTGTTTTTCGGGCAAAAGAGGCACGGACGGGGAAAAAAATTCGAAATTTTTTTCGGGCAAACAGGCACAGGCGGATTTCTTGGGGGCACAAAGGGGGGTAAAAAGCTAACTTTTCTGAAGATTTACAGGAAATGACTAGCAAAAAGTCATCAGATTTTTCGGACGAGAAAATCCTAAGATTTTTGGGCGGATGACTAAAAAGGTCATCAGATTTTTCGGACGAGAAAATCCTATTTTGGGCGGATGACTAAAAAAATGTCGTCAGATTTTTCGGGCAAAAATAAGATTTTTGCCCCCCACTTCCGAAATGTCCTCTACGCCTATGGCGCCGATAGGGACAGGAAGAAAGAACGAAAGAGAAGGGACGAGAGTCAGACATACAGATATTATATATAGGCGGATAGATAGAACTTAATTTTTAAAACCTATATACTTCTGCTAAACATGAATTTAAGCCAAAGGCCTATTCTATTATAGTGACGAATACAACATGGTCGAGAAGACGTCAGAAAAGGCGCTATATCAGATGAAAGAAGACGTCAGGATAAAGAGACAGAGACGCGAACATAATTATTAACGACTCTGGCGCCACCTATAATGAGCGATTGAAAAGCAATCTTTCTTCTGCGAATCCGATGAAGCGTACACGTGGATTGGGTGTTGGGTCGGACCTCAAAGACAATCCTGATGGGACGAAATGGTAATTTCATGGTCACCTAATCTCGTGATAATCTGAGGTAAGGAAGTCTGAAGGCATTCCTCCATCGCCAAACATCAGACGGCGATGGCTAATTGCCCCATCTGGAGTCTGATGACCAGAGGGACATGGCCCGTCTCCAGCAGCGCGTGCAACAACGAACCTCGTTATTACAGACGTTTGGCACGCCCGGGTGCGGTGGGGTTGCGTTACAGGGTTGGTGGGTAGATAAGGAGGGATGAGGGAATGTGAGGGATGGGGGGGGGGGCTTATGAACCTGTTGGGCTATTGAGGTGTCGCAGGTGAAGCCTTACTTCTCAAGGGATTCATCGATCAAACCCCAAAGTGGTATGAAACGGACGAGGTTTGTGGACCGTGGAAATGATCGATTATCACTCCTTAGATGCTGTCATTCTGGCGGTCTCCAATGCACTCTCCCTCCCTCGCTCTCTCTCACACTCCCTCCCTCCCTCCCTCCCTCCCTCCCTTCCTCCCTCCCTCCCTCCCTCCCTCCCTCCCTCCCTCCCTCCCTCCCTCCCTCCCTCCCTCCCTCCCTCCCTCCCTCCCTCCCTCCCTCCCTCCCTCCCTCCCTCTCTCTCTCTCCCCCTCTCTCTCCCTGTCTCTCTCTCTCTTTCTCTCTCTCTGTCTCTCTCCTCTCTTTCTCCCTCTCTTTCTCCCTCCCTCCCTCTCTCTCTCTCTCTCTCTCTCTCTCTCCCTCTCTCTCTCCCTGTCTCTCTCTCTCTTTCTCTCTCTCTGTCTCTCTCCTCTCTTTCTCCCTATCTTTCTCCCTCTCTCTCTTTCTCTCTTTCTCTCTTTCTCTCTCTCTCTCTCTCTCTCTCTCTCTCTCTCTCTCTCTCTCTCTCTCTCTCTCTCTCTCTCTCGCTGTCTCTATCTCTGTCTCTGTCTCTCTCTCAGTCCCTGCCTCTGTCACTGTCCGTCTGTCTGTCTGTCCATTTCTCTCATTCACTCTCTTCTTCTTAGTCTCTCTGTCTCTGTGTCTTTTCCTCTGTGTCTCTTTCTCACTGTCTCTGCCTCTGCCTGTCTGTCTTTATCTCAACATGCACACACACGAACAAACAATCACACACGCGCACAAGCATGCACGCACACACACACACACACACACATATGCATAATGTGTTTAATATATACATTGTATATATATAATATATATAGTTGAAATGAAAAATAAGGAAAGACTGACCAGAAGCGTATAATGAAAATGCATTGCAAAGAAAACAATCTGCATTGTAGTGTAGCGTGTTATACCGGTCGATGTGTAGACTGTAGAACTAACTATAATATACTAATTTCGCTCGACAGTGGTTGCGCTAGGGAGTCTGGGGGTTAAGTTCCACTATAAAGGCAACCCGGGGGCTAAGTCCCCTAAAAAAGGCCATCCGGTTTTTTTCCTACATGCAAAACTGAAATATTTCCACGATTTTCGACCGGATGACTTTTAAAAAAGTCGTCAGAAATTTTGGCGGATGAGAATGAAAAATTTCCTCCGCGAGGATTTAGCCCCTAAAACTGAAATCCTGGGGCCGCCACTGGCGCTCGATTTGCTATGTAGGCGTATACCTTCCTATAATTATAGTTCATCAACAATTTCGAATTGACGATTCCATCGACTTCAATAGTAGTCTTATATCATCAGCAAATGAGAGCGCATGTATGTATGGCCGATCCTCTCCCTCACCGTCTCATCCTTTCCATCGACACTGCATATGTGTATACACACACATATATATTATATATATATATATATATATACACACGGTCAATGTATAATTAACCATAGCAGCGTTTGATAGAAGCGAAGGTGATTCGAACCTCTGCCTCTCCATTGACATTTCAACACACCAACCACTAAACCATCCA
>OX457038.1:63060469-63080469 GCA_949752735.1 Lumbricus terrestris
TCTCTCCTCTCTTTCTCCCTCTCTCTCTCTTTCTCTTTCTCTCTTTCTCTCTCTCTCGCTGTCTCTGTCTCTGTCTCTCTCTCTCAGTCCCTGCCTCTGTCACTGTCCGTCTGTCTGTCTGTCCATTTCTCTCATTCACTCTCTTCTTCTTAGTCTCTCTGTCTCTGTCTCTGCATGTGTCTTTTCCTCTGTGTCTCTTTCTCATTGTCTCTGCCTCTGCCTGCCTGTCTGTCTGTCTGTCTGTCTGTCTGTCTGTCTTTATCTCAACATGCACACACACGAACAAACAATCACACACGCGCACAAGCATGCACGCACACACACACACACACACATGTATAATGTGTTTAATATATATACATTGTATATATATAATATATAGTTGAAATGAAAAATAATGAAAGACTGACCAGAAGCGTATAATGAAATGCATTGCAAAGAAAATAATCTGCATTGTAGTGTAACGTGTTATACCGGTCGATGTGTAGACTGTAGAACTAACTATAATATACTATAATTGCGCTCGACAGTGGTGGCGCTAGGGAGTCGGGGGGGAGGTTAAGTTTCACTATAAAGGCAACCCGGGGGCTAAGTCCCCTAAAAAAGGCCATCCGGTTTTTTCCTACATGCAAAACTGAAATATTTCCACGATTTTCGACCGGATGACTTTTAAAAAAGTCGTCAGAAATTTTGGCGGATGAGAATGGAAAATTTCCTCCGCGAGGATTTAGCCCCTAAAACTGAAATCCTGGGGCCGCCACTGGCGCTCGATTTGCTATGTAGGCGTATACCTTCCTATAATTATAGTTCATCAACAATTTCGAATTGACGATTCCATCGATACAATATTAGTCTTAGCATCAGCAAATGAGAGCGCATGTATGTATGGCCGATCCTCTCCCTCACCGTCTCTTCCTTCCATCGACACTGCATATGTGTATACACACACATATATATTATATATATATATACACGGTCAATCTATGATTAACCATAGCAGCGTTTGATAGAAGCGAAAGTGATTCGAACCTCTGCCTCTCCATTGACATTTCAACACACCAACCATTAAACCATCCAATCCCGTGCACGTGACCCTATATAAATAAATATAATATATAAATTGAGCGCCTCTGAGTAGTTTCCCTGAAGAGGCGCTATATAAATACTTGAATAAATAAATATATAATAGGCCTATGTATCTATAGACTATGCTGATGGAATCGTGTCTCATTAAGTCGCTACACTTTTCAGGACGGCGCAAGAAATATAATTGTAATCCTATTGAAAAAGCACGAGCAACGCCGTAACGCAAACGCTTCGGGTGTACACGGGTCTTTTATACATCCCGACCGCATGTGGCTTTATGGCCTGCCATGAAATTCAAGCATTTGTCGTACATGTAACTCCTCATTACGCAATGAATTCCTGAACAGGAAATGGGCGGATATACATACGCAGGGCTAGATCTATACACGAAAGGTTTGGTCAACGATTGTAAGGCAGCGATCATTATTTCTTCAGGCGTGTTCTCGTCTTTTCAAAGAGCGAAGTGTTGGGCGAACCTGCAGGCGCCTGCAGCACCTGCTAATGACTCATGCGATTCCATATTATAATAGCCTATACCGGTACCCTATACTGACGATGGAAATTGTTCTGATTCGATTTTTAAGATCCCCTCAGCTCTAGCGAATTATAAACTGTCGCCTTCACTGTATATCAACTGTTACCAGTTGATCTCCTGCTCGAATAGGCCTACTTCCAACTGCATCGGTTATAAAACCACACAATCCAATCCTGAACAGGGAAACTAATCGACCGGGACCCTCCGAGTGCTCAGCACACTTGAACATTATGTATCGAACTATAGCGTGAAGCCATGCAGTACGGTACATTTTACAAAGGAATTCGTAAGACACGAATTTAGTTATTTGAAGGATAGTTTCTTGAGGCGCGAAACGTGACGTAGCATGACCAGAGCTGTGATTTGTCCATCGCATTGTATATGCGAACCGATGACCTAAAGTAAATTGTCTTTGTTGTTTTTGTCTTTTGCAACAACTTCCGCTTTATGGGCTTTGTCGTCGAAATGCTGCGGTAGCGTCTGTGCGTCTGCTAATAGACCGTTACTGGTTGTCTGTTATGTCTGTCTGCCTGTCTGTCTGTCATGTTTGTCTATCTGTCTGTTATGTTTGTCTGTCTGTCTGTCTGTCTGTCTGTTATGTCTGTCTTTCTGTCTGTCTGTCTGCTGAGATGCTTAGAGCGCATTACATCTTGCAACACTGGTTCAGAAAAAAGTTGAATTACCTAATAAATTCGGTATTAAAAAACAGACAATGTCGGTTTAGACTATTCACAGACATTGTCTGTAGGGGAGACAGCGCTATTGAATATCAGTCCAATCAATCTCGACATGAAAATCACGTGACGTACAGCTTGTGTTTCATTGGTTGCGCTTCACGATAATCGATGCATAAGTATATAGCCAAAGATTCCAAATACTCAAGGAAGTCGCGTATTTGTTCTATCGCCTTTTAAGTATACTTTATCAGCCCATTTTAGCCTAATTTCAAGAATTGCGTAGATTGAAGGAAATGCCAAACTTTCGCAATTAATTTTTAAATCATAAATATTCTTCGTAGGCCTAATTGTTTAAAATTGAGTTCATTTTCGCTACGATATTATTCACTCATGATAAGATTTTCTAATAATTTTAACGTCTTAGGCTACGAGGCCGTCGCCGTTCCCACAATCACATATCTCGGATACTCAGCTCTAAACATTTAAACATGCTAATCACGAGACTTTTACACATCCACCAGGGAGAAAACAAGCTTTCATTTACCCAGTGCGAGCTTGAACTAATTGATTTCAAAGGTCTAATTCAAATGCATGAAAGAGACGGCCTCACCATGACATAGGTCTGTGCAATAAGTGAGAGTCAACAAAAGTTTTAACTGACTAAACAATTATAGCTTTATTGAACTCAAAATTGAATGTTACTGCATGCAATGAAACATTGTAATCGTACATTTATAACAGATAGACGAACAAATGCTTTTCGATATAAAAGTTCAAATCGGGAGAAAATAAAAAGGACCATAGGAAAATATGACGAGAAGAAAAACGATTCAGGGGAACAGTGATCTTAAGAAAAATAGACAGCAAGATAAAAGATGGATACGCCTAGACGAGAAGACAGACAGAACAAAAAGACAGAACAAACAGACAGAACAGACAGTTAGATGGACAGACAGAAAGACAAGCATACAGAGAGAAAGACAGTCAGCCAAATAGAGAGACAGTCAGACAGACAAACAGAGAGACCGACATACAGATAGAGAGAAAGACAGACAGACGGAGAGAGATATAGAAAAACAGAGAAAGGCAGGAAGACAGAGAGAGACAGATAAAACAGAGACCGACAGACAGACAGACAGCCAAATAGAGAGACAGACGGGCAGATATATAGAGAGACAGTCAAACATACAAACAGAGAGACCGACAGACAGAGAGAAAGACAGACCGACGGAGAGAGACAGAGAAAAACAGAGACAGACAGAGAGACAGTCAAATAGAGATACAAACAGCCCAATTAGAGAGACAGATCGGCAGATAGAGAGAGAGAGAGAGACAAATAGAGAGACAGATAGACAGCGAGAAAGAGAGACAGACAGATAAAACAGAGACAGACAGACAGATAAAACAGAGAGACAGAGAGACAGACAAAGAGACAGACATATGGACAGACAAACAGACAGGCAGAAAGGCAAACATACAGAGAGAGATAGACAGACAGCAAAATAGAGAGACTGATAGATAGAGAGAAAGACAGTCTGTCAGAAAGACAGAGACAGAGAAAACAGAGAGACAGACAGACAGAGACAGAATATAGGCAGACATACAGACAGGCGGAGAGACAAACACACAGAGAGGCAGACATACAGACATAGAGACAGACGAATAGAGACCGTCAGGCAGACAAACGGAGAGAGAGAGAGAAAAGACAGATGGGTGGATGGATTGATACGGACGGACGGACGGACGGACGGACGGACGGACGGATGGATGGACGGACAGATACATTGATAGAGTCACGATCTTGACGCGATCTATCTTTGAAAGGCCCTTGTGTGATGTTTTAAACAGTGCGAGGATCGTATTTTAAAATGTTTTATTATTATTATTAGTGTTTAAGCAGACAGTATTTCTAGAATCGGTAAACACGTAGACTGAGTGTATTTGGCAGCCGGGCGTTAACTGTAGTCTGTCGCAGTGGCCTACTTCGCCAATGATGTCGAGCCAACAGCATCTGGTCGTCGGCCCTTTGCAGCTTCATCATAATACCCTCGTGGGAATCCTTTGGGTGCAATAGAGGTTGTTAATAGCTTCTTACCCGTTTGACCCGATGACCCCTCAATTCCAGACCCAAGTCGCTGGACCTGTTTTCGCTGATATGCAGAAGTGCTGCGGAAATTCTGTGGCTATGACAGAGAGATAGATGGATAGATGGATGGATGGACGGATGGACGCACAGACGGACAGACAGACCGGCGTTAACTGTTCGTCCGTCCGTCCGTACATCCATCCATTCATCAATTCATCAATTAATCCAATCATCAATCAATCCATTTATCAATCCTTCATCCATTTAGTCCGACTTCATCCGATTTAGTCCGATTTCATCCACCCACCCATCCATCTATCTATCCATCGATCCATCGTTCAACCATCCATCCATCATCCATCCATCTATACATCTATTCGTCTAACCATCTAGCTATCTGTCCATCCGTCCATCCATCCATCCATATATATCCATCCATCGTGACATCCATTCTGTCTGACTGTCTGCCATTTATCCATTTCTTTATTCATCAATCATTAGTTGTTCATCTACTCATCTATTCATCTATCCATCTATCCCTCAGACAAGCAGGCAGATAAATAGATAGACAGATAGACAGATAGATAGATAGATAGATAGATAGATAGATAGATAGATAGATAGATAGATAGATAGATAGATAGATAGATAGATAGATAGATAGATAGATAGATAGATAGATAGATAGATAGATAGATAGATGGATAGATGGATAGATGGATGGATGGATGGATGGATTGATGGATTGATGGATGGATGTATGGATGGATGGATCGAAGATGGATGGATCGGTGGATGGATGGATGAATGGATGGATCGGTGGATGGATGGATGAATGGATGGATCGGTGGATGGATGGATGAATGGATGGATCGGTGGATGGATGGATGAATGGATGGATCGGTGGATGGATGGATGAATGGATGGATTGGTGGATGGATGGATGAATGGATGGATCGGTGGATGGATGGATGAATGGATGGATCGGTGGATGGATGGATGAATGGATGGATCGGTGGATGGATGGATGAATGGATGGATCGGTGGATGGATGGATGAATGGATGGATCGGTGGATGGATGGATGAATGGATGGATCGGTGGATGGATGGATGAATGGATGGATCGGTGGATGGATGGATGAATGGATGGATCGGTGGATGGATGGATGAATGGATGGATCGGTGGATGGATGGATGAATGGATGGATCGGTGGATGGATGGATGAATGGATGGATCGGTGGATGGATGGATGAATTGATGGATCGGTGGATGGATGGATGAATGGATGGATCGGTGGATGGATGGATGAATGGATGGATCGGTGGATGGATGGATGGATGTACGGACGGACGGACGGACGTAGATGGGTGGATGAATAGACATTTGATATGTATATAGAATAGATAGATGTATAGATATATTGTTGTATGGGCATTTTGATGTATGGATGGAGGAACTAACCGATAAAAGAAAGGTTGGCTCAGATTGAAGCAGAAATGTATAATTGTTCACCCTACTTCACGTTGGACTTTGGACTAAAAACGTTCAAATCTCCATTGGTTAAGTGAAGGAGTTCACTTGGCTATAGGTATTTTTAGAATCGGTCGCTTCTAGAATGAGAGGTCGCATCCCTAGAGGAATTTCTGGGATAGCCGCCTGCAGTTGAAAGGGTTATTTGGCCCGAGCACTGCGCATGCGTGCACTGCATGACCTGTCTGTATGTAGGCACGAAGAAGACCAAGCTATCTCTGGCGGGAGTTTTTGGCATATGCCTGGTGGCCAGGTAGACGATTGCGATCGGTGATGACGTACGGTGCGTCTTTTGGGGTAAAGTTATCGTGCGTGTTGGGTCGTCTCTCTCTGTCTCAGAATCTGATCCCTTTGTTGTCTACGGGAAGTCGCCTGTCTACTTCGAGAGGTAATGTTAACTTTTCTACGTCTAAAGTTATTGTTTTCCTCAGAAACTTTCTGGACTGCTGCCTACGCATTCTACCCTTTTCAGCTATTAAAGAATAGATAAAAATATTAGTCAATTCGAACTTGAATTGTTTATTTAAAAAACTATTTAGCTCTAGTTGCTTTTATTTCAATGAAGTCTCTCTGCAGTTACGCCGCCAGACATTTTAAAACCGGGTATACAGCCAAGACAGAAACACAAAATGATGGCGAATGCAAGGAGCAATTTATAGCAACCACGTGGGAGGCTGACGAGCACAGCATGCAGAGCCATTTTACCATGGCATTTGGCATTGTTTGCTCTGCCTTAGTGCAGTTTGTCTAAACTATATTTACAATTACTAAAACACTTTAAGGCAGTTTGTGCTTGGCATTGTCTGTTTGTGTATGCGTGTCTGTTTGCAATAGGGTTAATTAAAGTCATAGGCGTAGGGGACATTTCGGCAGTGGGGGGGGCAAAAATTTGACTTTTGCCCGAAAAGTATGCTTTACATTTTTGGGCGGACCGCCAGGCGCCTACCATATTCAGCGGCCAAATTTTCTGATGACCTTTTTCATTGTATTTTTTAGTCATTCCAATCTCCCAGCCCGAAACAGAGATTTATTTCCCAACGAAAATAACTGATGACTTTTTAGTCATTTCGTACAAATCATATGAAAATATGGCTGTTTTACCCCAGTGGGCCCGAAAAAATCCTCCCATGCCTGTTTTGCTCGAAAAAAGGTTTGTCCGCCCGTGTCTGGTTTGCCCGAAAATCGCATTTGTCCGAAATGAGGTGGGGGATTTGCCATCTAGACCCCCGCCTCGTACGCCTATGATTAAAGTCGAGGCCTATAGAGTTTTGATTAGTTATGGTGTCCTGTGTATTGTTCTTAAATGCAAGTATACAAGCCTAGTCATAAGCTGCACGAGTGCACGACTGCACGTGGCATGGCTAATCATTTTCATTTTATTTTAAGATCACTGCATGATGCAGAATTGCAGATGAATGTATTTTAGTGCAATTATTTTAAAGCACCGTGTGCCAGGGCTGTTAGAGATATGATTCTTTCTGTCCATATTGTTGATAGATATTTGACTTATGTTTCCAGATCTATGTGTGGCCATACTTCATAAGAAGAAAGTCTGAAGCATTCTTCAAAGATTCTGACCTGTCAATCAAGTCTACAGTAGGCTTACATCTTTTAAGATTATATAATCTGTAAATTTCAAAAGGTAACTGAAAACAGTCTGATCACTGATCATTTCTCCTTATAGATCTAATACAAGACTCAACTTTTTGCATTTTGCTCGAGTCTCTGATCTCAACGGATCTATGATCATATCTTACTATAAGGATTAACTGTTAGACCATATATTAATATATAATGAACATTAGGCTCATATATTCACTTGTCAATCTAGTTTACATGACAGTTTAATTAGCATATAGCATTAGTTGGGCACCAATCAGACAATGGTTCATTATCTATCTGCTCTGTAATTCGCTACAGGCAACGCTTAGTTATCCAGCCTGCGTATCTGAACTATATAAGACAGCGACTGAGTTAGTCAGAGAGAGAAAGAGAGGACCGAGAAACAGTACTTGTAGATATTAGTGTTAGGCTCGTCTAGTCTGGTGTATATTATGTTGCTTGTTTATATCACGTAAGTTCGCTTTCTTAGATTCATTAAACGTATGAAAATGTATTCTCACTCTTCTGTCATGCTTCACTCAATTCCGCATCCTATCACACTCTCCATGTTGCAGCTAGGTTCCCTACTGATTAAATAGCCTACACCACAATCAGTTTATTATTATTAGAGATGGTCCATAACCAAGAGGATCATATGGTGGCGAATCGGGTAAGTATCTCTTTAAGTACCAGCCTTTAAGTACCAGTAGCAGTTCACCCAGGATTTTTTTTCCGTTCCTTTTCATTCATTCACCTTAATTCATCCCCAGGATGTCACAACCTCTGCCGGACTTGATTCCACCGACTGATCCAGCGCAATCACTCCCTCCTCCCATTCTCACCGCTAAAGAAGCGGACGACGTCGAATCATGGCTTTTAGACCATTATCGACACAATCACCGATGCAGCGGCATATGTTACCACATTGAAGCGTATATCGACGATGTCATTGCCATGCTAACCCTCTACTGAACGACCGCGACGATGACCTTCCTCCACTGCAAGAAATCGACACAGATGAGCTAGAAGAAAACTGGGACTTGACCGCCGATCAAAACCCTCCCGACCCACCCCAGTAGGCTAAGCTTCACGTCATCATCATAAAGTCATGTTAGGGTAGTTAATGTTCATTCATCTCGCTAGACCATATTTTTCTTATTTTTGATTATTCGTCATTCTTATTATTATTATTTTTTTATACACCAGACCAGATGCGGTAAGTGTGAGCTCTCTCTCTCCACCAAAACATTATAATTGCAAAAAGACGGAATTTTCCTTTTTAACGATTTTTAACGATTTTTAACGATTTTTAACGATTTTTAACGATTTTTAACGATTTTTAACGATAGAGAAAACAAAACTCTGAAAAACATTAAAACCTCAAAACCATTACAAAAATAGCGTTAACTCTTCAAACAACAGACGGCAGAATCGCTTTTCGTTAATTTACACGTGTATATAATTTCAGTATTCATCGTACATATCTACGTACGAATTTTTCGTGCAGTTTTGTTTTGCACACAATTTTGCGCGTTTCTCAGTATATATCTATTTTGCATTTTCGTCAAATTTCACGTCCGTATTTTTGGTCGTTCAACTATGCGACGCTGAAACATCGTAGTTTCTCCTTCGCATATTGTGTTTGTTCTGAGACTCTGTTTTGCAGCGTTTTTGAATCGTAACGAGCGTGACCTCTAGTGCGTCGACAGTACACGCCAGCTTTCGCCTTCATCAGTACACGACTTCGCTCAACGACCAGCAGCTCTCTTTTCACCAGCGTCGTGCTTCTACAGACCAACCATCATCCGCTCAAGTACTAATGGTCCTTTCGATGCCGTCATAGGCCTACCAATCAACGGACCTCACCGTGCTATCAAAACGCCAACCAAACCAGCCCCGAAGACCATTCTAACGCCTGCCGAATGCTTAACGCACAAACCGATTTCAAAGATTCAAAGACTCTTACGTAAGCCAATCAGTTCGTTTTTCTCTCCTTCCATCGCCTGTATCATTTATCGCTTCTCATAATCTTGCTACCCATCTGAATTATACACATTTATACAGACACACGGTCTTCATTGCATTAGTCGTGCATTACATTACATTATTACGCAATGCCATTTCTACATTATAGTCGTGACGTCTTTTTGTACCTATCGCCAGATTGCTTTCTATTGTTGTATTGTTGGTGTGGTTCGGTCAATCAATTTTGTCGGATTGCCTTACAATCGTTGACTGATCTCTGTGCATTTTTCTAGCGCCTTAATCAAGGTCGTCTTCTTGTTTTACTTCACACTCATACAGACAGTGCATTATAACCACTACAACAAGTCTAAGGTCGTGTTCGATCCTAGCAAACTCATTTAGTTGATTCCGTCTATCACTCCCGAGGTTATAATATGTTCACAGACAATCACAGACAAACATACAGCCTCGTTGAAAGAGAAATTGTATATTTGAGTCTTTCGCTTGCTGGACGAGTTGAAACTGCTTTGCCTAATGCAAATCATCTAGCGCCATCAGAAATGTTATTATTGAAGATACTGCAATTCCTTTTGATCAGCCTGTTGCTTTTCTAGAAATGGTTCATTTCATTCATTTATCTCACCTTATTCAGAGTCGTGTCACTGAACTCACTTACATCCACCTGCTTCTTTAATTCAGAAGTACCATCCATTACTCCTATCCCATTCACTTCTCGTCATCTACACAGAACACCGCCGCCAGTTGCACACACGTTCATGACCACAGATATGACACATATGTTTCATCTCCTATTATTGACGATTACATTGAAACGGTTTATCCTGATGTTCATTTATTTAGCGCCAATGACCATGCTAATTCTGTGCATGTAGATTCGAAAGCTATTGATGTTAATTATGTTGAACGCAGTTCTACGCGAACTTCAGTTACATGTATAAGGGATGTATCCTCATAATCATCAATTCTTTTTTTATGCATTCATCGTCCATGCATCATTCACACCATTCACAGACGCATGAGTCATCCGTCCATGCTTAGACTTCACCTCCTCCCTTTGCACGGGATACCCTCGAATCCATGCGTCCACCAGACTCCTCTCCTCCACCTCACCCATCACCCCGCACCCACCATTATCTTCGTCCGCCTCCGTCTTTTTGCGACGTTGGCATCAAGTCCACAGCATCATCGCCCTGTTGTTTTTCGATCTACCTACGTGCAGACTCCACCACCCCACCCCAACCCTTCCTCCCATTTCCAGCACCTCCAATTTACTGCGCACTGCTGACTCACCAGCAATTTTCCATCACCCTGCGCCCTCCTCATTTGGCCTTCCACCACCAACGACCCCACCGCCACACCCCATCCATGTTGCCACCCGCGATAACCATCCGAGTCAACAATCCCTTCCTCCGATCCATCCTGGATCAACATCCCTAATCTCCGCTCGATCCTCTCGGTGCCAAATTTTAATCAGTGTTTTCGTCTGATCGAGACAAACGACAACTATCTCATTCAGACCCAAACTTTGGCGAAAACAACCAGTGTTCTTGCCAACCAACCACTTCCTCCCTTACCCACGATTACAATCATATCCAAATCATGTTATTGCCAAATAATCAGCATCTGCGTTCATTCGATAAGACCAACCAGTGTATCCAGGCAGAAATATCGAGTTTGAACACCCATGCTCATTTTACGACTAACACAGATGTTTCTGTAATTTCTTCAACTTATATTGCGCCTCCGATTTCCAATCCTCCAGAGACTATAATTGAACCATTCAATCTCTCCATCGAGAGAGCAACCCGAAAGGTCATTCCCCTTATTCGAAGATGCTCAGTCTTCATGTATATACCCCATTAATAAAATATTTTCTTTGCAGGGAACTCATCAACTCCCTTCGCCCTTTTACACTCCTTATTTTGTCCCCCATTCACAGCCTTCACCATCCCGCCCACCTCGACAATTCAAACATTTTTCTAACCCTCCTTCTTCTTTCGCTCAATCACCGTTTCCCAGACAACCAAGAGTTTCCAATCGACAGAATTTTAGGCCACTTTCAAAACTTCCGTTTCGAACTAAACCCTATAACCACTCACCACCACAGCAGTTATCACAACGGTTTTTCTCATCATCCTCATTACCAGTGTCCTAGTTTCGAGACTCAGCGCCAACCTTCTTACACTTACAGACCTAGCCGTCGTTCTAATACCCAAAAGGACAGGCAGACAACACGACCTTGCAGACTATAGGCATACAATCACACAGACATACGCCATTTCATTTGTAACATAGGCCTAAAGTTTATTCGAATTATCACAGTCAGACAATTCAGTCAAACACACAAGTTATCACATCAGACACCAATCCTCCTATCACTTTAGCTCCCAGACGATCATTCACACAGACATGCAATGCAATTGGTCAAACTTCTGTGTTTTATATACAATAAACCATTTCAGTCGATTATAGACTCTAGTCTAGGACATAATATAGCTCTATCCATGTTAATGTTTTGAAGTGTTTACCTACATTTTATCACAATCTTGATCCATGTTGATCAAATATGCGTTTGATTGCTGATGATAGGCCTACTGAGCAACTCATGAGGTCTTATAAGGAACAGTAGTTTTGCTTTCGATTTTGTCAGTTCTTACATTTAAAATTACATTATTGTTAATTAAGAATTTATCATATCAGATGATGTTAATAAACGTTATGCTTCCAACTAGCCACGTCAAGATCAATTTTGCTGATAGATCAATGTCTTTTTTTTAAAATAAATAAATTATTTTATTATTCACTAAGGATGAATTTATTTAGGCTTATTAGAGATAACTCAGGCTTGACCTTTCAGCGTCTTAACTCTGCCATTTATTTAGCGCCTAGAGCCGTCACCCAAGCAAGGATTCGAATCCCGAAACATTATATAAATATCCCCTCTCTGTTTCCACCGCGGCAAGCTACGCCCAACCACGAAAAAAAAAAAACTTCCTGCCAAAACCCCTTTAGCCTGCATAATATTCCCTCGACGTCAACTTCCTCCCTTCTGCTGCACAAGCACAACGATATCTCGCAATCCTGGCACCTGTTCAACAACCACGGACAACACCAACAGAGAAGCGACGCCAAGCGACTTAAACATTACACTCAATGAATCTCGTTTCATTAAGGAACAATACGACAACTCGCCAACTCAATCTTCGACCATAGAGACGTCTTCGCTTCGCATTGTCGAGAATTGACTTACTTCAGTATGACATTGCAACACAAGGTCCTTCATGGCATCACAGACTATATAGACACAAGCCTCGATCATTAAATCAGTCAGGCCCCAGACAGAAAGGAAGAATTCTGTGGCCGATATTGTGTCTATTATAGAGCAAGAAAACACTCCACGTCTTACTGGAGGCAACGAATTTTCGTCAGACAATATCTACATACTGCTTTTGATATCTTATGTCGAGTCAATCGCAGAACTAAATGACGTCACAGGTCATAACCTCTGGAGTAATCAATGCTCCATGGACCGATGTTTCAGCATAGGTTGACCTAATTATAGCGGAAACTCTGCGGCTGATTATAAACAACACGGAGAACTTCAACTTAGTTGAAAATGTTAATTTGAACGATTAACATATAGACAATGCGTTCATTTAAAGTAGTTAATCAGTGTATCTAGAGTCTGGAATTCTTTCTACGGACGATGCTGACGTTCGTACGATAATTTTAAGAGAGCTGAACAATTTCATTATAATTGACAGCATTTAGCTAGTGATGTCGGACTCGTCAAACTTAGACAACTAGTGATTTAGTGACACTACGACATAAGGTTTTAACCTATATGACGATGTAGTAGCCTTGTGAGCGCATGAGTGCCCTTTACAGCAGGGAAAGTTTAAAAAGCTGTTTATCTTCGACAATTGCTGCCACGCCTTGAAGTCGCAAGAAAAGTAGCCCAAAGACAATATAAGGATTGCAAAAGAACATTATGCGACCTGCTTCGACGCAAGTCACAGGTCTGTGTTATAGCGAGCAAAAATGCTCACACGATAACTATTACATCAGAGACGTGGAGATAAACAAGACTCATCATGCTGCAGTGTACGCTAACAGACTCAAGTGGCATGTCAAGAGACGGTGGTATGCTATTCGCGAAGTTCCAGGATCTGTTTCCTGATCCGCCTTCCAACAATCAACCAGACGACAATACAACGGCTTCCGATCCACCTCCAGTCGTCCGCCAATCGTCAAACCCTTCGTCTCCCAATCCCCCATTCGACCCATTCCGAGAGGCATTCTCGACGACGAATCCAACCACCCACCAGCACCCACAACCATTACCCTGACCTGTCCAAAGCCCCAGTCCCTTAGTGCGATGCAACCAAACTCTTAAGTTACAAGTAAGACACGGTAAGAACTATTCCTAGTTTAATGCAAAGACGATTCTGTCCCTTTATGGCAGATAGATTTAGAGATTTCTAACGTTTTTAAAGCATGCATGTTATATTAAGCTTATCATCATTGGGACGAAACGATGAGAGGTCAAGTCATTATAAGATGTCTCAGATTTTTTACCTAGAGTATTTTTTTACTTACCTTTCTCAAATTATTATTCTTATTATTATTATTTTCTCCAATTAATGCCCGAATACAAAAATTTTGCAGGATGTTGAATTATTGTAGTTTTTGTTGGATTGAGTGTGAATTTGGATGGCCACCAAATGTCATACTTATACGGTCCTTCTGAGCTGCATAATTTGATAAACACCGCACAAATTTGCTCATTTTATTTTTAACCTTGTTATTTCCCTTATTTTCTTTACTTGCTTTTTTTCTGCTTTCTGAGTATTAATGTACTGTACATACAGACCTAAGACAACGCACTGTACGAGTTATTCCTGATATATATATTATTATACGTTATCTATGTGCATGAGCATCATGTTTACAATCATTGTAAGAGATTTGAAGTACAGACAGATGTGAGTTATATAGAGAAGTGAGTCCTTATCACAAGATGACTTCACGTTGTATTTTACATGTATCAGACAATTATCGTATGCATATCATATGCAAGAGTAAACAGTAAGATTTTATTTCAATGCATTTTGTCCAGTGTCAAACTGACGTGTATTTTTTTGACGTGTATGACGTGTATTTTGTCCAGTGTCAAACTGACGTGTATCAAGTAATGAACATGGTTATCAGAGCCATAGTATCCAGTATATCGTGCATTATCATTTAAACTGTATCATACAGTATAGCACCAGTATATAAGCGTATCAAGTTGTCCTTGGCAGAAGTGACAGGTATTTTAGTAAATCACGTTGATTATAATCCAAGTCATGTTATGGTCCAGTCTACACGAGTTTGGTACTTGAGTTGAAGTTAGTTCATTGATCAGAGGAAGTTAAGCGTCAGGGTAGTTGCCCAGTGATTTGTGTTATAAAGAGTTTATGGTTGAGCATCGACCAGAGTCATTTAGCAGTCTAAGGTGAATCTCGTTTAACGGTACAGTTTTCACGTAGCTTGGTTATATATGTATGCAGTGTTCTATAAGCATTACGATTTTTTTTTTATATGCATTTTTTTTTACCATTATATGACACGAGCATTACAGACATTGTTTTGCATTTAACTACCCCTTGCGGTAAGTCACACGAGTAGCTGTGAGTCAATGAGTTACGAGACGTTCATTCAAGTGCAAGTTACTTATGTGTTTATAGGTTGTTGACATTAGAGAGCGTTTTATTTTTGGAGTTGGGAATTCTAGTTGATCCGCAAGAGTTAAATATGAGTGTATATTTGTGGTAAGTTCAGGTCGTTATGAGTTGCTCAGCAGAGTAAGTGAGTATTGGTTTAGTTACGTTACGAGTTGCGTGTTACAGGTTATTTGCGTTTTGAGTTATGTGGTTAATGAGTTGTTTCTGAAATGACGAGTGAACTTTGCAGTCGATTGTTTGTATGTACGGTACATTACAGACCATTCATTATCAGCGTTTTAGGTCGTATCATACGATGACTAACGATTTATTTGTTTATTTTTTCATAAACGCTGATGACGTGTTCTATGAGTCGCTCTAAACAAAGTCGATGGTCTGGACGCATCGGCGATTCACCTAACTGTCAGATCGCCATGCTGCGAAGTTTCTTATATGCAGCAATGCGTACCGTCATCGCAAAGTGTTAATCCAATGAACTGAACTTCCATTGTCTACTTGTTGAAGACGATTCATACCTTCGTCTGTTTGCGAGCGATTCGTTATATTTAGCGTCGTGATCAGAGTTTTGAGCCACATTATTAGCATTTAGTATCGATTATCATTTTTATTGTTCATGTTTATAATCGTACCATTTTTGCACATACATTATTATCGATTTTTCCTAGTTTCGTTTTGACACTATCTTATATTCATTTTATTTTAGTAGTCGAATTTATGTAGCTGCTTTTCATATTATTCATATATCTCGTAGATTTTTTTATTTGCCATTCTTTTTGACATTTATCTGTCCGACCTTCTTAATCGTGACATTTTAACATTTTTGCCTAACTTAGACTTATTTCTATTTTTCATTAGTTCCATTAATTTTTTTTAGTATAGGATGACTAGCATTGTTATTGTTCCTCGTTTTTCGAAGCCGGGAGTCTTCGTTTGCGGAAGGAGGAGCAAATGATCATATCTTACTATAAGGATTAACTGTTAGACCATATATTAATATATAATGAACATTAGGCTCATATATTCACTTGTCAATCTAGTTTACATGACAGTTTAATTAGCATATAGCATTAGTTGGGCACCAATCAGACAATGGTTCATTATCTATCTGCTCTGTAATTCGCTACAGGCAACGCTTAGTTATCCAGCCTGCGTATCTGAACTATATAAGACAGCGACTGAGTTAGTCAGAGAGAGAAAGAGAGGACCGAGAAACAGTACTTGTAGATATTAGTGTTAGGCTCGTCTAGTCTGGTGTATATTATGTTGCTTGTTTATATCACGTAAGTTCGCTTTCTTAGATTCATTAAACGTATGAAAATGTATTCTCACTCTTCTGTCATGCTTCACTCAATTCCGCATCCTATCACACTCTCCATGTTGCAGCTAGGTTCCCTACTGATTAAATAACCTACACCACAATCAGTTTATTATTATTAGAGATGGTCCATAACCAAGAGGATCATAGATCGAACTCAGTTGATCTCTGTATCTAACATGGTATGAGGGATAATGAGGCTATCTAACTTAGAGTTTAAAAATTCTAATGATACAGCATCAATCAATGGTGCTGAGCAATTGAGTGTTAAGGACTTGCTCAAGGTTCCTGCACATTCAGTATCTATTCTAGTCCCACCTGCGTGAGGGAAATTCACTTTGGCGTGGAGGGGCGGGGGTGAAAAACGGCCGTTTTCGGCGGCGGCAACTGCTGAGGCAGTCTTTAACAACATCCTTTGGCCGATCGATTTTTTCCGACGACCTATTTTTAGTCTTTGTCCTAAAATTTACGAGAAATATGTTGATTTCTTTATCTTGTTTTAGTCTTTTCTCTCAAAATTCTGAGCAAGTATACAAATTTGACATGTAAACATATTTTCAGGTAAATAAGTCCAGTCCAATTTTCAGGAGGGGAGGAATGTTGTGTATAATTTTTCTGTGAAGTGTGAAAACTAAAACCTGTGTGCATGTTTGTTTGTTTGTTTGTGCACTTGTTCTAGCGCCTCTTCAAGCTCTCAGCTCAGAGGCGCTCCCGCCCACAGCGCGGACACTGCATCGGAGTTTTGCGCCGAAGCGCTGAGCAATTGTGAGGTCCATACGAGACGGCTTGAGGTGGATTCGAACCTGCTAACCTTCGGCTGAAGGCGACGAACATACCCACTACACCACCGCGCTCCCATGTAAGCAACAGCTCTAGATATTTTGGGATGCCTAGCTTAACTGGTTTTTTAAAGAAATTTTTAGAACTGCACAGCGAGCAATTTGAATCTAGTGTGGACGGTCAAAATTTCTGATGCCCTTTTTTAGTCATCCACTTCAAATTTGACCTTTCTGCATATTTTTTTTAACTGCACAAGCTCTTCGTTTCCAATTTGCTCTTGCGTGGTAAACTGGCTGCAGCCTGCAGTCACCTTTTATAATGAATATTACTGCACATGATTGCTTTTACAACTGCACAAATCCATTTTCAACTCCACATTTTGTGTAGAACTGCACGTTAAAAAGCCCTGACTGCTGCACATTAGTTGTCTGAGGTTAAAGTTAAACTGCAATTATTATTATTAGACCATTATTATAATAACTCATTCTTAAGCACTATTGTGTAATGATTAAACACCAATCTATGGCGCAGAGTAATCATTATGAGTGAAGGACTTGAGTCTGAAGGTCCCTTTACTCGTGCAGTAACTCTTTACTTTAATTTCATTGTTGTAAAACAAGTGTTGAAAATTTGTTGTTATGTTAGGCAAGCAAGTGACGCCACAATCAGTGGAGCGTGGCAATGTGGATGTTTCACCTGTCTCGGGTCTGGTGTCTTCGAATGGTCGCTTGCTGGTGGACTTGCAACTGCCACGGAAGAAGATGCCGCCTGCCTTACTGAGGTCATTAAAGATGATGTCGATTGCAAGCCAGCCCTGCGTCGAGAAATGGTGCGCATTGTCTGCGCTGAAACAATCCTTCGGGTCCGGGCCGTCGACAACTTAGACTTCTAGCAGAAAGAATTCTTTTCTTAATTGTAGGACTGATTTTGAACTTGAGAGTCGCTCAGCTAAATTACTGCCATTCTCTGTTTAATTTAATAATTTGTTTGTTTAAAACTAAACAATTAAAGTCTTATCATTGCAAGCTGATGCATGCTAAAAATGGAGTCTGATATATGCCGACTGTTCATCAAAGGCTATTCGTCAAGAGAGTGCTATTCAAATAGGCTATCATTCATCAGTGGACTATATAATCATGTATGTATGTATGTGTATATTTATATGTATATAACAAAGATGATCAGTGTCGCCCTTCCCCTGCTTTTTTCAGGTTTGAGACTGGCACTGGCTGAGTGCGACCAGAGGCGGAGTATACATGTATGCATGTATGTATGTATGTATGTATTGTATGTAGCTACGTGCTACATGTATGTACGGTATATGCGTGTATATGTATGCATGTATGTATGTATGTATGTATGCATGTATTGTATGTATTGTATGTAAATTGTATGCGTGTATGTATGCGTGTATGTATGCATGCATACATATGCACATACATACATGTGTGTATGTAGGCATATATACGTATGCATGCATGTATTATAATTCTCCTGCCCTTCACATTATTTCTATAGGAAATTATCGCCTTTCATATATGACGAATGTGTTTCCTCTGTTTCCTTTTATCGTTGACATCAGTGGTCCTTTCTACTGTTTATGCTAATCTTATATCATGCAAAACTGTCGGTAATAACTGCCTTACAGAAAACCCTTTAAATGACCAATTATACCGCAACACAGCTGTCAATTTGCAGAAAACCTGTATATTAGAAGATAATAAATACAGAAATTAAATCAGATTTCCTTAAAATTACAGAAAAATCGGTATATAAGCAGGCTAAATAATACATAAATTAAATCGAATTTCCTTAAAATTACAGAAAAACCGGTATATTAACAGGCTAATAAATACAGAAATTAAATCGAATTTCCTTAAAATTACAGAAAACCAGTATATTAACAGGCTAATAAATACAGAAATTAAATCGAATTTCCTTAAAATTACAGAAAAAATCGGCATATAAGCAGGCTAAATAATACATAAATTAAATCGAATTTCCTTAAAATTACCGGGAAAATCGGTATATATTTTCCAGAAAATCGGTTCCTTTAACCGAATATAACTGTAACTTTTCACAGAAAAATATATGTGAATCATTTACAGAAAAGTTTCCATTCACAGAAAAAGTATGTATATGATTTTACAGAAGTATGTGAAAATACAGAGAGTAATGGCAACACTGCTGCCATGAGTTTTTCTGTAGATATACAGAGTCTGTCCCATACAGTGTGCTTCTCCTCATTTTCTTCTCCCTGTTCCTCCTCCTCCTCTTACTCCTCCTATCCTCTTCCTCCTCTCCTCTTCGTCCTCCTCCTTCTCCTCATCGTCCTCCTTCTCTTCCTCCTTTTTCCTCCTCATCTTCCTCTACCTTATCCTCATTGGCTTCTTCTCCTCCCCTTTATTTGCCTGATCTTAACCCCAATTATTATTTGTAGGTGATAATTCGCAATCATCGCCATCAAAGAGAGTGCCCGCATCCTGCCTATATATGTCTTGATCTTCTGAAGCCTTTTCCACAGTATTAGTCTATTTGTACCTGTACCCTCCAGTGTCGTATAGCCTCCGAGGAACCCGTGGAAAGTCCTTATACCTTCCACTGCGACGGATGGGGAGAGGGAGGGAAGGACGGAGGAGGTCAGAGGCAACGATCAGATAACAGTTGAACATTAC
>OX457038.1:63085469-63190469 GCA_949752735.1 Lumbricus terrestris
GTGGCCTAACCCTCAAAAATTTTAAATATGTTTTTTTATGAAAATAATTTTTTTTTAATCTAAAAAAATTATTTTCATAAAAAAAACATATTTAAAATTTTTGAGGGTTAGGCCACTCTGGCGCTCATTATAGTAGGCATACATTTGCATGGATATTGTGTTAGCCCTACCCTCAGCTGTACGTATACGATGGTGTTATGCTCTTAGTATAACTAGTATTATGCTCTTATGAATTATGCAGTTATTGTAGGGCATGCCCTGTATTGTACATGCACAGACAGGTGTATACATGCACCATGTCACACCCAAGCATCACACAGGAGTCCAGTGTGGGTCAAGCCATTATCATGTATAACGTTAACTCTCCTATGGAGTCGATTTTACATGTATGTCAGTCACTCAGTCTGCAATGTGTCTATCGTATAGGCCACTGTTATTTTTACAGCTTTAGCCTGTCTGTATAAGGACAAGAAGACTGAGTTATCATCATATGGGGCAGCATTGGGGCTAGCGGGTATTGAACCCACGTCCTTATCATCTTTGTGCCAACACGCTACGCCACACAACCATTCAACTCAGCTCTTCTAACATTCAAACAGTTGAATGACTCTTCTAACATTTAAACCGTTAAGTCACTCTTCTAACATTTAAACTGCTGAATCACTCTTCTAAGTTCTAACATTTAGTCCTAAACCGTTAAATGACTCTTCTAGCATTTAAATCGCTAAATAGGCCTAGACCTAACTCATCTAACATTCAAACCGTTAAATAACTCTTCTAACACTTTAAACCGTTAAATGACTCATCTAACATTCAAATCGTTAAATAACTCTTCTAACGTTCAAACCGTTAAATAATTCTTCTAACATTTAAACTGCTAAATCACGCTTCCTTCAGTTTTCATGTTGATTTTAGTATGAACGGATTTCAATTGGACAGCCATGCTCACAGATCTTCTGAGTGGCCTTAGAAAGTCAACACACAGATGTTGAGTTACACGCATTCTCATAAGCAGGGCCATTGCATGCTTGGTTTGCGCGGATGCCACAGTGACGTAGCTGACACATGTCCGTCGTCTGCTTAAAGGGTCATTGACCTCGACGCTGATAGGTCACCAAAACAGCCAATAAGATAAGAGCGTTTCCCGAGTCACGAGTGACCAGAGGGTAGGGTGCAGGCGGGTCAGCTGTAACGGGTTACTTGATACGGAGAGGATTTCAAGATATTGTTGATGGTGAGGATTTCGCAGGTGTTTTCAATTATCAGACGAGTGTTATAAAAGAGAGGCGCTCATCATCATTCGTTTAGAAACAGCTGAGGCATGTTGTAGGCAGCTAAATCGAATCCATCCGCATCACACAGTGAAGGTGGTTTTGCCAGCAGACTGTCATAGGCCTACGTCTACTTGTGCGTGGTAACTGCTATATTCGATAGCCTATAGTTCCAAACTTGCTGTTAGTAAAGTCATTCTTTCCTGGATCACCTGAAAGTTGGAGCTAAAAATTTCATTCTGTGTCCAGCCATTCCGATAAATGATCCTGGATCAGTGAAGTTCATCAGGTTGAAGGTGGCAACGCAGCAGCAATGGAAAGGGCGGTAAGTATGCAGCCACAATCAAAATCACTACGTTGCTATAATGCATAATAATGCATAGACCTAAGTCTAAATTTAGGTCTATTTATTAAAGGTAATTTTACGATAAGTTTAATTCCATCGCTGTTTTCAAATCATTTGGGTGAAACGAAAATTGTGCTCATATAGACCTAAACCTATATGAATTTCTAATCAACGGGAGTTTATGCATGTAGGTATGTAAGTAAGTATGTATGTGTGTAGACCTATGTATGTAGGCCTATGTATGTATGTATGTATGCATGCATGCATGCATGCATGTATGTATGTATGTATGTATGTATGTATGTATGTAAGTATGTATGTATGTATGTATGCATGCATGCATGCATGTATGTATGTATGTATGCATGTATGTATGTATGTATGTATGTATGAATGTATGTATGTATGTATGTATGTATGTATGTATGTATGTATGTATGTATGTATGTATGTATGTATGTATGTATGTATGTATGTATGTATGTATGTATGTATGTTTTAATGTCCATCTTCACTGGCACGATACGTCGATATGATAGGTAATCGTTTACGTAGAGCCTATATATAATCCGTTTATAAGCCATTCAAGTCGCAGTTATCTGCTATAGCTTCTAGAGCGCCTTCGTCTTTTCTACTTCTAACTTTCACATTGCAACTTTGTTATGCGCTATATAAATACGATTCAGCTCAACTCTCATCGCTTCTAACCCTGTCTTATCTTATAAAGTTATACGAACTTCTATGGCGCCGCAGTTCATGCAAGCTGTCATTCTTCCAAGCTAGGTATAATCTGGGTAGACAATTATCTCGGTCAAACCAACGATACCCACTGCGCTGGGTAAATATAAACATGCCACAAGTGCCGCGCATGCAGAATCCCATGGCTTTGGTTTAGCGTGCTTTGGTTTAGCGTTACGCAGAGTATATAAATATATATATATATATATATATATATATATATATATATATATATATATACTCTGCGTAACGCTAAACCAAAGCGTATATATATATATATATATATATATATATATATATATATATAGTATGTGTAGGCTATAGGCTATTGTTTTGTGTACGTGCTCTCCTGCATAATTATGATTATGTCGTAAAAGAGTTAATTGGTCTTTGGTCTATAAACGAAGCTGAACACGAATCTTCCAAATAAATCTATTATCTTATATTATCATACTTAACGATTGTTTCCTTATCACCATGTTGTCCTTTTAATTGGGAAATTCCTCCCCGGATGCGATGATTTCCACGCTCAGCCTAACAAGCGACATGCTGCTGCAGCTGCTGCTGCGGCTTATGCAACTCTATCGGACTAAGACAACGCGTTTCGCTAGGGGGCGCATCCTGGTTGAAGGCTGCAAACGTCACAGCATGGTGCTTGTTGAGATTAGAGGAGATGACAATCATAGTAACTTTATTTGGCTGATCAGTTTGTTGTTATGACAACATTGGTAATCGGTAGAGAATTGGTCATCGTGCTAGACTATCCCTTCGAGAGTTCGTGGGTTCAAATCCCCACTAGGGCAGAAATGGGGCGGGTTCAAATCACCACTAGGGTAGAAATGGGGTGGGTTCAAATCTCCACTAGGGTAGATATGGGGGTGGGTTCAAATTCCCACTAGGGCAGAAATGGGGTTGGTTCAAATCTCCACTAGGGTAGAAATTGGGTGGGTTCAAATCCCCACTAGGGCAGAAATGGGGCGGGTTCAAATCACCACTAGGGTAGAAATGGGGTGGGTTCAAATCTCCACTAGGGTAGATATGGGGGTGGGTTCAAATTCCCACTAGGGCAGAAATGGGGTTGGTTCAAATCTCCACTAGGGTAGAAATTGGGTGGGTTCAAATCCCCACTAGAGCAGAAATGGGGTGGGCTCAAATCTCCACTACGGTAGAAATGGGGTGGGTTCAAAATCCCCACTAGGGTAGAAATGAAGTGGGTTCAAAATCCACACTATAGGGTAGAAATGGGGATGGGCTCAAATCTCCACTAAGGTAGAAATGGGGTGGGTTCAAATCTCCACTAGGGTAGAAATGGGGCGGGTTCAAATCACCACTAGGGTAGAAATGGGGTGGGTTCAAAATCCACACTAGGGTAGAAATGGGGATGGGCTCAAATCTCCACTAAGGTAGAAATGGGGTGGGTTCAAATCTCCACTACGGTAGAAATGGGGTGGGTTCAAAATCCCCACTAGGGTAGAAATGGAGTGGGTTCAAATCTCCACTAGGGTAGAAATGGTGGTGGGTTCAAATCCCCACTAGGGTAGAAATGGTGGTGGGTTCAAATCCCCACTAGGGTAGAAATGGGGCGGGTTCAAATCACCACTAGGGTAGAAATGGGGTGGGTTCAAAATCCACACTAGGGTAGAAATGGGGATGGGTTCAAAATCCCCACTAGGGTAGAAATGGGGTGGGTTCAAATCTCCACTAGGGTAGAAATGGGGGTGGGTTCAAATCCCAACTAGGGTAAAAATGGGGTGGGTTCAAATCCCCACTAGAGTATAAATGGGGTGGGTTCAAATCCCCACTGGAGTAGAAATGGGGTTGGTTCAAATCTCCACTAGGGTAGAAATGGGGTGGGTTCAAATCCCCACTGGAGTAGAAATGGGGTGGGTTCAAATCTCCACTAGGGTAGAAATGGGGGTGGGTTCAAATCCCCACTAGAGTAGAAATGGAGTGGGTTCAAATCCCCACTAGAGTAGAAATGGGGTGGGTTCAAATCCCCACTAGGATAGAAATGGGGTGGGTTCAAATCCCCACTAGAGTAGAAATGGAGTGGGTTCAAATCCCCACTAGAGTAGAAATGGGGTGGGTTCAAATCTCCACTAGGGTAGAAATGGGGGTGGGTTCAAATTACCACTAGGGTAAAAATGGGGGTGGGTTCAAATCCTCACTAGAGTAGAAATTTGGTTCTAGATTTCTGCTCGAAGAATCAAACTGCTGTTGACCATTGTGCATTCAGATATATTGATAGTCTATAATAAATAGAAGGAGTGTACATTGACTGTACAATGTACATTGACTCTACATTGACTGTACATTGTTGGTGGGAAGATGAGACGGCGAGGCAGAGGATCAGCCATCCATCTTCAAATGTCGAGGCA
This sequence comes from Lumbricus terrestris, assembly GCA_949752735.1. Classification (NCBI taxonomy): domain Eukaryota; kingdom Metazoa; phylum Annelida; class Clitellata; order Crassiclitellata; family Lumbricidae; genus Lumbricus; species Lumbricus terrestris. Next base: position 63,090,203 of record OX457038.1, read on the forward strand.
AAGAAAACGAAGTCGTTCACATTTCGCATGTCTACCCATGACATGGGTCACGATGGGTGACTCCTCAGGACTAGTTTATATACGAGACTACTCTCTAGTTCTTCTTTAAGTCAACATTTGCGGCAGTTTATAAGGAAAAGCTTTGAAGCAACTTTGTTAATCGATTAGCTAAGATTAAACTAACATGCAGTGCATTTCTACGTTTTCAGCTATCACTCTACCGAGACAGTATTGCAATCAGAGCAAAGACCGAACGCACCCGGACGAAAGTCATCCAACAACTGAGGAGGCAACAACAACAGATGGAAGCCAGTGCACAGGGTCTTTCGAAGTCTTCTGGTAAAACGTCGTCAGTTCTGCGCAGAACCATCCAACTGAGGAACAGTGAAGACAAAGAGAATCAAGGAACATCGTTGAGTAGCAAGAGATTAAGGAAAGATTTAGCAAAGTATCGATCAGACGAGAACCAATTGGAAGTTAATCGACTAAAGACAGAGATCTACGAATCATGCAACGCACCACCACACTGCTACTTCCCAACAGAGAAAGTTCGCCATTACGACTACGAACCAGAGAGACTTCAGACACGTCCATCAATTGCTTTTTGTTCCAGAAAACAATGCTGCAATGTGGATGAAAACGGAAGAGTTGGGAGAACGCTTAAGCGAAAAGCGACGGACTGTAACCAGAATGAGTTTGAAGCATCCGCCAGAGAAGAGGAAACCAGTTCCAGTGGATGCACAAAGTGGATGTGTCCTACGGTGACTGTAACAAAACACAATTGGACAGTTGTCACACCGCTAAGACGGACCTCCAGAAGATTCTTCTTGTCTCCTAAGCTGTCAGAAGAGAACGAAGATCAGAGCAGTGATACTTCCGTTTGGTCGGAAACTTCCACTGGCGCTACAGTCGTCACAGCCCCGATTCTTACAACTAAAGACGAATCTAAAAGCGTATCATCAGTAAAACACAACAAAAACGAGAATTTTCGCGTGCCAATCGAACCATCCAATAAACATCCCTGCAGTCTTATTTCAAAGTCTTCCGCACTATCAACTCCGTTGGAAAACGATGATTCGGTAAGATCTACTTCCGGCGTCGGGACTTCATGCGAAGAAGGTTCAGCTGCTGGCGGTACTGGTTCTCTGAGTTCACTTGGCGGCACTGGTTCTCTGAGTTTACTTGGTGGCACTGGTTCCCTGAGTTCACTTGACGATGTGAGCAACATCAGTAGAGAACCGGGGCTGAACAGACGCGAAGAAATCTCAACGAGCTTCAACTTCAACGGTGCCTTCCACAGTACGTTCAACTATCCGCTTCACAGCACCATGAACTTCCAGGGCATCAACCACCTCGATATTTCTCCAGTACCTTCGTCATCCGCTGCCATATCGCCGCCCGCCCCAACTGTTACTTCTCTGAAGTCCAAGAACACTTGTGTAAGATTGGGACAGGTTCTGAGCATTGACAGTGAGCCGAGAAGATTGGTTTGTCGCTGTGCATTCAGTCGCCAAACTCACGATATCGAAGACGGGCAAACACTTCACTTCAACAAACAAGAGCAAATCTTTTCTACAAAACGTCAGCGAATGCAGCTTGCACCATCTTCTGAATTAGTCCGGCCGAACAACTACATAGCGACAAGAACAAAGTCAAACGGAAACGGACCGATGAAACCCGCACAACCCGAGAAATGCGTGGACGATTTTAGCCTGAAGAAGAAGTATTCGCACCGCACATCTCTGCCACGTCAAACAGGTCAGGTAGAGCTGACAACATATCCATTCATCTCCGATCCTGCACGATGTCAGCAAATAGGTCTACTAGGACGGTGTCGGTTTCAGAAACAAAAAGCAACAATGCGTTCGAAGGAAGCAGCTGACACTGAAGCGAAACTTTCAACATCGTCCGAAACTGCTGTCGATTCCCCCAACAATTGTAAAGCTGACACACCAGTTCTTTTTGAAGCTGTGACTCTCATAATAGACCCACAGAATGATTCCTCTAAAGAACACGAGGTCACCGTCACGACTAAGAAGTGTTCGGTGAATAGGAAAACGACGGTGAAACGTCGTCGCATCAACAACTGTCTGCCAAGTCTCCTCACATTCGTACCATGTAAATCCCTCAAACGATTCGTGGGAGAAACGATGTCAAAGACAACAGGAAATCCAACAGAAGGTACAACAGTGACGTTGGACAATGTGACTGCTTGGCTGTGCACTGGAACCAAAGAAACTGCAACAGACACAACAGCAATTCCTACGTCAACTGGACAGAAAGAACCGAGTCTTGACCAAATCAAGACCTTAAGAAACGACGAATTTTCAATATCAGACATTTCAAACTGGCAAAACTCGGCAGTTGATGGCATTGAGACGAAAGAACTCGCTCGATTTTCTGCTCTCGGCAACAGAAACGGGAAGCACGTTTCTGGGAGCAAACAACACGAAAGCAACATCATCATCGGTTGGAAGAAGCAACAGAACGAAATGCGAAGACGACGACTCAGAAGAGCACAACACATTTTCAGGAAACAGCAAAGTGACCTGACAAAGAAAAAACGAAAAGTCAGTCAACTGAAAAAACAGTCAACACAGTCCGATGATGATGATGATACAGTCTGCATCAGAACGCTAGGGGTTTTGTAGTGCAATCTTAAAATCATTATTTTAAATTTCCTGCAGAGTACTGTAATACTCAACATTTCCTTTGACTGTCAATGGCTGACATGTAGTCTCTATGGCCTTGTGTAGACCTATCTTAACTGGCTGTTTACAGATGATTGTGATCATGGACGGTGTAGTAGGCATTGTATGAATCTCACATTATCTAATAGAACCTAGCATTCATATCATGCAAACATTAGTGTACAGATCTGGATATATGCATGAAGAATGTAATTCTTTTGCAACTAGACTAATAAATTATTGATCTTACAGAAGTTATAAAGAACGACAATTAAGCCAAAAGATCTGAATAGAAGGGTGTTGTGAGTCACATTGTGTTTGTAGATTCTGATTAGATAAAATGGCAAACGGATTGGTAGTTATGTTAACTGATGTTTTGTTTTATTGATTAGATAAAATGGCAAAAGGATTAGTTATGTCAACTGATGTTTGTTTTATTGATTAGATAAAATGGCAAAAGGATTAGTTAGGTCAACTGATGTTTTGTTTCATTGATTAGATAAAATGGCAAAAGGATTAGTTAGGTCAACTGATGTTTTGTTTCATTGATTAGATAAAATGGCAAAAGGTTTAGTTAGGTCAACTGATGTTTTGTTTCATTGATTAGATAAAATGGCAAAAGGATTAGTTAGGTCAACTGATGTTTTGTTTCATTGATTAGATAAAATGGCAAAAGGTTTAGTTAGGTCAACTGATGTTTTGTTTCATTGATTAGATAAAATGGCAAAAGGATTAGTTAGGTCAACTGATGTTTTGTTTCATTGATTAGATAAAATGGCAAAAGGTTTAGTTAGGTCAACTGATGTTTTGTTTCATTGATTAGATAAAATGGCAAAAGGATTAGTTAGGTCAACTGATGTTTTGTTTCATTGATTAGATAAAATGGCAAAAGGTTTAGTTAGGTCAACTGATGTTTTGTTTCATTGATTAGATAAAATGGCAAAAGGTTTAGTTAGGTCAACTGATGTTTTGTTTCATTGATTAGATAAAATGGCAAAAGGATTAGTTAGGTCAACTGATGTTTTGTTTCATTGATTAGATAAAATGGCAAAAGGTTTAGTTAGGTCAACTGATGTTTTGTTTCATTGATTAGATAAAATGGCAAAAGGATTAGTTAGGTCAACTGATGTTTTGTTTCATTGATTAGATAAAATGGCAAAAGGTTTAGTTAGGTCAACTGATGTTTTGTTTCATTGATTAGATAAAATGGCAAAAGGATTAGTTAGGTCAACTGATGTTTTGTTTCATTGATTAGATAAAATGGCAAAAGGTTTAGTTAGGTCAACTGATGTTTTGTTTCATTGATTAGATAAAATGGCAAAAGGATTAGTTAGGTCAACTGATGTTTTGTTTCATTGATTAGATAAAATGGCAAAAGGTTTAGTTAGGTCAACTGATGTTTTGTTTCATTGATTAGATAAAATGGCAAAAGGATTAGTTAGGTCAACTGATGTTTTGTTTCATTGATTAGATAAAATGGCAAAAGGATTAGTTAGGTCAATTGATGTTTTGTTTCATTGATTAGATAAAATGGCAAAAGGTTTAGTTAGGTCAACTGATGTTTTGTTTCATTGATTAGATAAAATGGCAAAAGGATTAGTTAGGTCAACTGATGTTTTGTTTCATTGATTAGATAAAATGGCAAAAGGTTTAGTTAGGTCAACTGATGTTTTGTTTCATTGATTAGATAAAATGGCAAAAGGATTAGTTAGGTCAACTGATGTTTTGTTTCATTGATTAGATAAAATGGCAAAAGGTTTAGTTAGGTCAACTGATGTTTTGTTTCATTGATTAGATAAAATGGCAAAAGGATTAGTTAGGTCAACTGATGTTTTGTTTCATTGATTAGATAAAATGGCAAAAGGTTTAGTTAGGTCAACTGATGTTTTGTTTCATTGATTAGATAAAATGGCAAAAGGATTAGTTAGGTCAACTGATGTTTTGTTTCATTGATTAGATAAAATGGCAAAAGGTTTAGTTAGGTCAACTGATGTTTTGTTTTATTTTGATCAAATGACAACAAAACGAAAGAATGTCACGAAACAAAAACAAAATGCAGAAGCGATGGATCATCGAGCGAATCATACAATGTTTTATCGTCATTTGTTTTATGTTGATGAGCAGAGACAACAATCAAATCTGAGATCACGACGTATGAAAGGAGACTCAAAGGAGAGAGATACTCGACACTCGACAGGAGGCTAAAGACAGACAGTGAGACACATAATTATGCACAGAGACACACTGAATGTGAGAGAAACAAATGCGATAAACAGATACATACAGAAAGACAGGATATAACAGAAACTAAAACATATTGGAAGAGTGAAAGAGAGATCAAGATACAAACACAGACAGACAGATAGAGAGAGATGGAAAGCAAGACAAAGACACAAACACACAGAGCGAGAGAAAGAGAGAGAGAAAGAGGGAGGGAGAGTGAGAGTGAGAGACAGCCAAACTGAGAGAAAGTCAACTATGTATTAAACAGAGACACAGACAGCAGACTATGCAGCAGAAACCAGTTTCTATGAATCTAGGCTTTAGCTCAAACAATGAACTCAAAACAATATAAAATTGCTTATTGTGTCTCTAAAAAGCCTTAGCACAAAACAATCGAACCAGAGGCGCACTCTCATTAATCTCAGCTCACCAAGAATGGTCTATTTATAGCACTCTTTAAAAGTCTCCAGGCAATCGATCAATCTTACGAAACAATCGACCAATCATATTTACACAATTGATCAATCAACAAACTGATTGCTCCATCAATAAATTTAACAATCAATCAAAACTGCTCAATTTGCTAATTGTTTTAAGAAGTTACCCATCAATGAGAAAATCAAACAAATCAAATCACCTCCTGACATCAATCAATCAATCAATCAATCAATCAATCAATCAATCAATCAATCAATCCATCAAAATCAATCCATCAATCAAAATCAATCAATTACTGAAATTCCTAATGAATCAATTGATTGATTGGTCAATTATGTAAAACACCAATTAATGAGCTTACCAATCGCAATTGACCAATAAAGCTACCAAACAATGAAGAGAGACCAGTCAATCAAAAACTCAATCAAATTGTGCAGGACAACAGAAATCACAAAATGAAAAACGTCCAGCGCTACGGACAGCAGACAATTTCCATTTAACGGAGGTTGACAACAAAATTCGACGAAAGCCAAATTGTTTGCGATCACATCATAAATCGAATAACAAACAAAATTATCACGTGTTAACGACAATTATTACTATTACTAGCTCCCATGTGCAGATCATTTGGACAATAGTTCAGCAAAATGTCGCTTCTAAGCAACGTGCGACTTACATATGGACAGTGGCGTAGACAAGGGGTGTTTCGGGGGTTAAAATCCCCCAATGGCTGATGAAGTTTTTTAAAGGTTATTTATTCACTTAAATAAGAAAAAACAAAACAATTGCTTGTAGTAACAATTGTTTTTCTTACTTTATTCCCTTTGTTACTTTATTCCCTTTTATTTACTGTAATACTGTTGGGTCAGTGTCAGAAAGGGCATCCGGCCAGGCCATAAAACCCCCAAACCCCCATCATAAATTCCTGGCTACACCACTGCTTATGGAGCATACGCTATTTTATCTATGATGTAGGTATGGTATGTGTACATTTATTGTGTCATACGTTGCATACGTTTGCATACATCAACATTAATTTTTTACTTGCGCGTATCACTCACCTGTTCAGAATCGGACTTTAAAGTATAACTGGAATAACTGCTACTATCAGCACAAAAATACACTCGATCATTTCATTCAACAGACCCCTCATGATAATCCACAACATTTATTTTGTCCAAAAGATGATCATTTGCATGAATGTACACTGTGCAGTGTACATTGATTTCTACATAAACGTATTTTGTTCATTCTGCACCAGTGCAATTGAAATGACGTTTTTAACGTACGCTAGAAGTGCGCTAATTTTTTCAATAAGTATGGCTCGCACATGTTATTCTCGTAGGCAACGTACGGTCGCACTATGCTTCTACGGAAACTCTTCTGTTACTTCACATTTTCTACGGGCCATGAAAGCATTGACAACACCGTAACCCAGTACATCACCTACTCTGAACACCGTTTTCATTCAAATATTATTCTCAAACAGCGCTCATGATCACCATCACCTATATACATATACACACACAATTCCAAAGTCACTATTACATAAACTACTATTATATCACGGTTACATCATCATCATCACCGCTATCATCGTCATTATATTTACGAAGAAACACACTGAAATACAGCTGACCATATTGAACAGAGCAATTGCGTCCATAGTCTAGTCCTAATTCTTAAGGTTACGAGGTCAGAGAGCAGCGCTTTACGCCTGCTCCTGCAGCTTCTGAAAGTCATCAACAGAGGGTGACGGTGAATATCTGAGGCGCTTGTAGCACGCTTTACAGACAGGAACTGGATGCTTCGAGTCGTGACCAGGCAACGCAACGTACCGGTCGATGCAACGAGTGCAGTAGATGTTGCCACAACACCAGCAGTGATGCTGTTGCACACACAAAGAAAAGCAACATCGTTGTTCAGAATAATTGCTGCACACAGAAAAGCAACATTGTTGTTAAGAATAGTTGCTACACACAGAAAAGCAACATTGTTGTTGCACACACAAAGAAAAGCAACATCGTTGTTAAGAATAGTTGTTACACACAGAAAAGCAACATTGTTGTTGCACACACAAAGAAAAGCAACATCGTTGTTCAAAATAGTTGCAAACACAAAGAAAAGCAACATTGTTGTTAAGAATAGTTGTTACACACAGAGAGGCAACCTTGTTGTTAAGAATAGGTGCTGTACACTGAAAGTTAACTAGTTGCACAAGGCACTATCTATCTAGAGAAAGATAAACAGAGAGATAGATAGATAGATAGATAGATAGATAGATAGATAGATAGATAGATAGATAGATAGGTAGATAGATAGATAGATCGATAGATAGAAAATTATGCAGACAAAGCAAAACAGAGCAAAAGAAATGAAGGAAGAAAACAAATGAAAAGACAGACAAATGAAGCAAATTGAGAAGAAGGCAGAGAGACATAGAGACATAGAAAAAAGGAGAAACGAAGAGGAAGATGGAAACAGGAAGAGGAGGATGAAAGAGACAAACATGGAGACAGGAAGAGGAAGACAAATAGAGATAGAAAGAGAGTCTGTTGATGCAACCTCGATAAACAACTTGCCATCATATCATCATAGGTAATGCACAGCACAAGCCGTGAGGCTAAGAGGTGAGAATCAGACGACAGACACCGTCATATTTAGACGAACAGAGACAGACAAGTACAGAAGTTACAAAAAAAGAGAACTCAGAGATAGATGCTAAGACAGACCAAGAAACACAGAAAGGCACAGATAAACTAGACAGAGGCAGATACACAGACACAGACAGAGGCAAAGACACAGACGACAAAGAGACATAAAAGCGACAAAGATGAAAAACACACAGAGATAAAATTAAAGATGAAGAGAAAGAGACATAGAGACATAGACACAGACAAAGAGAGACAAAAAGTAGAGACGATGAAAGAGAGAGAGACATAAACACAGACAAAGAGAGGCAAAGAGAAGTAAAGCGAGCCAAGGACGAAGAAAAACACACACAGAAAAGGGAAGAGATGAAGACATACAGAGACAGAAAGAGAGATATAAACAGAGAGACAGACATAGATAGAGATATAAAGAGAGAGACAAACTTTCTTGCTGTGCTGTTCGAATGGCATAGCACAGCTGCAGATGACTGCACTCCTCAGACTCTTCCACTCAATCGCAACTGACTGCAACTCATTGAGCAACTGCTCGATCTGCACTGGATCCAACGCAGCATCACCATCAACCAATCCAGTTGTATTCACGACGACGACACCATCATCATTATTCAGCGACTTTGACATCTGTGAGATGATTCCATCCTCAAAGCCAGATTCCGCATCGCTCTCCAACCGGTTCTTTCCAAGTCCACTGGATGGTGCGATGGAATTCTTGAGGATGTCCTCGGAGCCGGTTTTCGCGTTTGCGTCGTTGAGGAGCAGCGCTCGGAAATCCATCGAGTCGGATGAGCTGAGGTTCTGAATGGCCTGCATCAGCGTCTCCTCACCATACGCATAGCCAAGCAGTTTGTTCAAGACCGCTATTCTCTGTTTCAACAATGAAAGAACTTCTATTACGTAAATACAATTGGAATGGTGGCAAATGTAGCTTAATGATATTTCTATACCTTGATTATAATTTCAAAATTCTCAAAATTAGTCAATTTATTGCTAGATCATGTGCAACTATCTCTACCTGAAGTGGAAAAAGGATCAAAAAGGATAATTGAAGGTGACTCCTCTATTCATCTGACCATTGTTTCCTACATGATGCTTAATGAACAAACAATCTGCTGATAACCTTCTGTTGTCAATGAAATATAACTACTTAAACACATGTTGTCTTTCGAAAGTACCTAAAAGTTGCTATATTATAATGTCTTGATACTGTCTGCTACAGTTAGTTTCTTGATTCCTTAATTTGGAATTACCTTCCTCCCCCACTAAGGGCTAATCAATGACTCATTTTTCCTCAGCTTCTGTTTCTCACTCTTAAAGGCATTTCTTTTTCCTCGGTTTTTTATGCTGAAAGCACCTCTGAGTAGTCCGTTCGAGTATACAGATTCACAGATACAATACAAAAAATAAACAATCATCCACATCACATATTTGCATCAACACAAAACCTCCATGTGAACCACATCTTAGAACTTAAAGTGTCGCTCAAAGCCACATAGATATTGATGTGTTTGATGTGTTCTGTGTGATCAGGGCAGACCTTTTCAACGAGCCTGCGATGGTCATCCAGTGACTCCGTGTGGTCCTTCATCATACAAACGATGTCCGTGATGTTCTCACGCGGATGAATTCCGCTCTCAAAGCGACAGTACATTGCACGCCAAAACCTAGAAACGCAGTCAGTCAATTTATTTATTTAGTTATTCTGTTAATACCTGACGCGCAAGCAAATGCTTGTAAGCAACATGCCAACCTGTTTAAACGTGAGTACACAAAACAGAGTCGAACATACTTCACAACATCATCAAAGCATCAAGCATACGGCAATGAAAGATATAAACAAGTTAAACTTGTAGCATGGGATGAGAATACAACTGAAGTTGATCCAAGTGAAGCAGTAGCAAGAACGAGCAAAAGTAAAGAAAGATAGAGCTTTCCAGAAAAAAGAAACTGGCAAAAACATAAACTTACAGTTCAATAAACAAACAAATACCGTAAAAGACAGAGAAAACCATGTATAGCACCGCACATTTTCTGTCCGTGGTCAGACCGTTTGAAATTGCTTCCTTGGAAAGATGACAATTCCAGTTAGGGTATCCTCTGTCCTTTTCCACCATGGTTTGGTTGGAAGTGACTTTGAGCAGAAATCCTGAAGAGGCACTGTAAAAATTTTCTCAATGAATGAATGAATAAAGAAAACTAGATCTATGGATAAAATAATGTAATACTTGAAGCTCTGAGGGTTGGTGACAGGAACAATGATTGGCTGTGTAATCTCTAAGTTCTTCTTATAGAACGGATTCGAGAAGTTGCTTGTATAGCGCGACGTATAGCCCCACAACGAGTAAGTCCTCTCACGCAGTCTACAACAGAAAGCAAAACACTCGATAAAAATAAAATACAGGCTAAACAGCAATAAACCAGATAAGAATCTAATCTATTGACTTGTAATGCATTGTTATCATGATTCGCAAAACATCATTCAATGGTTGCTTCTACACAAACCACAATCCAAAAAATGGTCAATGAGATTTAACCAGGTCAATGAGATTCAACCAGGTCAATGAGATTTAACCAGGTCAATGAGATTTAACCAGGTCAATCGATGGCAAAATGCAAGCAGATACAGAAAAGAAGCTCATATTGCTCCAAGGTTGCTTGGAGCATTTTCACTTCATAACAACCGGTATGTTCACTAGAGGGCGACAGTGGACCAGAAAAAATAGATCTGATCAGCATTGCAGAACCTTTGAGAACAGAATCCATAAGCAACAGAGATCTTGGAAAAAAATAAATTGAAACTTTCAACACGGATTCTGTCAGAGGTCATGTCATTCACCTTCACAAATGCTCCTCCTTAGAACTGAATCAGTTTTTATTTAAACTTCACAAACATCGATTTGTCTGCATGCTTGACTTGCACAATCAAAAAGTTACCAACTTATTTATATATGACCCATAAGAACAACAGCATCCCAACTCTACCCAAATAATCTGACGACTATTGCCTAATTGAAAGAATGCCTTAGCTAGGGCCCCCAGAAATTCGCGATCTTGCGCAGCGCAAATTTTGCGCAAATTTCCAGGTTTCGCGCAACAGCGCAAAAATTGGCAATCAGCGCGATTTTGGCGCAAATTTTGACAAAATCTTGCTAATTTATCTAAATTGGGCTTTGATAGATTTAAAATCACCGCAGCCCATGACAGTTCAACATAGCAACAACGACCGATGTACGATAATCAAAATGGCGGCCGCCGAATGGGATGAAACTATAGATGAATTTTTCGTTAAAGATCGATATTTTTGGTAGTAACGCACAAACTTATGGTATAAAATATTCCAGAACTTCACGGCCACACACTAAAATGTGTTAGACGAAGTTTCTCAAAGTGGTCAGTCACACAGCAGCGTCGCTTGCTCTCTCGGCTTATGAGCAGAACGAACGCATTTAATCTATAGGCGTCAGGCGTGCACACAAAGATGGAAGGCTAGTACTCAGCACATTGTGTAACTTGGTGTTTCGCTATAATATATGCATATATAATACTATTTTGAAGTTACATTTGTAATGAGCGTATATTTCGGTGGGCGTAAATTTTGCAAAAATTAAAATTATTTGCGATCGTCTGAATACATTAATCTTATGGTCATAGGAACTTTATAACTGCATATTTGGCTTGATTGTCTAATTTCTAGAACGCCAAAGCTTTACACTAAATGACAAAAACACTGTCAGATACTTTGGTACACTGATTCAATGAAAAAATAACGAACATTTTGATTTTTTAACTTGCGCAAAATTCGCGCAAATTTATGGTTTTTTGGTGCGCAATTTTTTCAATTTTTCGGCGCAAATTTCTGGGGGCCCTACTTAGCACATAAAAGAGTTTATATAGTTAAATGGTTCAGCCCATCCTTTCTGGATTCTTTTTAACACTGGAAAGTAGGTCATGCAGTGATCGGGTCCAACGAGTCAGTACTATAATCCAAACTAAGTATGCTAATCTTGCACCAAAGAATTGCTGCCCTAAAACTTATCTAGGTCTTGGTCAGGAGGTTTGGGTAAGATCTGAAAGTATGAAAACCAAGAGCCTACTTTGGTGACCGTGCATTCTCTATTGCTGGACCAAACCTGAAGGTGGCTTATTTCGGACATTTAAATCTTGGGCTGGCACGGTCAATACACGGGGACCTAAATGGTATGGTGTCGTCCATTCAAACGGGCAGCGGTTGTGAAGGATCTCACCCGATCCCGATAAATTTATTGAAAAATGAGTAGGGTCGAGGTCATATACGATCGCTATATAAAATCGAGTACATTTTATATTTAAAGTGTTAGAGCAATCTCCCGCATCCATTTCTTACATCAACTTCCTTCGAGTCACTTAAGTCCAGACTCAAGACATGTTATTTCAAGCAATGTTGGCAGCTGCATGTAAGTAGTGTTGTTTTAATATTGCCCCAATTTTAGTTTTAGTTTTAGTTTTGATTGTTAGTCTTAATTTTAGTTTTAGTTTTAGTTTTAATTGTTGCTGAATATTAGTTTTAGTTTTCGTTTTCGTTTTTATGGATCAATTTTAGTTTTAGTTTTAGTTTTCGTATGCTAATTTTAGTTTTAGTATGCCAATATTAGTTTTAGTTTTAATAATCTGGGGCTACACACTCGTTAGCAGTGAATACCGTTTCGTTCCTTGAATAAACTATATTGATACAAATAAATACGAAGATGTGCTGAACATAAAACGTGATCATTATGTGAAATGTCATTTGCTGCCCAATTGATAAATACCTCAGCATTACAGTTCGTAGCTTTTTTTGGAATTAATATAACATTTTATGACAACGATATATGCAGTTGCTCACCACAAGAAGGTCAAAATTACGTATCAACCCTGATCGTACATGTAAATAATTATAGTGTCCCTCGGTGATATTTTAGTTCTTATATTAATTCTACTTCTAGTTCTTATTCACTTCTGTTGACGTGATTTTACTTCCACTTCTAGTTCTCAAATAATTTCACTTCTGGTTCTTATTCACTTCTGCCTGAAGCAATTTTACTTCTACTTCTAGTTCTCAAATAATTTTGTTTCTTCCAGTTACAGTTTTTATATAGTTTTACCTATCCGTACACTTATCAGTTTTTATCACTCTTTGATATCCCAGGTAACGGGCCTAGGGAATTATTGTTTCTGCTATGCATATGGAGTCCATAGAATAATGATACGCATCACTGGCGTGAAGAGCAGGTACAATGTAGGATGCAGGGTAGATGCCCGCTATCATCCCAAAGACCACTCAGTCTATCATGCGCTAGAACTTTGATAACACTAGTCTGGATATATGAATGCAAAACTAAACATCCCAAAATGGAATATTGTATAATGTGAAGTGAATGAATGAGAATAATATGATATTGTGCGACTATTCACGCAGTTCTAGCAGGATTTTACACAATTAAATAAAGGTCACAGGCAAAGCATATCAATGAGAATTTTTTAGGACTGTAAAATCTAAGACTTACTCTTACCTCGGGTCAAACAAAGTGGTCCGTTTCCTTGTTTGGCCTCAAAATATATTGCTACAGAAATTCTCCTAGACTAATAAATTTCACCCTGGATATTAGATCCTGGCCAGGGACTTCTCTTGGTTTCTCTCTCGAAGGGCAATCCTAGGCTGAGTAGCCTCTCATCTATACCAGAGACGACTATACTTTTCATAGCCAGCCACAGCAAGACAGAGTCTTCCTTCCAGCGGACAGCCATTGTTCACTCTCACGTGCCTCACCATTGTTTCTCCCTATTCACTGACCAATCATATCTTACCTAACTCAACTGGTCACCCTGCCTGTCGGCCCTGAAAGGCTTCCTCACTCAGACAATCACTGTCCTGCATTACTCTGATTTGCATATTAATAGCCCCTAATCCCCAAACCGGTTTGGACAGGTTTAGAGCCATAATTATGACCTCGGGTATACAGGTAAAACGACCCACTGGTGAGTAATCTCCTTCCTCACAATACTAAAATACGCCATTTGCACAATACGCACAAATAAGGAAAGTAAGGTGAAATTACGAGCAAATTATTTAGTTTTCGTTTGGCCAAATATCGTTTTAGTTTTCGTTTGATCAATTTTCGTTTACTTTTAGTTTTGATTGCTGCATATTTCGTTTTAGTTTTAGTTTTCGTTGTCAGCGTGTTTTAGTTTTAGTTTTCGTTTTCGTTAACGAAAACGTTTCATTTTCGTTAATTACCATTTTCGTTTTCGTTTTCGTTAACGAAAACAACACTACATGTAAGGAATGTACATTAAAAGCAATTAATTCACGCATGTCCATCTCTTGACTGCTCCGTATAGGACTCAGTGTCTACTGAGCGCTTCTATTCGAGCAACTACACTCGTCACTCCATTCAACAATCAACATCTGTCTCATCATCATCATCATCCATGTCGTTTATTTCGTCAAAAAGACGATTATTTGCATCAACGCACACAAAGATTCTTCCTTAAATGTATTCTGTTCTGTCTGCAACAGTGCCGCTGCACTTACATTTTTAACGTACGTGTGTCGTGCATAGTAATGTACGCCATTTCTTTCAACACCAAATTCACTGCTATTCCGGCAAGTAATGTATGCCATACACGTATGGTTATTCCGATTTCAAGTTAGCATATCCTGGTTAAGCGTTGATTGTGTCAAAGGGACCTTGAAATGGAATGCACCATGTTATGTAGGAATCATCATCGTCGTTGTCATCATCATCATCATCATCATCATCATCATCATCATCATCATCATCATCATCATCATCATCATCATCATCAATCATCATCATCATCATCATCATCATCATCATCATCATCATCATCATCATCATCGTTCCTTTCTGCTTCTTAAATAATTTATACCTACGTCTTCGAGTCACCTTGTCTGCTGTTAAATCACTGCACGACCACCTACTTCCAGTGTTAATCTTATAAGCTTCAATTAAAAGTACTATTCTTCTCTCCAACGCTGGTAAGCCAAACATTTCAACCTTTCTTCACACCTCCAGTAACCCCAGATTAATTGACCACCTCTCCTTTACGCTTTCGTTGTTTCAAACACACATATCGGATGCAGTATTCCAAAATTCATTAACTGATAGTATCACGGCCCCTGCCCGTATTTTATGATCTAGCATACCAGATTTTATCACAACCTTTGGCGTCCATTTAGAGTAAAGGCTGCTGGCGAGCATGCTATTAGTTCAGCCTCGCCCATGGTCTGGAATAACATCCCTAAATTTATAAGGTCTGCTCCATCAATGTTGCATCCGTCAAGTGGCAACTAAGAACCTTTTCATGAATTCAACTGTCACAAGGTCATCATTATTTTACTGCCTATTATCTCACTGCCCTCAGGAGTGATGGGCCATGTATCTGCACCACACATTACATAGATCTGGCATTTGGTTTATGATAAATTCTTTATTACTTATCCATTCTACAGTGAGCACTGCCAGACACACAACCTTATAACATCAGCAAACTTAGACAGTTTAGCTACAATCCCATCATTTCTCTCGTTATTAAAAATTGAGAACAGTAGAGACCTAAAAGCGCTGATAATTGCAGCACTTGACTTAGCACGCTCATCCCACCATAATACCTGTCTCTTATGTCAAGCTACTGCTTTATGCACAATAATTGGATTTTTTTCAATGTTATTACCTACCCTGTAGTCCTACATGTATGCAAAAGTTCTGTTCAACATTTCTTAATTCCTTTGTATTTGTATTACTGTAGAAATTCTTTTTATTCATGAACTTGATTCCTAACTTCTCTAGTCTTACAACTTTCTCACAACCTAGTCCAGTCCTAGTCTCCTCTGCTTCTAAAATTCTTCGCCGTTTTGTTTATGCCCTTCCTGTTTCTGAATCTCATGTGTAGACACTTTGACAAAACATCTTCCAAAAACATAATGGTTGTCACGAACTGGACATCATTTCAATGGCAATAAAGATCCGCTAAAGCATGCTCGTCATGGCAACTGAAATAATTCAACGGCACACAAAGGATATTGCTCCATCTCATAAAAAATAGACGAACAATGTCTCACAACACCGGCAATAATGTTCCGGAATTGAAATGAGGATGGAGTCTCATAACCATGGAAACGCGAAGGCAACAGACGACATCGACTTGTCTTTGATCCATTGTCCCGCCACAGAAGAGGAATGATCGGGTGGGAAAAAGAGAGAAAGCCATTCACGTCGGAAGAAAAGGCCTTTCATTTCTACCAACGACCCATTCTACGGTCGCCATGATTTAGTGGAACACAGAAGAGAAGAGACAAGATGACAATGGGTTGAACTGATTTAGCAGCCCAGAAAACATTCTTATGCCTGTTACGATCATTACATCTATTATCATTGTCATTACCATATACTACTACTGCAACTACCACCATCAAAACTACAGCTACTATCAATACAACTACAACTACTATCAATACAACTACAACTACCATCAATACAACTACAACTACTATCAATACAACTACAACTACTACTGATAACACATACCACCACAACAATGAAAATGGCGGTATTATTATCACTACAACTATGTTTACAATGCCTGTATATAAAAAAATTACACACGCACGCACATACCACCATTGTCACAATCCTTACACTACCTATTTTACCCTAACTTCACCTTATTCTTATCCTCATGTTACAACCCAAACCTTTCTTGAACTTAGTACCCACTACACAACCTTAACCTGGCATACACAACCCACTGGCTAAATTGCCAACCCCAAAACGGCAAATCTCTGAATTTTTGTAAATAGAAAGCCTAAGCCAATCTGATGAATCTGTAACAGATAGTTGCTACACCTTCCAATCAGATGCCACACAAAATGCTTGAAGAAAGAATCATATGGTCGATTATTGTGATAAAGGCACATTCTGCTGATCAGTTTCTTGTTAAGTGGTGTACGACGTCATAGATAAGGTAGCACATACAATTTTCACCCTTGGCCAAATATTTCTTAGCCTCCAACCAAAGATTGTAGAAACTGAATGAATAGCAAGAGTTTTATAAAGAAAAATACAATACAAATCGCTCTTATGAGAGAACAATAATGGTAAGAAACATTCTTATTCTTCGTGTAACCAGTACCAGGATGTTTTGTGATACATTGAATCGTCAATAAAGAAGATACTACAACATATCTTAAATTATCCGAAGTGCTGCACCTCAGATCTGGTGATATCTGACTAAATTTAAACACCATGCTGCCTTGCCTTCCGAAAACAAAGCACGTGCTAAAACGTCGATAAACAACTTGCCATCATCGTAGGCAATGAACAAGTCATGAGGTTAATAGACTTGCCATCATCGTAGGCAATGCACAAGTCATGAGGTTAAGAGACTTGCCATCATCGTAGGCAATGCGCAAGCCGTGAGGTTAAGAGACTTGCCATCATCGTAGGCAATGCACAAGCCGTGTGGCTAAGAGACTTGACATCATCGTAGGCAATGCACAAGCCGTGTGGCTAAGAGACTTGCCATCATCGTAGGCAATGCGCAAGCCGTGTGGCTAAGAGACTTGCCTGAGATCGATTCGATCCTTTTCGCAGCATCCAATGAAGGTGCCAAACTGCGATGAGAAGACGTGGTCGTGCAGCGTGAGCAGATAGCGTTCGTTGAACTGGAACGACATCGGGAACTGCTGAGTCAGCTGCCAGACGCTGTCGATGAACTGCGTAAAGATCGGCGAGACTTCCTTCGGATCGATTCCACCGATCAGTCCGCAGCGTTCGGTGAACTTATGGCCGAACGAAAGCCACTCCTTCTCGATCAGCGTCTACATCAATGAACAGTAGTTGCTAAAATCATGCATGTGTGAAATGGTTTCAAATCATTGCTATACATATTAATTCAACTCGTGTTTACCCGTTTTGGACCAACTCTTTATTTTAAGCAAAAAATAACAACTTTGCAAACAAAGCGAGCATACGTGGCTCTGCAGTATTTGGCATTAGTTAAAATCAGTTCAAAACTTCAAAAATAACAATTTTTAAATTTTATCAGACAAATCAACCTTCCTTCCTGCTGACATAAGAACACCGGTAAGGAGGATTAAAATCATCGTGTCACCCTATGTGAGGTCTTCAAAAAAGGTGTTCGTAAAATGAAAGTTGGTCCAAAACGGGGTTAATCATCGACATATATTTTCAACAAGTGATAAAGCAGCTACAAAGAGCGAGAAAACACGGCAATAAATATGGTATTATATGGTGTAGAGAATGTTCAGCAAAACAGGCTTAATACAGTAACACAGGGATGTAATGCACTGCAGGGATATAACACAATTGGATGCAATGTAACGTATGTATGGGTACATGTATAATACATTACAATGCTAATCATTTGTAGGGCAACCAAACAGCACTAAACCTGTGCATCAACAAGAAGGTCCATCAAGCAGAGACCACGACGACGACGACGAGGACCACCACCACCACCCCCACCACGTCCACCACCACCACCACCACCACCACCAGAAGGCAGCCTGCAGTAAACAATCGACATCAGCTGGCCCTAACTCCTCAGCCACCTGCAACCATCAGTAATGACCGACCGACTGACCGAGCAGTCAATCAGACGACGGTTGGGGACAGCAGCCCCCTCCCCACCCGCACCGAACAGGACTGGCGCCATCGATATGACCAATGGCTCTTCCACTTCGTAACGAGGCACCTGTTTCCGTCTCTGCAGCAGTCAAAGATGTCGTCGCAAATGAATTCCCAAATCAGCTGTTGGAAACGATGGACTAAATGACTCCGGTCACGTAACGTACTGTAACTAGACATTTATGTAGCACCTGCAAAAGTGCAACTCCACCTCTAAGGAAACCTAAGCCAGTCCCAAGCCAAGGATAAAGTAGTACTATGCAGACACTCGTCGACCATGGCCCATTTATCTGAATTGTGCCGTTTGGATTGAATTTTACAATTTTTTTAAATCACTTCTTTCATTGTAACACGCTGCGGTACATATATGTGGTAAGTTTGTCTTAAAATAAATGAATAAAACAATGAATATAATTACTATAATACATCACTTTCCACTCTACCATGATTTCACATCGAGAGACCTTTGATTGTGGCAACACAGCAGTTATTAATTTGGAATACATCTGAACCGTCTGTTCATAAACAGATTATGATCTTGAGAAAGATTGATGAGCAGTCCAAGGCATTCTCTCTAAGGATGTTCTGAAGCTTGAAATTCATCGACCAGTTCTGTGAATTCGATAATTCATGGCTAAATTTAAGATGCATGCGCTTCAAACATTCTTTATGTTTTTCAGCATTTACTTTCTAAACTCCAGTTAATGGAGGGAGGGAGACCTGGCCACCTCTGGGTCGGGCCTTGCAGCAAACCAAACTTTTAACTTGCTGAATAAACTCTGACAGAAAGAATTGCCATGAAGAGTCATTATGGTTGCTTTAAATCAGTAAAAAGCAACCAGCAACAAAGTTCTGAAGGGGATTTTTTCAAGAAAGTGCATAAACCTCGCCAAAGCCGCATGAGATCTGAAAGACCAGCGTCGCTTGCTGGCCGTCTGCTCAGTCAAATGAAGAGAGAATAAATGCAGAGACAGAGCAGCGTATGATTCATCGATCACGATGTCTGATGTGGAATCAGAAAAATGCAATTAACTGTTTTTCCCAAAAGCCTAAAAGGATTTATTTCTGATGGAACTTTACGAGAAATGCCTTCGGGGCTGCAGAAGCAATGTGAATTTTACGACACTAAAAAGAACGTCAATAACTAACAAGACATTACTCAGGAAGAAAAAAGCGTTCATGTTTCCAAAAAACAGGATTTTAAAATGCACTCGCTATGTAATTCTTAGCATACATGCTGACAGTTACCACTGTAAAGCAACCTAGATGTAGCAAGCTTCTCACAGTGCTATATAAATTGTCACTATTCCAATAACAGTTACAATTAATAATTATGACAATTTCTATGGCGCCATAACACTGCCATGCGTTACAAGAGTGTCATATGTGCCATATTATCCTTCGTAGCCTGCGTTCAGGTTCATTGGATTTTGACTCGGTCTTCACATAATGATTTCTTTGCCCTAGTGCTGCACTTCAAGTGCTTCCCCATTGACTGATGACTCATGTACTGTATTATCATAACAACAACTGCCATTGTAAAGCACCCTTGAAGTAGCAGGCTACTCTTGGTGCTATATATATTGTCGTCATTATAATACAGGTAATCGTGGGGCGCGGTGGTATTGCGGGTATGTTCGCTGCCTTGCAGCCAGAGGGCTGCAGGTTCGAATCCACCTCAAGTCGCTGCATAGGGACCTTGGGCAAGTCCTTCACTCGCAATTGCTCAGCGCTTCGGTGTGAACTCCTATGCAGTGTCCGCGCTGAGCTTGAAGGGGCGCTATAACAAGTGCACATACAAACAAAAAAATTAGACAAGAGATGATTAGATGAAGTCACCTGGAAGCCATCGATCGTTCGATAGTATGGATCGAGCATGAGGCTGGCCAAGGAGCAGGTCTGTGCGGTTCGATCCCATCCATCGGAACAATGGATCATCACGCTGATTCCCTCCTGGATCATCTGGAAAACAAAGCGCAATAAACTTACTGTCATTTTATGTATACCAGCAATTAATAATAATTATTATTATTAGCATCAACAGTTTATAATCTCACAATTTATTTTTTCTTGAGGTATAAACGTAGGAACAGGAATTAAGAGAATCACCAGAGTGTAAAACGTGAACTGAAATATCTGGAAGTTTTCAACATCTGGATGATCCATTATAATATCCTTATAATATCATTATAATATCATAATTATCATCGTCATTTTTATAAACTGTCATTAATTATTTGGAATAATTAACTGATAATTGACACAGACCTCATAAATTAATCATTCAATATTCATCTATTCAAATTGTCACAGAGGTATAGTAGAACTACAGATGCACCGTGGTACACAAACAAAATAAAAATTTAACTGTTTGCATGGCTATCATTGATGTGGCTGCACAACGAGAGTGTAGTGACCTGTCACCAATAACCGCATACCTTAACGATAAAGACAGATGTGTCAATGACAGACTTGACGTGACGCAACCAGCCGCAACTCTCCAAACCGTTCAGGAACGTCGACATCGTTGGATTCTGCAGCTCACACACTGGACGAGAAAACGGAAATATTATTTGCCAACAATAAGTAAAGACTTAACATTAAGTTCAACCAAACAAAATGTAATAAATATGTTGGTCAAAAAACGAGAGTCAGAAATCAAAACTAGCAAAATTAGTCAAACAAATGTGGACAAAAAACTAATGTGTATTCAACGATACTAATCAGCTTGGAGTCCTCGGAGAGTCTGAACATAATGCTACCGGTCAAACTTTATCCGTTCTCAGTTCCACTTGTTGTTTGGACTACTCCCTTTGCTTGACCTGGTTGTAGGGATCTTTGCCAACTGGAGACAGAATTCATTGGTTGTGTCCTGCATGCAACTCATCTAGACTCTTGTGCATGATTTTTCTAATTGACAACCATCCAATTCTTAATGGCATCTAATGGCTTATATAGGCTAGAGTAGAGAGCACCCGCAATCGTTGGCAATGAAGTGGAGCTATATAAATATTCAATTCTAATTACTACATGGCAAGATAGACAAACAGCTCAAGGTGAAGTATAATCAGGTAGAGCAGGAGGCAGAGGAGGTGGATGGACGGAAGAGTAGGAGAAAGAAGACAGAAGATGAGATGGAATAGGAAATAGTGGGGGAAGTTCAAGGTAAAGAAAAGCTGGAGAAACAGGTGGAAGAGGGGAAGGAAGTCGCAGAAGAGGAAGGGAAATGGTAGAAGGAGGGAATTACGAGGTAAATAACAAAAATAATAATAATAAAATAATAATACTAAAAAATAATAATACAAATAAGGGATCAAATGGATTCTAAAGTACCTTGGGGGCAAATTCTAAAAGTAATAATAATAATAAAATAATAATAATAAAATAATAATAATATAATAATAATAAGGGATCCGAGGAATCTAAAGTACCTTTGGAAAAAATTCTAAAAAGAAGAATAATTTAGCAATAAAAATAACAATAGTAATAATAATTCACGTTTAATTTCAAAATGACACTTAACGCAAGATGATTACAATTCATGGTATGAACGGATGATCCCAAGTTATTAGAGGAGTTAGCTGTCGACAGAAAATGGGAAAGGGGATGCCCATCACGCCCTGCTCCTCATTTACCAATGACATCTGCCGAATTGAAGGTTGAGTGGACCTTTGGGAGGGTTGCGGGAAGCGATCCTGCGTCTGTGCATTCTTCCTTCGTGCATGCAGAGTGTTTACCATTACCATAGTCCTAATAATGTGCACCCCTCAAAGGAAGAGAAAGCAAAGGAAACATAGAGTTGAGTAGCTGAGGTGCTCCTTGTTTGTCAGACTGGATTTCAAACAGATTTTCATCTGACAACCATTAGCCCCGATTGCAACAGCCATTGATGTCTTCTGCATAACAGCAGCCAACGCCTCTGCTACTTGCTTACTTCCCCAAGAGACAATATATAAATGATCTTCCGCTTTCATTAACGCTGTATCTCCCAACTTCAAGCCATGCAGACACAAAGCCACTCGATCAATCCATCAAGTTAAGCCACAACCCAAATCAGTCTTTCAACTTGACATTCGATCTCTTCATCAGATTAATTCTGATACACACGGCCAACGGACTTCTTCTTTTCAGCCGGAGGAAAATTTACAGCGCAAATTGAGCAGATTCGATTAAATAAGGAATAAATATGCAAATTCAATTCAATTCCTTTCACATTCTTCTAAAGGTTGCCGCTGTCATTGTGAATTTAATTTGAAAGACTTATAGCCGCCATGTCAGTGCAGACGCACCGACAATCAACTGACACTCTGCGCATAATATATAATAATATATAATGATATATAATAGCATGTAATAAAGAATACAATACATACAATTTCAATGGTGCTATAAAATTTTCTACATAAGATTTGGTGCAATACAGTTGCTGTTTATTCGAAGCAGTAAAAAAGCAGCTAAAATAGCAAGAGCAGTCGGTACATTTGTGATTGCTATAAAAAAACTCATAATCACGACCACATGCAGGCATCAACGAAATCGCCCAGAAAGGACATTTTGACGAACAAGCACACAGCGGCAGATTAAGGCAGATGCTTTCATGGTCCATAGTTATGAGAACCAACAGGGAAAATCGTTTAGAATGCCAAATCCTTGGTTTCCTTGCCAATATACTAATTATTATTATTATTATTACCCGAATACCCATGGTATTCATTTTTCACAGGTTATCATCTCCAATGTATTGCTTGAAAGAGCTTCTAAAACCTTCATCCTACCAACATAATTGCTATGCTTATACGTTGTATACCAAGGTTTTTATCAAAATAATGTTGAGCATTAAAAGAGTAAGCAATATGAGGATTATGGAAAGGTGAGCCTCACCTTACCATAACCCTCATATTACTAAACTTTACCCTCACCTAGTGAGGGTAAAGTTTAGGAAAAATTCTAGACTACTGTGTTGCTGTCAGCATTCCAGGCAATCAAATGAACAAATCATGAATCACAAAGTTGCTGAAATCTGGCTCCACATGTGCCGAAAAATTAAAACGCATACTAATTTACATTGGGCCCAACTGAAAAACAATTCTAAATAACTATTTCCAATATAGCACCTACACTGTCCTACAGCATATGATGCATAACAGTCTGATAAACAAATTCATAAAACGTCGACTCGTAATTATTTATAGCACAATAATAATAGCCCAACAGTTAATGTGCATGGAGTTAATGTCATGGCATTAAAACGTTACATGCAAAGAATTATCGACAAATGCTGGAAAAGGTGCATAGTCATTATTATTAATTATTATTATTATTATATTATAATTTTTATCATAAACTTATTAACAAAAGTTTTAAAGAAATTATTCTACTTGAATTAGCAATAATCAAATCTGACCTTCTACGAGTTTCTGAAGACTTGACCTCATGACATGGATGTTCTCAATTCCTAAGAACTTGAATTTGATGTTCGAGTAGAACGTCTCGTTCTCATATCCCTTCCCGGTGGCACGATTAGCCATAGCATTGATCTAATAGAAAATTACGTGACACATCTAGGTGTAATGTAATTTTAGAATGCGTAATGGTGTAACAATGAAGTCTTCTGTATATTAAACCACAGTAGGATGAAGGCACAAGACAGGTGCTGGGGAAGGGGCAAACAGGTAGGGAAGGGAAAGAGCCGGAGGAGTAGGAAGAAGTGGAAGAAGAGACATAATTGGAGAAAGAGGAGAATAGAAGGAATTAAAGAAAGATATCAGTGGAGGAAGAAAGTGGAAGAGGAGGAAGAGGAGGAGCACAAGGCAAGGCAGTTGGACGAGAAGGAGGAGTAGGCGACGAAGCAGTGGAATGAGGAGCTGGAGGTGGGAATGATTAAGCATGGTGAAGGAATGATGCAAATAAGGAGACAAGTAGTTGGAAAAGGAAGAAAAGGTAGATGAGAAGTAGAATGATAGGATATTCTTATTCAGATATTTGTTTAAATTTTCAGTTGGGGTCAAAATGTAGCCCTTACATTACATTTCATGACATTACTAAAATACAAGAAAGTAGAAAAAGGCAGAGTGCAAAGATTATTAGAGATGGTTGAGGATTAGAAGGTTGGACAATGATTTAGAAACTGACTGACCTTTGGCCTTGTGTCCACGACATACATATACTTGGACGTTGGGTTGGCCTTGCGTATGGCCTGCAGCAGAGATTCGTCTTCAACACAACGAGCACTGAACCCCGACAGAGGCTGGCTGCAGCGACAGATCGCCGCCTACAAGAACGAGAAAAAAGAGCGCGATCAATTCGAAGAACGATTGATCATCGGCTGACTTGATCAATCGACCAACTGATTGATCTGATCAGCGGCCACAACGCGAATGGCGGACCCACGAAAGCAGTTCACATATTGATCAACAAATTGATCAGATTGCTCGCCCGATCAATCAACCGGTCAAGCTGGATACTTAAAAAGCTGGAGAATTGTCAATACCCAAAACAGAAACCCGTAATAAACGAAATAAACCAAAGCCCAATACCAAACGCAAACCTTTGCTTTCATTGGCCCTGCACTGTGGAACCAGATTCTGCCTTCAATGCGTTCCTCCTTATTATTACTATTACTTTAACTGGTGGGCCAAGGCCAAGTGCCTCTTTTCGTTGTCTCAAGACCATTTTTTCTCTCTTGGTCTCACGCACTGGGAGTGCCTCTGATTGGTGCGCACTGCTAGAGGCACCATATAAATTGATAGATACAATACAATACCATGCAATAAACAAACCATGTTGTATAACCAACCTAAAAGCAGGATACTTCAAATGAAATTGTGAATAGGCCTACCCAAAGAAGCAGAAACATGTAATAAATTAAATAAACTAAAACACAACATATGCAACAAACAAACTACAAACTAAAGAAGCAGAAACATGTAATAAACGAAGCAAACTAAAACACAATACATGCAACAAACAAACAAACCAGTATAAGCACAAAAAAGTGACCATTTACAGTGACCGACCTGGTTTTCGCGATGCAGATAAGAAAGAACCGGAAGTCGGCCACGACTTCTAAATCGAGCGCTGCTGAGGATTATGGGAGTCGATGCAGTCGCTGGAACGTAGAGATATCGAGGGTACGTGTCACACAGCTGGTCGCCACAAACGCAAACCGTTTCAACAAACACAAACACAACATCAGACAGTTTTACAGACAGAATCAACCAAACGTTCAAGTTAATCCCAATTCAGAGCAGTGACTAAAATTCTGCAGATCAATGCAATAATAAATTCCAAGAACACCTCCAGGAATTTCTCAATGTTGAGACATTCCAAAAAGGAGCTATATAATGAATGCATAGATTTAGAGATAAGCTTAGAAACCATATGAAAATGGATTGTATTTTTATCTTTTTTGGCTCCGATTGAATATTTATGGTCTTGAATTTGAGCTTGATCGACAAACAGATTCAAGACCAAACATTTTCAATCCTCAAAACGAAGACCACAACATTCAGCACTCATAAACAAGGCAAAAAAGCTTTGCCATCATTGGAGTTAACTACCGAAGTAGCAAAAGAGTTAAATTCAATCAACATCACAGTACTAAACAAACACTCTCCTAAAGTCAAGTGCATTCAGACATATGAAATAATCAATTTCAAGTTTTTTTAATAACAGTATATCTATAAAAAAGTAAGAGGAAAGGCAATATACACAAGATGGACGAAAGCAAAGAAAATCACGGTGGAAAACATCCAATGACGTTCTCCAGACAATCTGGAATAAATAATGGAAGGAGATGATGTATCCAGTCCACCGGATCGGAACATAATGTGCAAAACCTATGAGAACCTTTCAGATCCTCGCCCTAAATATCTTGCGAATAGTCATATGAGCCATTAGCCAGTCAATTTATGTTGTGGTTCCATTAGCCATCTACGGTGAAGTGTAGACATCACTCGTTCCATCACTCCAGTACAATCCCATACGGCAAATTCTCACGAATGGCCAGCTGTCTCTCTCCCATAAGAAAAGTGCAAGTTTTCATTCTATCTGTACTTATGGGGTCCTGTTAGCTTGCTTACATAGCGAGAACAATAACAGGTTTTAACGCTTAGTATTGACAATTCAAAGCTCAATGCTGCTGCTTCCTGCACAGCACAATGTCCTATGTGAGAACTTGACGAGTAGCAGCCATTTCTATTCTCCAATCAAGTTTAAAATCCCGTGGATCACATAATATACAGCAGGCAAAAAATCGTAATAATAATATGTCCTTATAAACAACAAAAATAATAACACCGACAATGATGATAATAATAATAATGAAAATGATAATAATAACAACAATAATAATTATTACGATATCAGAAAAATGATGATGAGGACAACAGAATAAAGAAAGCCAAATACATAACTATTCTAATTGTTTACTGCATTATGCCCTTGTTCATTAAAACTCTTTGTTCATTAAAACTCTTTGTCCATTAAAACAAGAAGACATCAAATTGTCGTGTGACGTCACCCTGACCAGATAACAAAAGAATCGTTCAATATTACATTCCACTACCAGAACGTATTTACATATGGCCATCCATCACTCCAGTACAATCCCATACCACAGTCCCTTTTCCACCAAACATGCATCAACAATGATTTATCATTCCGTAAAAATGGCTGTCCTAAATATTTGTTGCATATGCAGCACACTGGTCACAAAACAATAAAACAATAAAACTACAATGAATAGCATTAATTTGTAAATGACAATTGCATCTCTAGAACCTTTGTAGACGATGCATAGTCACAAATAAAATAACAATAACTTACTACAGAATAGTAATATAACAATAGCATTGGGAGTAACAATGAGGGCAAACTGAACAATTCTGGACGATGCATAGTTGATAATTTACTACAGAATAGTAATAACAATAACGTTGGCCATAATAATAACATTGTCAATACAGAACAATTTTGGCTAAGCTTATGGCTCAGCAGGGACATAAATCGTCGGTTGCTGCTGGAAATGATAGCCATGTTTAAATGCATAAATATACAATTTATCAAACATTATTTTCATTAACTCTGGTAATCTTCCAGCAATGGGGATTAGAACAAAAACGGGCAGTGCCTAGCTGCGCAATAGCACACGTAAAAATTTCAATAATGAAGATAATGAAAGTAAAAAAAACGCTAAAGGTCATTGCTTACACATGGCTAATGCAGACGCGAAACAAATCAAAACATGGTAATTGCAAAACCTCGACGAGTCTGAAAAACTAAACCAGTCTCCATGAAACTCATCAATGTATTATGTAATGTAATGCATCATTATGATGACAATTTCTATAGCATAGTCAATACTCATCTACTTCTAGGATGCATCACACATGTACGCACGCACACACGCACGCACACACATCATCAAATATGACTGTCTTCTGCCACACATATGGCACCCAGTTGATATGATGCAAAACTAAAAGAGGACAGCGAGTCAAAGAGGCTGAAGCATGTTAGGTCCATAGTGCTCAGTCTTTATCACATGCATTCAGCCATTATGCAGTTGGAACCTGATCGTGAATACGTTCCTGCTTTAGATGCAGACTTCTCATTGTTGCACAGACTCCTTTGTCCTGTTGTGCTTCATCGACCAATAGTTTGACTCTATCCTGTTCTATCTCGCACATGGACAATCTTCGACTCATGGGCATTATTATCATAGTGCTCAGACACTCTAATCAAAATGTTCATTGACATCAGCTGTTGAGTAGCAACTCTGTCAATGCGGCCTTTGTCCAGACTTCACTGCAGCATTTCAACGCTATTAGACAAAATTGTCACTGGAGTATTGTCCAAAGCTTGGAAGCTCATTGCTCAGTTCTATGCATTCAGCTAGGATTATTCATTTCTATGCTGGAAACTCAATCTATTTCAACCAGCCTGCTCACCATAGACCTATTTGGTCCACCAAATAAATTGGATGTTGACCTATTTGGTCTACCAAACCAATTGGATGTTAACCGATTTGGTCTACCAAACCAATTGGATGTTGACCGATTTGGTCTACCAAATAAATAGGATGTTGACTGATTTGGTCTATCAAATAAATTGGATATTGACTGATTTGGTCTATCAAATAAATTGGATATTGACTGATTTGGTCTACCAAATAAATAGGATGTTGACTGATTTGGTCTATCAAATAAATTGGATATTGACTGATTTGGTCTATCAAATAAATTGGATATTGACTGATTTGGTCTATCAAATAAATTGGATATTGACTGATTTGGTCTACCAAATAAATTGGATGTTGACTGATTTGGTCTACCAAATAAATTGGATGTTGACTGATTTGGTCTACTAAATAAATTGGATATTGACTGATTTGGTCTATCAAATAAATTGGATATTGACTGATTTGGTCTATCAAATAAATTGGATGTTGACCGATTTGGTCTACCAAATAAATTGGATGTTGACTGATTTGGTCTATCAAATAAATTGGATATTGACTGATTTGGTCTACCAAATAAATTGGATGTTGACTGATTTGGTCTACTAAATAAATTGGATATTGACTGATTTGGTCTATCAAATAAATTGGATGTTGACCGATTTGGTCTACCAAATAAATTGGATGTTGACTGATTTGGTCTACTAAATAAATTGGATGTTGACTGATTTGGTCTACCAAATAAATAGGATGTTGACTGATTTTGGTCTACCAACTCGGTGGATCATGATCTTCTACTAAGTCGAATTTCCTTATTTTTTGGGATTAGAGATTTGCCACTTGAATGGATCACTTCCTACCTATCGGAGCGCACCACCTCAACTATCTTTCACTCAACTCGGTCTCCTTGGTGTCCTGCTCCTTTTGGCCTCCCCCAGGGTTCCGTCCTGGGGCCTCTTCTTTATCTCCTCTTCACGGCTGACATAGAGGCTCTACTTGCCTCTTGTTCCCTAATGAGTCACTCTTACGCTGATGACGTGCAGTCCTACGCTCATTGTTCAGCGTCCCAAGCTGCCTCTGCTGTCCGAATTATGTCACATGCCACTGACTGCCTTACTGCCTGGATGTCGTCCAATCGACTCCGCTTAATTCCTTCAAAAACTCAATATATCTGGCTTGGAAATCGTCAACAGCTGGCTAAACTAGATCTAAGGTCTCTAGCCTCTGAATTCCCCACCTTTGTTTTTTCCACCTTTGTGCGCAATCTGGGTATTATCCTGGACCAGGAACTGTCCTTTGTTGATCATCTTAAGGCCTTGACTCGTTCTTGCTACTACCATTTGCGTCAGCTGTGAGTTGTGTCTCGCTCTCTGTCTTCCTCTTCTGCTTCCACCTTGGTTCATGCCTTTATTGCCAACCGATTGGATTACTGCTCTTCTCTCTACTTTGGCCTTCCTCAGGTTCGTCTGCGTGGTTTGGATGGGGTCCTGCGGGTGGCTGCTCGCCTGGTGGGTGGCGTTCCTAAGTTTGGCCAGATCTCTGATTACATTCGTGATGTCTTACATTGGCTTCCAGTTCAGTCACGCATCCACTTCAGGGTTGCTTCTTTTGCTTGGCGCTGTGTCTTGGGCACAGCACCACCTTATCTCTGTGAGTCATTCACTTTGACCTCTACTACTGTGGGTCGCCGATCTCTGCGTTCGGCCTCTAGAGGTGACTTTATGGTTCCTTACGCCCGCACTGCCACTAGGCAGAGCAGGGCATTTTCGGTCACTGGCCCTTCCGTTTGGAATGACCTTCCCTCTAACCTGTGTTCCCACCCTCGGAACACGTCGGGCTCATTCTATGGATTGCTTAAGACTTTTCTTTTTGGCCGGGCTTGGGTCGGGAGCGCCTCTGAGTAGACTCCTTGAAGGGGCGCTATATAAATTACATGGATAGATAGATAGATAGAAATAAATTGGATGTTGACTGATTTGGTCTACCAAATAAATTGGATGTTGACTGATTTGGTCTACCAAATAAATTGGATGTTGACTGATTAATTTTTGGTCTACCAAATAAATTGGATGTTGACTGATTTGGTCTACCAAATAAATTGGATGTTGACTGATTTGGTCTATCAAATAAATTGGATGTTGACCGAATTGGTCTACCAAACCTGCTGTATGTTGACTGATTTGGTCTACCAAATAAATTGGATGTTGACTGATTTGGTCTACCAAATAAATTGGATGTTGACTGATTTGGTCTACCAAACCAATTGGATGTTGACTGATTTGGTTTACCAAACCGATTGGATGTTGACTGACATTGAGGGTGTTCTCCAACGGTTTACAAACATTAACCAAGGTATCACTTGAAGCATTGACGCCTCCTTTGGTGTTAACATAACAGCACTCTAGGAACTGTATTTAATTAGAATAGCTTTGCTAGTAACGCCGCACTTGATATGGCTGCCAACGACTGCACATCCATTCCAATGAACTGTCAACATACATCTGCATCGGTTACGGAGAGCTCGTAGAAACTGTGGAGGACGGAAACCGATCTTAGACCGGCTTTTAGCCGAACACTAAACAAGCCATCAGTCAGAGAAATCCCAAGTGTAAAGATGCCGACTAAGCCCGAATTCCGTGGAATAAATCTCGTCACGAATGAGAATAACGCGGTCGATTCTCAACATGCCAAATCACGTTAAGAAACGCAGATGGAACGCTATTCATATCACCAGTAACTTGATCTGCCGAGTAAAACACGGCCACCGAAGTGCCACGGCGGGGATCCCGATCGAAGTGGCATTGATCAGGGGTCATGACCTTGGGAATGGACGCTCCGTCTTCGATCATTAGGAAGCCACTGAAAGGAATGCTATGCACACCAAGGGAATGCGATACTAAAATCCATCCCTGGTGACATCTGAGACTGGAAAGGAACTTCTGATGCAACGCAGTCCACCATCCAATGGCGATAACAAGATAATGATGCAATGAATCTCCACACTTCGCTTGATCAATGTCTTAGTTGCAAAAATAACATGCGCACCATACGACGCATGGACTGGTTCAAGTTACTCGCTGCAACAAAAATGCCATGAAAACGGATAGCCGATGCATAGCGGGAGCACTCTGTAATACTACGTCATACAGCAATATCAACTGCCGCGTTATAACGAGCTCATCATTTCATAACGAAGTAATTGTCTATATCTCATCATTGTCTCATCGTCGTGTGGTGGATGTATTATCCAGAAATATTATATTAGAACACGTATTTCTATTGTGCATGCTGAACAAGTAGAATCCATTTGCGCTATGCTACACTGAGGTTTGGTCGTAATTGAGTAATTTCCACTCTATGCATCTTGTCCTTTCTATAGGCATCATCTTTCATCTTCATTAGTCATCATCCTGGCTTTGCTAAGCATTATCTTAGCTTTGTTCGCTCTCATTATATCTTTGTAAGCTATCATCTTGGCTTTGTTAGTCATCACTCCTTACAGAGATTTACATAACGCCCTGTCACGGTTACTACTCAAATACGAGTCATTTAGTCAGCCAGTCGTTAGTGCAGCAAAGACAATTGAACACTCCTTTGTCCTCATGCACCTTGACTATCGCAATTCCAAAGAATGTGCAAACTCCATCCTATAGCTCAGAATTCATCATAAGACCTTTTTTGGCAGTCCAGATGAGGCTACTGCACACCTACAGCCACTGACATTTCCAAATGCAATCACGTGTTGATCCATTCCTACGTCACATTACCAGCTCAGTCGAGAGGATTGATTTCCTTAAGACACAATCTGGCTACCATCGCAATAACACATGCGTGTTGAAAATCTCGAATTTTGCCACATCACAACTCCGTTACTCACAACTGACCACCATACATCTTCCGCCTCTGAATCTCTTACGAACCCCCCCTCCACTCCATCCCAACCTTGAACTGCACAATTTGCAAGCAGCAAAGTCTTGAAACAACACACGCAAATGTGGCTAGAATGCCTCTTTCAATTTGGGAATGTCTTCATCAGCAATGTCTGGAGACAGCTCACACATCAGCTGTTGGTTAGCAACTCTGTTTATGTGACCTTCATTCAGACATAACCAACTGTGCCTCTTAACACGTTCACCGCCCAGTACGAGATATCTCGTACCGGATTCTGTCATTTAACATGGCGTGTAGGCGGTGAACGTGTTAATGCAGTTAGACAGATTGTTTGCTGGCAGCAATGAAAAAATTGCTGAATAGATGACAGCAATAGCCGGCTTAGCTATGGGCGCTTTAAAAATCTTGGCGAATGTCCATATAAATCATTTTCTAAATAACAAAATAGATGCAAGACAGGGCATTGAGACACATCACGCTGATGATAAAGACTGGACACAGTGGACAGTTCCCGTTAGGTCCAAGGGAAGCCACAAAAGCGGCTTTGACGTATTCTCTGCAGTCAATTTTCCGAGACTGACAATGACGTCTATACAGGAAAATGAGACAAAAGCCGTAGATGCCACAGTGCGATTACCGGGTACAACGGTAATGAGAACCGAGTTCAAAGCCATGATAATGGCTGAGAAATTTGAAAAGAGGATTCAAACAAAGCCTAACGATGGCGAGCAAAGCCTAATGATGGCGAGCAAAGCCATGACAACGGCAAACGAGTCAAAAAGACAAATAATGAAGCCAATATTGTGACTATCAAAGCCACGGCAGTGGCTAACAAGGTCAGCAACAGCTATAAATGGTAAGAAAATTTAAAAAACAAAGAATCACTCAAAAATACAACAACTTAAGTTACTAAAACCATATTAGCAGCATATTCTGTTATTTATATACAAGATGGCTTTTGTGCAAGACGTGTCTTGTTAAAGCGCGTTAGAAATAATAAATTGTATTGTATTGTATGATATTAAATGTACCGTAATAAAAAAAAACAAATCAAGCGCAAACTTAAACATTAGCTAAATAACTACCAACTGAAGCATTCCTACATACCAGAAGACACCATAAGATGCTAAGTGAGTAAGTATGTAAGAACATAATTATTATTAACGTCTTTTCATATAACGCCCCTTCAAAGTACTCTACTCAGCATCACTCCCAGTCCAACCACTATCAAATAAGACAGGTTCATGAGGAACATAACGATGTGACTTTTAGGCACCAGGCAGAGCGCTGCAGGGATCCCACTCCAGGTTCAAGGACCAGCAACTGAGAAAGAGCGCTGATCTGCATTACAGCAGTCTGTGAGCAAGTGTGATCGAGTTTGGCTTGATCAGCCGATCAGAGAATAGGTTCACCATTGGACAGCAGAGCTCCTGCAGGTAGAGAGGAGCCAGAATAACCATGCAGTGCCAGACCAAAAATAAAGACTATAGCCACAGAGAGACACCCAACTTTACAGCAATGCATACAGCGAAAAATTAGCCAATGAGATACGGAACCACTATTTGAGTACCATATTTGATTTTAGAAGGCAGCATAAACATCATGTAGAACTTCACACACAAAAAAGATCAGACTTTCACCTCGTATTCTTTGTTTATGTTGCTCAAGACCCAGTTTTCATTTGGCACTCCCATCCGTAGATACTCAGACTGCAGGTCAAAGAAATCCCAACCAACGTGACGCTTAGAAACATCCGAAGCCGTGTAGTGGAATGCATAAAGGTCTTCTAAGTTGGCTAAAACAGTCAAAAACCACCAGAGTTAAGATTCAAATATCACTCAGGTTTGCATCAGAATCCAAAAGTCTCATATTAAAAATTTCTGATTTTTGATCATGACTTGTGACATGTCGAAAAATTCTTACTTCAAATTGCTGGAAGGTTTCATCAAAAAGTCAGGAATTATGATTCGAAAGGTTGGCATCGAGGTCATAAAGCAGGCATAAAGTAACATGATTATTTCAGCAGATAGCTGTAACGATGGCCAGACTATGGCTTAATCATGAGCACACGTCTGTCATTCGTGAAACCAAGGGGTCAAAGGTGTTGAGTGGCAGGTGATAGTCACAAATCACTAGAGCCCATGGAATACTAAATTTTTTGGTCTAAGAGTCAGAAAATCGGTAGTGGGCTTAAACTGTTCTTGTTCATAGGGCAACTATTTCACTTTGAAACCGGGTAAAGTATGTATAATTTTAGGATAATTGTGGATGAAGTGATGAAGGACTCCGACACCTAGGTGTATTTCCCAAACCACTTCTACAGCTTTCACTATTTTATTGCTTTAATATACCATGTCTCATTGATTTATCAATTAAACATTGATACACTGAATACAATGAAGATATGTGCAACAATACCAACCTGGCTGGGAAAGTGTCACAAGCGAAGAGCAGACATCTTGACAGTCGCGTTCTCTTGGAATGATGAATGTCACGTTGAGAAAGTTCTTGCAGCGTATCTGGAGAGGGCAGCCATTGGCAGTGGCCGCCTGCTTCTCCACACTTGCTACGTGCATGTGAGAGATCTTCAAAGTTTTACAACACGAAAAAACACTGAAGGTTAGATTCAAATTAGGTCAAGCATGCGAAGGTAACATGAATCTACCAGAGCAGCAATTAAAATAATAACAAAGACAGAATTAAATAAGTTATTAATATTCGTCCATCAATAAAAACTCACAAGTATGCAGCAAGATAACCTAGATTACATTGTAGTAACAGATAACAAATTTAAAAGGAGTCGAATAAAACTCTATGGCCATAGGCGCAACCACCCTATGGGACCCACGGGACGCGTCCCCCTAACTTTTGAGTGGTCCCCTAACTTTATTATTATGGTCCCCCAACTTTTAGGACGGGATTCATTACGGTCCCCCCCCAACTTTTAGGACGTGATTGCACCTGTGTCTATGGCAGCCTGCTCATCTTAGATTCGCCCCCTAGGGATTGGAAGGCTGAGCCAACCATGTAGCGAGCACCACACCCGTATTCTTTTGAGTTTTTTCGCCAGCACGTCATTGTTCAACCATCTCCCTGCCCAGGGCTGTACTCAGAAATTTTGAGGTGAGTACACGCTGCCGCCGAAAAAATCACCATTTTCAGGCCCAAAATTTATGGCGACTTTTTTTAAGTCATCGAAGCTTTTTTCGTGATTTTCACCCTGAAAACTTAGAAACAGCGTAAAACACTCTACTTCCTGATTTTTTTGCCTTTGTAATTCGCGATTTTTGCCTGCGTACACCCACTTGGTCTTACTGAGGTGGGTATACACTGTATACCCGAGTGTACCCTCGCTTTTTTGAGGTGAGTATATGCTGTCATTTTCCCCCGAAGGTGAGTATACAACTATACATACACCGTATACCCGCGTATACCCTTGAGTACAGCCCTGTCCCTGCCCCAACTAATGTGAATTCAGCATCCATCGACCAGAATGACAATTACAACAAGAACAAGAACAGAGTTCATGCCAATGAAATCAGTTTGCAAATCAGAAATATCTTGAGAGAAGTCTCTATGGGCTTAAACAGCACAAAGGAGTTGACTTGGTCTTTCAGTGACCAAATGTCGTTCCATCTTCGTCTGACTTGTCACGTAACCATAGTAACAGTTCCATCGGTGTTTTCTTGAGAGGGTCGCTGTCACGCCTCCAGCTGCCATTCTCGAATTCCAGAGGGTACTATAGTCGACCGAGACGCCCAGGACAACATCAACTGGAGATGTAAACTTTGCACCCTGTTCCCTAAACAGTGCATGAAATGGATTTCCGGGCTTTCCTATTACAATGCATTCTGTCTTTCACAATGACTGGTTCACTCTCTCTCCGGACATCAAAATACTCTGCTTGCTTGGAGACGTGCACCCAACCAGATGTCTGTGTGTGTGTAACATAAATTTCACTCTACATTCTGGCCTGTAAGGTAAAGTGAGGTACACTTTGTAGCTATAGATAACTTATTTATTTAGCATTTGCAGTTCGCGCTAAGCCAGCACACAGCATCGTCATCAGTAATATGCAGAGCGAACAGTCCGCCAGGAAAACCAGTTATTCTGCAGTCATTAACGATGTGAGACAT
Organism: Lumbricus terrestris; assembly: GCA_949752735.1. NCBI lineage: Eukaryota > Metazoa > Annelida > Clitellata > Crassiclitellata > Lumbricidae > Lumbricus > Lumbricus terrestris. The sequence continues at coordinate 63,126,896 of OX457038.1, forward strand.
AGTCTGCACCTCTCCGCAGGCGCAGAGGGTTTGAAGCCTGCTTCCACCGAATTTGATTTGCCGTGCAAGCAGCCCTGACCGATTATGATAACTGTTGACCAATTATAAGGAAAGATGAAGTAAGCCAATACAGATTACCGGTATAGGTAAAAGAAAGATAAGTTACACTACAGATATAGTCATATATTGATTACGTTCTACTACAAGCTGTGTGGAATCGTTCCAATTGTTATCCACAAGCAATACAAGAATGATTTTCTAGAGGTCAATTGGAATTCACTGCCGACCAGATCAAGGCAAGATTTGCGCTCAATTTCTTGGGCACAGCAGAGCTGTACATATAGTGAAACACACCACAAAACCGGGTGGCGATTCGAAACAAAAGAAGCATCTGGCATGGACCAACGGGACTCAATCCAACATATTCAGACACATTCCCAAGACAATTCTGGACACGAATTCATCATGAAAACAAAAAACAACCAAGGACGATTTGCTACCGGCTGCAGACGGGACCCATAACAAACACAGTTCATTTCGAAGACAATAATTCAGCGCTCGAAATGATCATCGGACAATGTGGCGTCAGTCAGCGACATCGTCACACGCTCTTCATTAAACTGACAAAGAAGAAATCAGGAATTCGCGCCGTCACCTCCTGCGACTTCATCTGGCCGACCAATCACGGCCCCGTGGCCCCCGTTGTTCCGACAGAACATAATTACGTCCGAATACTTCATCGTCATCGTCGTCGTCATCGAAGGTGCCAAGCTAAGAATAGGTATATGGTGCCAAGAGGAGTGTCGCCCGCGGTGGCGGCAATCCCACGAGACCAGACGCAATCGAGCACAACTCCATCCGGCGCAGAAAGTAAGTAAGTAAGAAGACAGACGCGCAGACGACCGTATACGTATGTATACAGCCGGGCTATCGATCGCGTCGGCAAGATGATTTATACGAGTCCTCAATATTGGCATGTATTTTAGGAGCAACCGGAAGTGCCACTACACTGGGCGCCGAAGTGGGTACACTACACTCTCAATACCGCAGACTGTATACATATCGGCGGCGCGCCGCAAACGCGCTATATACGGTTTCCCAATGATTTGCTGCGGAGCGGATGGCATTGCCGTTTCCCGTCGTGAAAAGGAAAGGAAGAATTATGGTGGAATAGCGCAAGTCGAAGGAGGTTAATTGAAAGCAGATTCGGAACCGCGTCCGTGCGGAGGAGGGAGCCTCAGGGAGGGGAGGCAAGTGTGGGGCCTAATGCGCTGGCGGAGCGAGGACGCATGATCTGGAAGCGAGGGGGCAATCAGTATTGGATGGCAATCGTCATGAGATTATGACGTATGGCAACCGAGGCAATTTCCGGTGCTACGATAGTGATCCGAGATTAGGAGGCAGGGAAAATGGCAAACGCCACAGACGGATGTGCAGTAGAGAAACCAGAGAACAACTGATGACTAATAATTTACGGCACTCGCAGGAGATATTTGTCGGCTGGAAGGAAAGCTCTGGTTTTATTCTGGATTCATTTGCACGAAAGATTCCACCGGGAGTGAAATAATTTCGTTACGGGTGGAAATGAATCGTTGGCAAATCTGAGCAGGCTTCTGGGACCATCATCCGATGGGTGGAAAGAGAGGGGAAGGGGCTGATGGATAGGATACGGATGGAAAGGCAAATGAGGAAAAGAAACAAGCGACGCCGCCGCCCCCCGCCCCTCCCCCGCCGTCCATCACAGTCTCCTGAGAGACAAATGGCAGACCGCCTTCGCAGAGATTAAATACATCCCTCGGCATTTTGGGATTTATCAAACATCTAATATTATTCCTCCCCATACGTAATGACGAGGCATCAATCAATGGAACTAGACGGGGGTTGTTCTCAAGGTGGGAATAGGATGTTGTCCCCCCCCGGACATGGCAGGGGTAATATCCTATGGGGTAATGGGAGGAGCAAGGAGTGGGGAGTAATGCCAGGGGGTAATGTCCTAGACCCGCTCAAGGTATACTTGGCCATCTGAGCATGTCTGGAGAGCCACATTGTAATAACTGGTAATACTAGAAATTATTATTTATACAGCATCGCAAGCAGTGAGCAATTCCTATGGCGTGGATTTTCAAAATTTCATTTTTCTTCTGCCACTAGGTAAAAAAAATCTAACGCTGACGTCGCACCAGCAAAGGTCTGATGAAAACAACAGGTGAGTGCGAAGTCCCCCAGGTTTTTCTTAACGTGCAGTTGTGCACAAAATGTGCAGTTTTAAACGGATTTGTGCAGTTGTAGAAGCACTTCTGTACAGTTGAAACTAGCAAAAAGGTCATTGTCCTCCGAATGGAAGTAATTTACCATGGAGGATGGAAAAGGAAAGAAGGGGGTTGTGCAGTTCTAAAATTCCTTAAAAACAGCCCTGAAGTCCCCATGCAATCAATAATAAACCGTTGCGACATCTCATCGATATGTGAGCATGCGCAGTGGGTTGGACCAATTCAACCCATAGATATCTTACGCTTACTAAGTGTAACGGAATTGTAAACACACAACACACGTGGTTAAGTTTATGAAGTTTTAACAGTAAAAATTAATAAATGGTTTAAAACTTCATAAACTTAAGGCACACGTGTTGTGTGTCTACAATTCTGTGCATACACTCAGTAAATGTAATATATCTATGGCAGATTTGGTTCGACCCACTACGCATGCGCGACATATCGACGAGATGTCGAAACGGCCCATTATAGAACATCGTAAAGTTAAACACACAGAGAACATAATGAAAATGAAGTGCATGGTGGACATAAATTAATCAAAAGAAGATGGGCATCAACTCATAGAAATTTTTTAAGGTTTGCGAACCACTTAGCGGTACTACATATTGTTGTTGTTAATAAATGGTACCAGCCATCTAGAAATGAGCGTTTCGTACAATTTTAAGCACCAATAAAATTATCTCTTCACAATGGCAATTTTGTTTCATGCAAATCATCATGACACACACACACACACACACACACACACGCGCACACACACACACACACACACACACACACACACACACACACACACACACACACACCCATATGCTGTCTCTTATGCACAGGCTAACATACAAAGCAGTGCGCATCTGCACACAAACACATGGTCAGAACTGTGCATGCATAGAGAATTGTGGCTACAAGCAGAGAGATAAACATAGGAAAGCAGACACACAAACGCGGGAACACACACAAAGACAGATATGCACAAACACTTGGCCGGAACAGAGCACTGCCAGCAAATCATTGTTAAAGGCAAACGTTCCCCCTCTGCCATCCTACGTAAACCAACACACACCAGCGCTAATCTCGAAGAGCAGCCAGCAAATGGAAACAAGGCAACTTTTGGGAAAGAACCAATTATCCATGTACACGAATTAATCACAGATAACAACAGCGAGTACTTCTGTCTGCGTTTATGCCTCAGCCTCTCTGTCTCTCTGTGTCCCTGTCCATCTCTCTGTCTATTGCTCTGTCTGTCTCTGCTTAAATCGCCACCTCCACAATTACGACCGGCTGGGTCGTTGCCCGCTGCTCCATAGGACAGCAGCGTTGCGAGTGTATGCACGGGATGTAAAAAATATGTATATATATTATATACATATGGGATCCAAACGATTAGCAGCCGCTCTTGCTGACGAAACGAAGGACAAGATAAAAGAGGAAAAGTCGATGGATGGGACAAACGAACAAACGACGGTCGTAGTCGGTGTTTTATGTCGCATTCATTCCAATAATTTCGGGTTTTGTGCGTTGCTAATAGGACCTGCTGGATGACAGGTCGTCTGTATTAAAAACACGCACACAGCACACAGGCTCAGAGGTAAAAAGAATAGAATGGTGAAGACTATTGTTTGCATGCATCTATAGGAAATCGTCAGGGCTGTTTTTAAGGAATTTTTAGAACTGCACAACCCCTTCTTTCCTTTCCCATCCTTCATGGTAAATTACTCCCAATCGGAGGAAAATGGCCTTTTCAACTAGTTTTAACTGCACAGAAGTGCTTCTACAATTTTCTACAACTGCACAAATCCATTTAGAACTGCACATTTTGTGTACAACTGCACATTAAAAAAGCCCTGGAAATCGTCAGAAGGGTCAAGGTAAATGCAGTACATTTGTAACACGCCTCAGACTCAGTAAAACTCCTCAGTATCAAAAATAAAAAATGTTCCAACTGTCAAAAACTAGTCGTCAGTAGTTGGCTGTGCATGTCTATTGACTGCATGGTTGTCTGCAAAATCCGAACTGTTTAGAGTAATGTGACTGGATATTGGAAAAAATTCAAAAACGTTTAAAGTGCCTTAACCAATGATGTACAATATCCAAAACTGTTAAGAAAGAAAGAATCATGACTGACCAAAGACAATTTATTCAAAATTATTAAAAGTATATTTGGTGACGATGGACAACAGCCATGATTGTGCAAGAGAATTTTTTACCAATTTGGACAAAATCACAAAATATGTTCAGAGTGCATTGACCAATCAATGGTGGACAATAACAAAAACTGTTAGAGAGCAAAATCAAACAATATTCATTGTCTTGACCGATAGTGACAATGACGATGGTGACCACGATGACAATGCATCATATATAGCATGTCATTTCGCAATGCAAGCAGCGAGGACGACATCAAACAATACTAGAAATGCTCCTTCCTATGATCCCATACATCAGCCATTAGTCACGTGCAGCCCCTAGTGCATGATCAATGGTCGCACAGAGAAGTAAACAACCAGATATAATTGGACACGGACATTGCATTTTCATATAAAAACGTGGTGACTAATCAGTGTAAAATTGCATCTACGCGCGTGTGTGCACACACATGCAGTGGCGTAGGCAAGGGGGGGTTTCGGGGGTCAAAACCCCCCCAATGGCTCCGAAAAAAGGTTTTTTTAAGGTTATTTTTCCGTTTAAGTAAGAAAAAATAACAAAAAACAGGGTTTCCGGCCATAAAACCCACCCCATGAAAAATTCCTGGCTACGCTACTGCACACATGCACACACGCGCGCACACCCCCCCCCCACACACACCCTACAAATTCGCAATATATTGGCTGTTTCACTTAAAACGTACCCATGTTTCTTTGCGTCCTTCCGGATCGACAAAGATGACGTGAGTGGAAGTGAGGTAAAGCGTTCCAACGACCTTCTTCCGTGCGCTGAATCGGTCGACAAGACACACGCCATCCACCTAAAACAGTCAAAATTTAATTGATAGCGATTTGTAGCCATCCACCTAAAACAGTCAAATCTTCCACTGTCTACAAATCGCAGTCAATTAATCGACAGAGTCAACCAACTCGTCTAACATAGCGCAACCAAAACATGTCGTTCAGCATTTTTTAGAACATGATCCAAATCTGGAAATTGTTACGAAGCCATGCATGCACGGTTTTGGTCCACTATTCCGAGGGTCCACTATTCCGAAGGTCCACTATTCCGAACCCTAACCCTAAGCCTAACCCTAACTATAACCGGAATAACCCTAACTCACCCCAACCCTAACCATAACCCTAACCCACCTCAATCCCAACCATAACCATAACCCTCCCCCTCCCCAACCCTAACCATTACCCTAAACCTAATCCTAACCCACCCAACCCTAACCCACCCTAACCCAACCCTAACTCACTGTAACCCTAACCACAAGGATAACGAACAAAATATAGCGGATACTCGGAACAGTGGACCTTCGGAAGAGTGGACCCTCGGAATAGCGGGCCGTTACCGCATGCACTACACAAAGAAGAACGAAGTTACAGTTTTGTATTGTATTCAAACATTTATAAAGCATCTCTTGTAGGGTGGACCATTCAGAGACGCTTACAGTGCGCAAGGCCACTCGAGAAAAAACAGTTTTGGAGAAGACAGAATGTAAAGGAGAGACTGCCAGACAGAAGAAGCATAGAGCGAACAGAATTATAAGGAGAAAGCCTATTGCAAAGAGAAGCACCAATTGAGGCAAATCAACAAGACTATATACATAAGCCAAAGCAGTTCTAAAGCAAGGAACCAAGTAGTCAATAGAAAACCTCTGATTAATCTTTATTACCAAGGTTTAAGCCTTGTATACGGTGAGTAAATCTCAATCCGAGGTGAGACACATGTGCACCAAATAACCTCTTATGTGTTGTTAGTGTTACAGTGTCAACTCAGGAGGATTGAATGGTTGGATTACAAGTCCATGCAGTCACTGACAAAAGAGACTACCGTATACTGCGAGGAGGCGGCAGGCATTTGAATGCAGAAGCACGCACTGATGGGATGATCAGTGCTTCTATTAGAATCCATTAAATATATTTGTGTAACTGGCAAATATAAGAGTAATGAAACTTGCGGCATAGCCAATGTTTGTCTGCATGGGCAGTTAAACATAAACGTAAACACATTGGTTTAGAGTGCCTGCATGGCCTGTAAGGGATGGTTACAAGAGTTGAATCGTCCATCATAGAATCAATTGCTGTGTAGGGACCATGAGCAAGTTCCTAAAATCCACGCTGATCTCTTATAGTTCATAGTTGACTGTATAAGGGCCATGAAAATAAAATACCAATTTAATGATGCCATTAGTAATAAGCCCTGTGTTACTGAGTGTAATCTGGACACCAACACCAATTTATAATAAAATGTGCACTTGTAAAGACCCATAGCACCTGTATATACAGGCGCCAAATCAGAGTCAATAATGAAACACCATCAGACAAGATTGGCAAAGGCAAATTCAGACAACATGTCTAAGATTCAGATTAGCCTTATATAGAGCCAACAGTGGTATATAGCCATCAAACAATAGGCATACACATTAAGTAAAATCGAAGCCATAATGAAGCTCCCTGTGGTTAATGTTGCAAGCTACCGACCATCATCTTGTCACACTGGTCATTGGTAATTAGGTCTCTGCTCAGCGGGACTTGTCCGTTTTGGCGCGCCTATTGCTCCCACAATGTTATCCCGAGGAATCATTATGAGAATTTCCTTACTTGCTGGCTACATTGGGATCAATAAAAATGTCTATATGTCTATATAAATACATAATGTATAATTCCATAATAAATACGATTTAATAATTATGCAATAATTGATGTAATTTTCCCATCTTTTTAGGACCGTTCCTGCGAAATAATGTAGTCTCCAATTTACCCTATTTGAAATCCTAAGACCAGGTATAGGTCACCTTCAGTCTTTTAGAGTCTGTGTATATCACAAAAGAAGCTGCAAAAACTTCCTGTCATCCAACGTCTCACACTCCCCCCCCACCTCAATAGTCAAATCTGGACCCCACCTCTTTCAACTCATGAATATGCGAGTAACTTCAACTGGTTACAAAAATGTCTGGGGATAACCAGAGTAAGGCCAAAAAAAATAATGCTGTGTTTCCGGTAACAGAGCTCTAAGAAATTGGGTAGGTAGGTCGAAAAATATTTTTATTTTGGTAAAATATTTTTATACAGTGACTATCCGAAAAATTATACCCAACTACTCTTTTTTGCATAAAGGTACACGCTGCAACAAAGTACGTGTTCCAAGCAAGTATAAACTGCTTATTTCCCGACTGTCTGCACCTAAAATTTGCTCTAGAAAACAATTCTATTAATTTCATTTTGTTGACATCTTTTCTGGTAAGATAAAGTGGGAAGGGAATGGGAAGATGAGTGCGAACAAAACATCACTGCTAAGGGTCGCTCCAGACTGGCCGAGCCAGTGACTAGTTACACCTAGAGGTTGCTAGATTTATTTTCTCTAGTCACCGATACAGGTGGCTCAAGTGAGAATGATAAGGCTAGAGGTTTTTCAAGACTGGCAACCAGGAAGTAGTTAGGCAGGCGTGAAACTTTAAGGCAATGTCACTGTAAATAAAAAAAATGCAAAAATTTTTCCGAGTCTCGGCAATAAAAGTGAGTCGGTCGGGTTACCGGGAACACAACATTTTTTGGCCTAAGATCCAACTCTATACGGAAGCAAAGTCACCATATTATGTCAATAAAAGTATTTTTAAACAAGTTTTAAAAATTTGAAAAAAAAATTTTTAATAAAAAAATTTTTTAATAAATTTTTTTTTCAATCAAATTTTTTTACAAAATTATTTGAGTCGCGGCAATGAAAGAGGGTCGGTCGGGTTACCGGAAACACAACATTATTTTTTTGCCTAACAAAAGTCCATTGACCAGATAAAAGATGGTTAAGCAGGTTCTAGCTACATTAGTATCTGCTGCTTCCAGACCGTACTCTCATGATTGTGGACAACTGCCTTAAGTAAGTGAATTGTAAATCCGCAAGTCCATGGTTTAGAGATTAGGAAGCCAATGAAATTCTACAGTGACATTATTAAACATTGGGCAAGTACGTATTTAATGGGTTGCCAAAGTATAATGGATAAGAACACCTGCATGTACAAGGGGAACCGGACATTATCCCCCCCAGAACATTATTCCCCCCGGACAAAAGCCCCCAGACATTACCCCTAACGGTAGGGCATTATCCCCCCTGGTCTATGATATCATCACCTAAAAAAGTGATGTAGCTTTTCCGGAAAAATATTCTTCGGAAAATTTTCCAACAAATTTCCGGAAACTTTCCGGAAATTTTCCATACAACCAGAAAAATACATCTGACTCCCAATGTCGGATTTTCAGTATCAAACAACACTAGAAAATTTCGTTTTTAAAGTTCCTTTATAGAACATTTTTTCCAATGTTGTAAACATTCACCTTTAATAAAAGAATTAAAATGAACATTAAACACTGTTCATTAGCAGGATGGATGGACTAATTACTATTCATGTCTCGGAAATGTTGATGGCATCCCTAATTGATGGCTAGATGGATGAGTGGTAAAACTGATGGACACAAGTATACACATCAAATGGTGTTCATGTTAAACTGGAGTGGCATGCTGCAGGAAGCAGACGAAATCCCTTATAAGTTCCAAGCACTGGAATTAAAACACCCTGATCGAAATCGAATGGTTTTAAAACGATTATGGAAAAAATGGACAATGAAAGACTGGTCATCATCATAAGCGAGTACATCCAGCAAGATGAACTGACCAAAATGTCCACGAAGTTTGGCTGTAATGTAACTTGATCAAAAGATGACAATTTCTATATATAACACTAGCTTACCCGGCCGCAAATGGACGATTTTGTAAAAACCGACAGTTACATATAAATTTGGGCTATAGAAGACGGCCGGATATACGTTTTGAAACGCGCCCGAAGAATGGGTTTGAAACGCGCCCGAAGAATGGGCAGACGGATGCGTCTTCAAACTCGAAATGCCTGGACTCCATCGACGTCTATCGGATGGAATTAAAAGTTGTGTTTTTTTGGTCATAAAGATTGTGCTTTTTCTCAAAAGGCATTATACAAACCCGCTCATGTCCGAATGGAACGTTTTGCGAAAATTTTAAAAACAATAGGTCAAGAATTTTCCGAGGTCCTTCATGTCGAACGGTAACGTTTTACATTTTTATTTATATAGATGGTCAGTAGTAAGCTACTTCCAGAATGACTTAAACACACACTCACACACACTATGTCACACACACACATACACAACACACACCCACACACACAGCACCATGCACACACACACACACACGATGACATACCCAGACTACTATGAGCCAGAAAAAATCGTACAGCAAAGACTACAATGGTTTATGCATGTAGAATGAAAGCCAGCTGACTGAATACACCTCATATTGCACTAGATGACAGATTAGACTCACACAATGGACTATAGATGAAAGATTAGACTCACACAATGGACTAGATGACAGATTAGACTCACACAATGCACTAGATGACAGATAAGACTCACACAATGCACTAGATGACAGATAAGACTCACACAATGGACTAGATGACAGATTAGACTCACACAATGGACTAGATGACAGATAAGACTCACACAATGCACTAGATGACAGATAAGACTCACACAATGGACTAGATGACAGATTAGACTCACACAATGGACTAGATGACAGATTAGACTCACACAATGCACTATAGATGAAAGATTAGACTCACACAATGCACTAGATGACAGATAAGACTCACACAATTCACTAGATGACAGATAAGACTCACACAATGGACTAGATGACAGATTAGACTCACACAATGCACTAGATGACAGATTAGACTCACACAATGCACTATAGATGAAAGATAATACTAAGATGAAGGAACAATGACTGCAGACTGCAAAGAATAGATGATGCAGATGAGGCTATAACTTGCACTAAATTCTAAGGGAAGCAAGGTACAAGTGACAAATGACGGTGTCATGAAACGGAGTATCCCCCCTGAAAGCTATCCGGGGGGATGAATTAATCTATCCCCCCGGATGGAATTAACCGGTCTATACTATCCGGGGGGATAAACCATTCTATCCCCTTTTTTGAAAAATGCGAATAATAAAAATATTTATGCTGCAATCAAAATTTAAAGTGACTCTAATTGTTTTAAGTGTCCTAGGCAATGCTCAGATAAAGACAACTCGAATTTATTTAGTGACTCTGAGTGTTCTTAAGTGTTTTAAATGTTTTAAGTGCTCTAAAAACAGGGCAAAACAAATTATCTAGTCGGAATAAACATACCTGTTAGTGTCATTGTTCAAAACAAGGCAGATGAAAATTAATTTGCAAAAAAACTGCATGTGGAAGCTGTTTTTTCGACTTTTTTAATTTTGGGGGGATACAATTAATACGGGGGATACTCTATTTCGTGACAACGGCATACAATGAAGATCATTATTTATTCCTACCAACCACTGCCCCCCTCAACCCCCCCGCCGATTGGCTGGCACAAGGAACTGGTGCTAACGATGTATGGGACGACACACAGCTCTCCTTAAAATACTATGGAGCAGACCTTGTCAGACAAATGGTCCCCGAAGAAGCCAAGGACAGACTGCTAACGACTGACTATCAGCAGGAATGAAATTCATTTCCTCTGCATCTTGTTTCGATTTATCATCAAGCCACTCCACAGCGTATATGCCCCAGAACTCGAGATTTTAAATGTCACCAACAAACCATACATATAGTTTGAGGCTTTAATTTACTAATCTCGGTTCACTTCCACCTCTTACTGTGCTGCAGACTGCCATATTTTATTATACACACATATATATATACACATATATATAATATATATATATATATATATATATATATATATATATATATATATATATACAAGCATTAAAGCCAATGCATTTTTCAAATGGCAATCTGTGCTGCAGTTTCTCTTGATTAAAAATTGGTCAACGTATAAATAGATGGCTGGACGGATTCCATTGATAGATGGATGGATTAAATACGGATGAATGGCTGGATGAATAGATGGTTGAATGTATGAACTGGATAGACTGGTCCATCGCCAAATACATCCATGGAAGAATTAGCCACTATGCTGCTATATGAAGCAACAAACCAATAAATCATCACATGCATCATATGCATCACACATGCATCACATGCATTGCATGCATCACACATGCATCACAAATGCATCTCATGCATCACATGCATTGCATACATCACATGAAAAACATGAATCACATGCATTGCATGCATCACATGCATCACATGCATCACATGCATCGAATACATCATATGCATCACACGCATTGTATGCATCACATACATCGCATACATCACATGCATCATATGCATCACACATGCATCACACATGCATCACATGCATAGCATTCCATTTAATAAATCATTTAACAATTTACAGCAATGCATCATGGACGCCACCAACATTTGCCAAACATTAATATCACTTAGTGCGGCAACCTTCAAATCCTTGGATTCGCCCTTCAATCCGTTTGCAACAACATCCCCCATACATCCACGATCTTAAACACAGCAGACGACTTCTACGTTAACGACGACTGATCCACTTCTGCATCCTCCGGCCTCGAAGAAATTCCGGACGTGACACCGGAAGCCAAAGCACTCCGCAGCGGAGCGCGAGTTATTTGCGTCGAGCACATATATCCGCATCGCCGAGTTGATTTAGGGGAATCAAGTGGAATTAGCAGGAAGACTTTAAACGAAATGGAAATGCGAACTGGAACACGACTGAACCCTGACCTTCAGTCCATATCCAGGAGAATCACGGTTTTAATCCATGGCACAAAGTCCCTGCATAGCTTCCGGCAAATGCAGCTACATAAATTTCACAACTTCGTTCGCTTCATTGCGATATGGTGCAGTGATAATTCATCAGGGGAAAATCCATGGCATTTATCGGCTTGCTTGAAATTGGATTCGTATTGACGTGCAGCGGCTTAATCAAACAGAACTATGTATACAGCCAGCCCCCAGATTCTGCAGGCTACTCTCTCAGATTTTAGTAATAAACATGCAATGGTAAATGCAAATGGCTAATGGAACATTTGCAGAACCTATCACAACCGGTGTCTTTCAACGTAAAGGCCTATACTTAATGCTGTTTAGCATCCTCTCTGCAGTCCTCCTTGGCCAATATCTGATGTAATATCAGTGGTAATGGCACAATTCGAATTCATGAGAGGGTTGCATCACCTGCAGAAGCAACCGAAGAGGCCATTACCACCAGGAAATGTTCATTTGTATGAACAATTCCGATCGGTAAACCGTTATACGATTCACCCGTCGGGCGTCATATGACGTTCTCAGTTACAGACGAAAAGGTCGCCAGACGCACGCACGACGGACCCGCTAAATAAATTTTTCATGATCGCATAAATATATCTCTGCAGCGTCAACACCTTCGCGAACGGTAGACGCGTCTCCTGGTTACAAATCAACTGACGATCGAGGCGGCGGCAATATTAACAGCCGAAGTAGCAGCAGCAGTCATTGCGGGGTATCGTATTAACTGTCCAGGCAGCAATTTCACTGCAGCCAATTGTATATACTGTCCAGCAATCTTAGAAGCAATATGCATGAACATCGGAAACAGTAATTTCAACAACCCCTCCAGAGTATAGCACTCACGGTAAAACTCAGAAAACTGTGGTACCTCAAAATCCGTAATTTTAACCTTGATTAATGTTCTTTCAGTCTCCATTCCTTTCTAACTCAGCTGGAAATTATGCCCCATATAGCCTATATAATTCCCACACGCTACTTCCACCATGTCCCAAGAGCCCAGTCCATGCAATTACCCACCAATGGCCACCATGCATGTTAGGATCAGGTGTTCAGCAACCAACTTTAATAAAGGCTCTGGATATCTTCCGTATACACAGGCAGTTAGTTACTATTATTTAGTGGATATACGTGCTCATTAGATGCAGATATAGGATGTGGCTGCAGGCAGTTGAAAGCGCACACCTGGTTATATATCACCTGTAGAGTATAGAGCGGCGCGTCGAATTTAAACCTAATGTACGGAAGCACCTGAGCGCAAATGCTAAGTAAAAGATGAAAGCAAAGAAACTGTTATTTTTCACCTGCCAACATCATTAGTAGTCACCAACGCATCTCCTTTCAGCCGAAGCACGCAATGACTCATTAGCAATCAACAACTGCACAACTACTCCCACTTCTTATATGTCTGCACATGCAATCGCCTAAATTACAAGCTAAAGGAAAACCCTGCATGCAGGGGGTTAAGGTAATGGTAAACACTTCGGCAAAAAGAGCCGCACGGATGTCCGATCGCTTCTCACTATACCCTCCCAAAAAATCAACTCAACCTTCCAGACCGTAGTTAGCGTTGGTAAACTGAGTTGTAGGACGAGATGATGGGCGCCTTGCATGGCTGCCAACAGTTAACTTCGACTCCTGTAATTTAACTTGTGACCATGCGTTCATTACTGACTGTAATCAAACTGCGCTGTGTCAGTTTGACAAATAAACGAAGATTATTATTATTATAGTTATTATTAATATTATTGTTATTATCATTATTTTTTTATTGGAATGGACCCTATTCGCCAAGGTCCCAGTATTATTAGTATTATTAATATTAATATTATTGTTATTATTATTATTATTATTACTATTATTATTATTATTATTATTATTATTATTATTATTATTATTATTATTATTATTATTATTGTCTCAGGCAACAGCATTGTCGAGAGACAAAGTCTGGCAAACACTATTGACACCCCACAAACGTGCAATACAGCTTACTTCGCGTGCACAAGCAAATATAGTCTACACCCAGCTGAATAAACCATATTGTGTGCTGAAAATTCCCCAATATCGCGGTATAGTCAATAAACCATCGTATACTGCACACAAAATAATAACGCCACAACTGTGCAACGAAAATATATGGAATCGCACCAAGCTCCTTTAATATCATCCTGCACAGTGAGCAGCCCAACTCTTCCTTCATCATCAAGTATACTCTAGCTGCGTGACTCATTTTCATTTCGAATGCCAAGATTGATTAAATAGACTTATGATGGTTCGACAGATCCTCGAAAACGCATTCCGCTGCTTTTCGTCAACATCGAGCTTAATAAAGCGATTTTATGGCATCTGCTATGCTGCACTTAACTCATATTGTGAGCTAATGTTGTATAGTCTATATAGTCAGTTAATGTTTAGGCGTACGACTAGACCAGCTCAAGGTCAGCGTCTAGACAGTTAGGCCTGCAGGTGACAGACTGGCGGGAAAGTTGGCGCGGCTCGGCCGACCGTCGCCGGAGAGCGCGAGAGAGAGAGGGATAGGCAGACAGACAGACGGACAGATAGAAGGACAGAGCGGCAAGGGGAAGAGTGTACGTCTAGACAGTGAGTTAAGTGGTAGAAGAATGAGTTGGTAAGAGAGAGTAGAAGACGTTTTAGAGAACAGTGGAGTTAGATAATAATAGTTGCGTTGCTGTCGTTGAATTCAAGCGTTTGTCGTAGTTGATCCTTTGTTGTGCTATTTGCGTTGTTATGAACGAAGAAGAAAATACAAGAAACAGAGCTTTGTTGTAATTGAACAAGTTGAGAACTTTAGAAACTTATACACTAGCTTTAGATACCGAAATACAGTGACTAGGTTAGGCCTAGGCTGCGCTACTGAACACTGAAGAAAAAGGAAGAAAACTTTGAAGGTCAATTGGAGGTTGACATTTTGGTGGCAGCGGTGGGATACTGAACTCAAGCAAAGGACGTTGGGATAGCGAACTCATTTGGAGGAATATTTTCAATTGGAGGAATATTTTCAATCGGAGGAATATTTTCAATTGGAGGAATATTTTCAATTGGAGGAATATTTTCAATTGGCGGAATATTTTCAATCGGAGGAATATTTTCAATTGGAGGAATATTTTCAGTCGAAGGAATATTTACGATTGGAGACGCATTTCGGAGTCTGGTGAGAAGATACAACGGGCATACGAATAACATTACGACAACGCAACGCCAGAGAGAGGTATACAAAACTTGCTTGTTTACCCAAGGAGCCATAAGAATTAAAGTCAGCCAATCACAGATATTCATAGCCACTCCCTCGATTCTTCACGGTAATCACTGAAGTAAAGAAGTAAGATGGAGAAACTTACAGAACAAAAGCAAGCCAGTATAAAGAAGATGTCTTCTGATCGATTAATAAAGTTATTAATTGAAGAGGGTCTAGACGTAGAAGAAGTCGAAGAGATGTCTAGAGAAAATTTGATGAGAGCATTAGCAGAGGTTTGGCTTAAAAAGGAAGCTGAAGAGAAAGGTGCTGTGGGTGGCGCTGAGGAGAAACCAATTGAAAAACCACCGGCACCGATGTCTATGGAGGCGTTGATGCAATTTATGATGATGAGGGAGGAGCAACGCAGACAGGAAGAGAAAGAACGGAAACAAGAAGAGAAAGAGAAAGAGGAACAAAGGAGACAACAGGAGAAGGAGAAAGAAGAACAACGTAGACAAGAGGAGAAAGCGAAAGAGGAGCAACGCAGACAAGAAGAGAAAGTGAAAGAGGAACAACGGAGAAAAGAGGAGAAAGAGAAAGAAGAGCAACGTAGACAAGAAGAGAAAGAGAAAGAGGAGCAACGGAGACGAGAGGAGAAAGAACAAAAACAAGAAGAGAAAGAGAAAGAGGAGAAACGGAGACAAGAAGAGAAAGAACGGAGACAAGAAGAGAAAGAACGGAGACAAGAAGAGATTGAACGAACAGAAAAGCTTCGACTAGAGGAAAAAGCAAGAGCAGAACAAGCAGAAAGGATGAGACAAGAAGAGATACAGATGCAGAAGCAGCAGTTCCAGCTTCAGCTAGAACAACTGAAAAGAGATCGTGACGAAGCTGAACGAAGAAGAATGGAATTGATGATAGAATACGAGAGAGCAGGGAAAAGTGATGAAGAAATACGAAAACAACAGATGGAAGAGCAAAAGATTCGTGAGGAAGACAAAGAAGCCATGCGTTTGGCAGAATTACAAAGAGCCGAAGAGATTCGACAGGAAGAATTGAAAATGGAGAAAGAAAATTTGGAAAAAGCGGAAAGAGAAAGGGAAGAACAATTAGAATTAGAACAAAAGAAACTCGCTCTTAAGGAAGCTCAGCTCCGAGAAATGGCTATAGAAAAGGAGGAACGCAGAAAACAGTTAGAATTGTTGCAGCAAAAGATAGAACAAGAAGAACTGCGTAGGGTAGAAGATCAAAATAGACTGAGGGAACGAAATGAAGACGAAAGAAGAAGCCGTGAAGAGTCAGAACGAAACAGGATCAGAGAAAGTGAGACAATGGTGTCCAAGATTAAAAGGATAGGTGATGCAATGAAACACGTATTACCTAAGATGCCATATGATATGATGGAGGTGCCATTATATTTTGAGACAGTTGAGAATGCATTCAACAGTTTTACGGTGGAAAAGCAGTTTTGGGTCAAATTGCTGTTGCCACTAATGACGCCTAGAGCAAGAACGGTGTTGAACCGATTGTCTTTCGCTGATCTAGACGATTACGACATAGTGAAAGAACATTTACTGAAAGAATTCAAATTGACAGCGAGAGAATATCGATCACGATTTGGAGATGCGAGGAAAACGGCAGAAGAAACATACACGATGTTTACAGCAAGATTGAAGAATCTGTTGAACTATTATGTCAGAAGTAGGCGAGTGGGCAAAAGCTACGAGAAGTTATTTGATCTGTTGGTGGCGGATAAATTGAAAGAATGTCTACCACCGGGTCCACTACAGTTCGTACTAGCAAAAGAGGGTACTGAATGCTTTGAAGCTAGTAATGTTGCAGAACTCGCAGACGTACACGTGAACAATCGAATTGGTCTAATGTTTCAAGACAAACCGAAATATGAAGCATGGGGAAATAGTTCGAAGCAACCCAGGTGGAATAGTAATAACAAAGAAACAGGAAATCAAGCCAGAAATAACGAAGCAAGGAATGATGGTGCTCCTGGAAGACAGTTTGGTCAAGATAGAAGAGAAGCAACGGGTGACAGACAAATGTACAGTCGAATTCCAGTGATGGGACGCCAAAGAGAAAACAATACAGCGTACAATTACAGGCGGGAGAGCACTGAACAGAGAGGGATTGTTAAAAAACGTTGCCATAATTGTCAGTCAGACCGACATCTGTTAAAGGATTGCAAAGCACCACCCAGAATGACAAATCTGAGAAATAGATTTACTCGAAGTGCAGAAAATCTCAGAGTAAATCAGATACAAGTAATGAATGCACCGAATCAGTCTGAAGAACAAGACAACCGCGAAACGGAAGTGAAGTCAGTGATGAAGTGCACGCCTCAATTTGCTATACAGAGAGAAATAGTAAATTCTGCTCCAATTAAAGATACTGGTCGAGAAACAGAAAGCAAAGATGAATGTCAACGTACGAAGAAGTCTTTACTACAGCATGTCAATGTAGAGATACGTGGAAATGATGACAGTTGTCATCCCGTGCAAGTCAGAGCGCTGATCGACTCTGGTACTGAGATTCCAGTAATCAATGAGGAATTGTTGAAAGGAGCGACAGTGGAAGAAATTGGCAGAGTACATTTGCAATGTGTGGCTGGAGAACCCATTCCAGCTAAGTTGGTGAAAATCGAAGTGCGGATGAGTTGTCATAACGAAGGAGGAGATTTGAAAGACAAGGGAGTAAATATCGCGCCATATTTAACCTTGGTGTGTGCCAGCATTCCGGCAGTCTTGTGCAAAGATAACAAAGAAAAGTTCTTGCTGCATCCAGAGATAATCGCAGAACTGAAAGAGGTTCCACCAGTGAATGTATTACAAGGAGAATTGCAAGTGAACGTGACTACAAGAGCACAGAGTCGGAGAAGAGAAGTGGAAGAAGGAGAAGAGGAAAAGTCAAATGAAAGTTTGCTAGATGAGGACACAGAAAGCGATGATGAACAAAGCGTTCAAGAAGAAGAAGAAGGAATAACATCCGGAAACAATGAAATTGAAGAAGAGATGGTTGCATGTGAACGTGATAATGATGATGATTCTGAGAATGATGGTGAAATAGACACGAGTATGAGGGATTTGTTTGCCGAAAATACGAGTGATGAAAGACAATTAGCAGACGCAAAGAAATTTGAAGAGCAGCAGAGAAATGACGAGTCACTGAGGTCGTGGTGGAAGATAGCTGAAGACAAAGGATCAGAGTTTAGTGTGGTGAATGGGTTGATGTATAAGAAGCATCAAATGTTGGACCAGTTGGTGTATCAGTTGGTGTTGCCGAAGGAAAGAAGAATTCAGGTGATGGAATTGGCACATGAGTCAGTATTTGGCGGACACTTGGGAGAAGAGAAGACAAGGGAACGTATCAAGTTGTCCTTTGTGTGGCCAAGAATGCGTAGAGATGTGGTGAAGTTCTGCAAGTCCTGTGAGAAGTGTCAGTTGAAAGCACGAAGTTTGGTGATGGATCGAGTGCCGATTACACCAATACCAAGAGAGGATGTACCGTTCAGAAGAATGACCATGGACGTCGTAGGACCAATCGAACCGACTTCAGCAGCAGGGCATAAGTATTGTTTGTGCATCGTGGACTCATGTACAAGATGGCCGACAATATTCTTGATGAAGTCATTGACCGCTAAGGCTGTATGCGAAGCTTTGATGAAGCTGTTCATGGATGTGGGAGTTCCGTCAGTAATCACGAGTGATAGAGGAACGAATTTTACAGCCAGTCTAACAAGAGAATTTCTGAAACTGATGGGGTGTTGTCCTCGATTCGATTCGCCAGGACATCCAGAAGCGGCAGGATTGGTGGAGAGATGGAATCAAACGTTCAAGAAAATGATTCATCATGTCGTTGTGGAAAATCCGAGACAGTGGCATAAAATTATTCCATTTACAGTCTGGGCATTGAGAGAAGTGCCTAATGCAACTACAGGAGTGGCACCGTATTTGCTGGTCTATGGAAAGTTGCCGAGAGGGCCACTCACCATCCTTAAAGAAAGCTGGACCAAAGAAATAAATCTACCACCGAACATTGGAGTACAACCGGCAAAGTACCTGAAGAATTTAAGAGCAGACATGGAAAAGGCCTTGACATTCGCCGAGAGCTGTGCTGAAGAAAAGCAAAAACAGTACGCCAGTCAATACAACAAAAGAGCAAAAGATAAAGAATTCGAGCCAGGAGAGAACGTCATCGTGCTGTATCCAACGTCAACCAATAAATTGATCTCCCGATGGCATGGTCCATGCACGGTCCTGCAAAGAAGATCCAAATATTCGTATCTGGTGGACATGAACGAAAACGGTCGACGGATTATTCATGCTAACAAGATGAGGAAGTTCATTACGAGAACATTGTCTTGTGGTCTGATCGTGGAAGAGGATGACGAATTTGGATCAGTGGTAGAAATACCGCTGAAGGAAGACTATTCAGAGACAAAACAGAAGTCACTTCAATTGGATTACGAACAAATTGGACATCTGACCAGCGAACAGCAGAAACAATTACTTGATGTACTGAATCGATATGCAGATAGATTTTCAGACCAACCTGGATTATGTACATTAGTAGAACACGAAGTGGTACTGAGACCAGACTTTCGAGAAAAAGAATTCGTGGCATATCGAATACCATTAATATACCGAGCAGAAGTGGAAAAACAAATACAAGAGATGCTGAAAGAAAACATCATTCAACCATCGTCAAGCAGAATGGCAAGTCCACTTGTCATTGTCAAAAAGAAGAATGGATCCTTGAGATTGGCTTGTGACTACAGGTACATTAACTCTTTTACTGAAAATTGCCGATATCCTATGCCAATCGTCAACGATGTCTTGAGCAAAGTTGGAAAATCCAAGTTCATTTCTGTTATGGACTGTCGCAGTGCATATTGGACTTGTCCTGTGAAAAAGAGTGACCAATGGAAGACGGCGTTTGTTACACATAATGGACTGTATGAATTTACGCGTGTTCCTTTTGGAATGATTAACTCTGGACGGACTTTTGTAAAAGCGATAAATATGATCTTGCAACCGATTCATGATTTTACTGAACCTTATGTTGATGACATTGCAGTGCATTCGAATGATTGGGACAGTCATTTAAGACATTTGGAATTATTTTTGAAACAAATAAGACTGCATAATGTAACATTGAACTTGAAGAAATGTGTGTTTGGTAAGAGTGAGGTGAAGTTCATCGGTCACCTCATAGGATCAGGGAAGAAGATGATGAATCCAGACAGGATTGACAGTTTAATTAATTTGAAGAAACCTGAAACCAGGAAGGAAGTGAAGCAAGTCTTAGGATTTTTTGGATTTTACAGACAGTTTATTTGTAATTTTGCTGAAATTGCTAAACCATTGACAGACTTGACCAGCAAAAAAGTACCTGATAACATTGTTTGGACTGATGCACATCAGAAATCTTTTGATTCCCTTAAACAGATTGTCTTATCAAATGTGATTCTATATATGTTTGAGGTTGGGAAACCATTTAATTTGTACTGTGATAGCAGTGATTTTGCTGTGGGAGCTGTACTGTCTCAGGTGGACGAGGAAGGGATTGAACGTCCCGTTTCATTTATCAGTCAGAAGCTGACAGATACTCAGAGGAGGTGGGCGACGATTGAGAAGGAAGCCTATGCAATCATATGGGCTTTAAACAAGTTGAAAGAAATTCTTATTGGTTCTAAAATCAATGTTTTTACAGACCATAATCCTTTAGTTTATTTGACTGAATCAATGTCGAAATCTGCTAAATTAGTCAGATGGTCTTTATCATTGCAAAATTTTGACATTCTGTTGAACTATAAGAAAGGTAAATTGAATGTAGTAGCTGATTGTCTGTCTAGATTGTAGTGTAAGATATTTTATGATGTATTATGTTATGGACTATTTGCATTGTTTAGTTAAAGTACGTTCGCTAATTTTTATAGATAATTAGCTCTCTTTAAAAGAAAGGAGGGAGGTAATGTGAGCTAATGTTGTATAGTCTATATAGTCAGTTAATGTTTAGGCGTACGACTAGACCAGCTCAAGGTCAGCGTCTAGACAGTTAGGCCTGCAGGTGACAGACTGGCGGGAAAGTTGGCGCGGCTCGGCCGACCGTCGCCGGAGAGCGCGAGAGAGAGAGGGATAGGCAGACAGACAGACGGACAGATAGAAGGACAGAGCGGCAAGGGGAAGAGTGTACGTCTAGACAGTGAGTTAAGTGGTAGAAGAAGGAGTTGGTAAGAGAGAGTAGAAGACGTTTTAGAGAACAGTGGAGTTAGATAATAATAGTTGCGTTGCTGTCGTTGAATTCAAGCGTTTGTCGTAGTTGATCCTTTGTTGTGCTATTTGCGTTGTTATGAACGAAGAAGAAAATACAAGAAACAGAGCTTTGTTGTAATTGAACAAGTTGAGAACTTTAGAAACTTATACACTAGCTTTAGATACCGAAATACAGTGACTAGGTTAGGCCTAGGCTGCGCTACTGAACACTGAAGAAAAAGGAAGAAAACTTTGAAGGTCAATTGGAGGTTGACACATATTATGGCATCTGATTACGTCTCGCTTTACATTCCTTTATCAGCCAAGGACTTGGTGTGTCCACCGTTTGACATGCTTGAGTTTAAGCCAACTGAACAAACCATCAGAATGGTACAAGATTCCACGATACTATAAAACAACCATACAATATAAGAACTTGAAAACTGTTCTTTTTGCCCGTGCTGGAGTCGGGAGCACCTCTAATTAGTTTCCCTGAAGAGGTGCTATATAAATACTTGAAGAAATTAATTAATGTATATATATATATATATATATTAGGGTGGTCCTTATTTTTAAAAGTTTGATTTTATAACGGGGCACCCTCTAAGTTGGTTTCTATTGATGAGAAAAAAAATGAGAAAATTTTTGGAGAGAATCTGAGGACATTTAGAGGTCGCTACCAGAGGTTAAAGTTCAAGGTTAGAATTAATTTGGGCTTTGTGGTCCACTATGCGCAATTTCCATTAATATGCTTTCCAACCATGTTAATCGCTATGATATAATTTGATAGACAACTATAGTCACATATTTATTAACATCTCCGACATCATGATTGCCACCTACTTACTTATTTTATTGACTTTTATAATGCATTCACAGCCATTGCATCTTTTGGTGGCAATTTCGCTTCATTTTGGTTTTTCGTGTATATTGCATAATTTCGCTATTGTCAAAGAGAACACAAAGTTGGCAATAGACCTAAGTCTTGACAATGCCACGGTGAAAGTGAGTAACAGAAATGCAAAACTTGTAGGCCTACTTTCTCTCGCACTACAATGTCTTGGCAATGATCCCGCAGAGTTCAATCTCTATTGTTTTTCAATGCTTAAGGAGTGGATAAAGAATCGGCAAAAAAATTATGAAAACTTGAAAGCTGAATGCCAACCAGGAGTTCTTCTAATATTTCACTGGGATGGAAAGTTGTTGGAAGACATCTGCAGACTGCAGTAAAGAAATAGTAGACCGTCTTCATGTCCTCGTTTCTAGAGTGTTGACCAGGTCCTCGGTTTACAGAAGTTATCATCGGGACAAGAAAATCTTCAGTGTCTGCAGTGTATGAAGCGGTTGTAACTTGGGGCATTACTGATCAAATCAAATCTATGTGCTTTGACACCACATCAGTGAACAGTGGACTTAGAAATGGTGCCTGCATCCTGTTGGAACAGAAGCTGGACAAGGATTTGTTGCAGAGTGCATGTCGCTATCACATATGCCTAAATTAAGTTGGAGGCAGTGGCTATGTTTTCTCTTGGTTCACCGAAGGGTAAGGACATAATGATTTTTCCGCTGGGCTGCACAGGTCTAGCGAGGTTGATCGGCAAGAGCATTTACAGTGTTAAGATATGGATGTTCAAGAAATAATTCAAGTCAACAAGAAGAGAATAAAGGGTATGGCTGACATCTGCCTGCTATATGTCAAAGTCTGGTTTCAAGCACTGTATATGCACCATCTATACTCCTCAACTTGACCTGTAGAGAGCAGATCTTTAAGGACATTGACAAAATACAGGGAGATAAAATAGTGCAGTTGCAGACGTTGCAATGAAGAAATGCTTAGATGATCTTTGGTATCTTTCAGAGGAATTGGTGACTTTTGCGTTCTTTGATTTATGGGGCTTCCGTTTATACCAAGCGCCAAATGATTACTACTCTGGACAAAACTTGGATCGAACATCCACTTCAAAGAAGAACCTTGAAACCTGCTGTAATAAGCTCAATGCAACTGGAAGATTTTGTCATGGAAAACATGAGATTTTTCAAGTTTTCTCCAATAAGACGTTGATATACATGGTCAAACGACACGAGAACTTCAAGTTAGATTAGGCCAATGCGAGCTCAGTGAAAGTTGTGAATAACATTACAAAGCGTGGAGTGACACTCATGAACATGTATAACAAGCTTCAAACAAATAATGAGGATCAGATGCAGAGTCTGCTATATTGATTGTGAAGAAATATGCGGTATACCTATCGTCGCAAAAGACTGATGCAATAATGGAAACATTAACTGGAAAAACATTTTTATGTCCGTGTATGCGTTTTGTCCAAAATAGTAAACCAGTCCACAGGCCACTAGTCCACCTCCAGCACGGTCCATTGCCCACCAGAATTTATTTAAATTTGTGCATTCAACCATACATGTACACTAGTAATAGTATACAATATACGATATTCCATGTTTCGCTTGTGTCTTTACATTGATATATGTTACGTCCGGTAGCGACCCCTAAAACTCAAAAATATCTGCCAAAATTTTCAGTGTTAATATTTTTTAACCTAAAGGTATAAGTTAGGAGGGTGCCCCGTTTAAAATTCTCAAAAAAATATTTTTACATGGAGCTAAGGACCACACTAATATATATATATATATATATATATATATATATATACACACATATATATATATATATATATATATATACTAGCTGGGGTACCCGGCGTTGCCCAGGAAATTTAGGATTCGACCCGCTCCGGCCACAACCCCACCACACCCCACCACTCCGACCTCCACCGGTACGCCGCGCAGGAAATTTTCCACCCACCCCTCTTCCACCCACCCACCTCTTCCATCCCCCCACAACACACCGCCCCTAATTCCGATCTCCACCGGTGCGCCACCCGTGAAATTTTGGTTTTCGGAGAAAAATTTTCCCCCGAAAATTTCCCCCACCTCCTACCCACCCCCACAACAGGCCACCACTAACTCCCACCTCCACCGGTACGCCACCCGTGAAATTTTGGTTTTCGGTAAATTTAGAGGGGGATTTTTCCCCCCAAATTTCCCCCCACCCCTCTTTCACCCCCATCTCTTCCACCCCCACAACACGCCACCTCTAACTCAGATCTCCACCGGTACGCCATCCGTAAAATTTTGGTTTTAGGAAAATTTGGAGGGGAAAAATTTCACCCCCAAAATTCCCCCCCACCCCTTTTCCACCCACCCCCCTCCCGACAACACGCCACCACTAACTCCGATCTCCACCGGTACGCCACTCGTGAATTTTTTTTCGGGGAATTTTTGGGGGAAAAATTTTCTTCTCAAAGTTTCCCCCCACTCCTTCCATCCCCCCACCTCTTCCACCCTCCCCCACAACACGCCACCACTAACTCCGATCTTTAACGGTACGCCACCCGTGAAATTTTGGTTTTTGGGAAATTTTGGGGGAAACCCTGGGAAAACCCACCCTGGCCCCTTACCCACCACCCCACAACCCCCACACACCCCACCCCTTTGCTTTCTCATCCACACCACCCCTCCTCCCACCGCCTCCACTCCTCCACCCACGACCCCCATCCCCCTCGCACCACCACCCCACCCCCCACCCCCACACCACCCCCCCACTCCCACCTCCCTCCCACACCCCCTTCCCACCCACCTCCACCACCGACCTCCACCGGTGCGCGACCCGTGAATTCCGGACTGGCCAAGGCGCTGTTCTCTAAACGCTGTCGAACGGCTGCTTTTATATGTATTACGTATAGGAGCCGAAATAAAAGTGCCGTCGTAAGCTTGAAGGGCAAAGGCCAACAGGGAAAATGAGTGTTTTTGGCTCCCCACTCTGGCCCCCATGGTGGCAGAGATTCGCGAACCCCTTCTCTACGCGTCGGAAGCCGAGACGGACACAGTAGTGAAGGTTTGGAGTGAAAAGCTTAAAAACTGTGGAAATGCATTCCGGTCAAACAGACGGAATCTTCTCTTTATTTATATAGATATAATAACCAAGATCATATATATGGCACAATACACTGAATTCGAAACAAAACACTGAAACAGAAAGAGCAATGAACAGATAGGAAAGTCTTCAATACAAAAAATGTTTGCCGGTTTGTAAATATAATTTTAGCCAATAAAATAAAATTGACTGGGCCAAATCTTGGCTTGGAAAGTCCATCAACACTAATAAATGACAAAGAGCAAAATCCACTTTCTAAGGTCACAACTGAAACAATGCAAAGGTCACAACTGAAGCAATGCCTTTCAGACATTAAAAAATGTGCTACATAACTACCAGCCACATTATTGAAAATATATATATATATATATATATATATACATATATACACCGGTACAAGCATACAAGTTTTTTCTTGTTTACCTGAAGATAAAAACCGTGATGCCCGGATATTTAATCAGCAATACAGGTATGTTGTACCTTTTATAGCATCTTTCACAAATACATGGAAAACGCTATCTAAACATTCAGTGATGCATATAGGCAGTGCGTGTTGTTAATGTTGTACATCATACATACATAGCCTACCGTATACACAGCACACTTTGATCTATTCATATTATATCAACCTCGCTTCTGAATCAATGAGCCGCGATCAATTTCCTTGCAATCTCAATTATTGCCGCTTCCACCACAGAACATTTATACTGCGCTATAGATCGTTATAGAAACACCGGAACATCGTCGAAACGTTCGTACCTGAAGCATCGGAAATGACAAGAGTCGATCCGATGCCGCACCCACTGACCCTGCGCTCAATCACCGCCGCAGTTTATTGATCGTTATGGGGGGAGGGGAATGGGGGGGAGGTTGCCGGCGTCGTCTCGTTGGTGTCCGTGTCATGGAAACCGGCTCCCGTTGCCCTATACATTCTCCACTCATGGTTCGTTCTTAGGCAACACAACACCATCACAACCCGACGTCGCTCTTTAAGCGAAATGACTTGAGCATGTAATGAATAATTATTCATATACTTGATATTCAGGAATTCTCATCGAAAACTTGAGAAATACAGTTCTCGAAATTCGTGAATTTCTTCTCCAAATTTCCAATTTGCAACACATTGGAAAGTCTCGACATAATATTATGATAATCGGTTAGAAACAGCTTGAAACTGTCAAAAACTCTTCACAGCAAAAACTCCCCTCATTATAAACTGTAGGATGCTCCAAACATCAGCACTGAAGACCAATGTGGTCTAAAGAGCATAATCGTCCTTAAATCAGATATTTTCCCATGTCTGATATATATATATGTCTGAGTTGGGCGCGGTGGTGTAGTGGGTATGCTCGTTGCCTTGCAGCCGGATGGTTGCAGGTTCGAATCCACCTCAAGTCGTCACGTATATAGGGGCCTTGGGCTAGTCCTTCACTCGCAATTACTCAGCGCTTCAGTGTGAAACTCTGATGCAGTGTCCGCGCTGCAGCGGGAGCGCCTCTGAGTAAAGACCTTGAAGGAGCGCTATAGCAAGTGCACATATAAACATACAAACAATGTCATCCAGTAAGGTATAATTAATTCCCCTAGGCTCAATCTTCAAAGTCATGCAGGCCTAAATGTGTAACTGTTGACACAATAACAAGGTCATGTGTAAATTTAGGGGTTTTACTGGTTCTGATAGAAATAATTATAGAAGTTTTTTTTAAACTAATTCAATGCATTTTGTGACCATGTCTATTGGAAACTTCACAATGAGAAATATCCACCAAATTTTTTCCTGGCTATGCCCTGAACAAGCATCAAATGAAAACCAATAATTTCCAGTGCATGGATCAATAGAAATCCATTGAGCTGACCTCACACAAAGAGCCACCAGTAGTATATTATATATATATTAGATATATCTATATAAATAAAGAGAAGATTCCGTCTGTTTGACCGGAATGCATTTCCACAGTTTTTAAGCTTTTCACTCCAAACCTTCACTACTGTGTCCGTCTCGGCTTCCGACGCGTAGAGAAGGGGTTCGCGAATCTCTGCCACCATGGGGGCCAGAGTGGGGAGCCAAAAACACTCATTTTCCCTGTTGGCCTTTGCCCTTTCAAGCTTATGACGGCACTTTTATTTCGGCTCCTATACGTAATACATATAAAAGCAGCCGTTCGACAGCGTTTAGAGAACAGCGCCTTGGCCAGTCCGGAATTCACGGGTCGCGCACCGGTGGAGGTCGGTGGTGGAGGTGAGTGGGAAGGGGGTGTGGGAGGGAGGTGGGAGTGGGGGGGGGGTGGTGGGGGGGTGGGGGGTGGGGTGGTGGTGCGAGGGGGATGGGGGTCGTGGGTGGAGGAGTGGAGGCGATGGGAGGAGGGGTGGTGTGGATGAGAAAGCAAAGGGGTGGGGTGTGTGGGGGTTGTGGGGTGGTGGGTAAGGAGCCAGGGTGGGTTTTCCCAGGGTTTCCCCAAAAATTTCCCGAAAACCAAAATTTCACGGGTGGCGTACCGGTGGAGATCGGAGTTAGTGATGGCGTGTTGTGGGGAGGAGTGGAAGAGGTGGGGTGGGTGGAACGGTGGACGGGGGAAATTGGGGGGGAAATTTTCTCCCCAAAAATTTCACGAAAACCAAAATTTCACGGGTGGCGTACCGGTAAAGATCAAAGTTAGTGGTGGCGTGTTGTGGGGGGGTGGAAGAGGTGCGGTGGGTGGAAGAGGGGTGGGGAAAATTTTGGGGGAAATTTCCCCCCCCCAAATTTTCAGAAAACCAAAATTTCACGGGTGGCGTACCGGTGGAAATCGAAATTAGTGGTGGCGTGTTGTTGGGGGTGGGTGGAAGAGGTGCGGTGGGTGGAAGAGGGGTGGGGGAAATTTTTGGGGGAGAAAATTTTTCCCCAAAATTTTTCCGAAAATCAAAATTTCACGGGTGGCGTACCGTTAAAGATCGGAGTTAGTGGTGGCGTGTTGTGGGGGAGGGTGGAAGAGGTGGGGGATGGAAGTAGTGGGGGGAAACTTTGAGAAGAAAATTTTTCCCCCAAAAATTCCCCGAAAAAAAATTCACGAGTGGCGTACCGGTGGAGATCGGAGTTAGTGGTGGCGTGTTGTCGGGAGGGGGTGGGTGGAAAAGGGGTGGGGGGAAATTTTGGGGGTGAAATTTTTCCCCCCCAAATTTTCCTAAAACCAAAATTTTACGGATGGCGTACCGGTGGAGATCTGAGTTAGAGGTGGCGTGTTGTGGGGGTGGAAGAGATGGGGGTGAAAGAGGGGTGGGGGGAAATTTGGGGGGAAAAATCCCCCTCTAAATTTACCGAAAACCAAAATTTCACGGGTGGCGTACCGGTGGAGGTGGGAGTTAGTGGTGGCCTGTTGTGGGGGTGGGTAGGAGGTGGGGGAAATTTTCGGGGAAAAATTTTTCTCCGAAAACCAAAATTTCACGGGTGGCGCACCGGTGGAGATCGGAATTAGTGGCGGTGTGTTGTGGGGGGATGGAAGAGGTGGGTGGGTGGAAGAGGGGTGGGTGGAAAATTTCCTGCGTGGCGTACCGGTGGAGGTCGGAGTGGTGGGGTGTGGTGGGGTTGTGGCCGGAGCGGGTCGAATCCTAAATTTCCCGGGCAACGCCGGGTACCCCAGCTAGTATAATATATATATACACCGTGATTAAAAAAAAACTAAGCCAAACTGTTTTTCATATATCTCTAATGCCTGATAACATATCACGCTAAAATTTTCCAAATATTTAGAGAATTGGACCAAGAATATAATTCCAAAATTTCATGAGATAAAGTTGAACAGATAAAAAGATATGAATATTTCAGCTTCATATGCCGAAATTTCAGTTTACAAGCAATTTTCTCTCAGATTCAATCAAACGTTTTCTTATATCTCTAGTGCCTGATGATTAATCATTCTAAAATTTCCAGATATGTAGAGAATTGAACTAACAATATGACTCCAACAGTATGGTTTTATTATTTAATTAAATAAGATGCTCAAAATGTCCTCCTCCTGCTTGCACGCAAGCCTGGAGGCGCTGGAACCATTAGGCAACAGCATGCATCGTCGATTATCCTCTGGTTCAGGCCATCCCACACATCCAACAAGCGTTGCTTCAGATCGTTTATATCATGGATTGTTGTCTGGTAGACTCGGTCTTGCATCACGTTCCACACTTTATAGTCGACAGGATTCAAATCTGGGCTGTTCGGAGGCCATAATGTGGGAGAAACGAAGTCTGGCGTCTCTCTTGTCAGCATTTCGATGGTTTCCTTGGCTCTGTGGGCTGGCGCTGTTCTGCTGAAAAAGAAACAGCCTTCTGGGGCTAGATTTCTGATTACAGCTAGAAGATGTTGTGACAGCAGAACGTCGCGATAATAGGCTCCATTAATTTTTACTCTATGATCACTGAAGACCAAAATTGGGAACTATCAAGCTTCGAAATCGCAAAGAACGCCATTACAGACTTGCTGAAAACTGAAATTTCGGGAGATGAAGTTGAAAAATTCATATCTTTAAATCCGTTCAAATTTATTACATGATATTTTGGAATCCTATTTTTGGTTCAATCCTCTAAATATTTGGAAAATTCTAGCATGATTAATCATCAGGCATTAGAGATATAAGATAAACAATATGACTTACATTTTATTGAATCTAGCAGAAAATTGCTTGTAAACTGAAATTTAGTCATATGAAGTTGAAAGATTCATATCTTTTTATCTGTTCAACGTTATCTCATGAAATTTTGGAATCATATTCTTGGTCCGATTCTCTAAATATTTGGAAAATTTTAGCGTGATATTTGATCAGGCATTAGAGATATATGAAAAACAATTTGGCTTAGTTTTTTTTGACTCACGGTGTAATATAGAGAGGATATTCTAGGACATAAGCAACAAGACCAGCCTTACAATAGCAATGAATTCAGATGAAGCCTGACCACCAAGCACCATGCCTCAGTCACCCAAGTCTCATGAGAGGCAACTAACAAAAGACCTGGAAAACACATACAACTTTTACCAAAGCAGACCGTGGTGCACTATAATACTATACTGTGCTTATGACTCTATGGCATCTATGCATCAGTCTTCCATTGACACCGTGGCCTGGCCAACATAAAATTCCCCATAATAAACAGTCCGACTAAAGGCAACAGAAGCTGCTTCTGCTAGCGCATGCAATTCATGCCACGCAGCTACAGACTTTGCAAGCATCAGTTAGATACGGAGCCAATACGTCACCGAAATGAGTTTTTTCGACAGAAATCGATAAATAAACAGTGCGCACTGCGCCACAGCTTGGCAACAGATTTGTGGCTTTTCCCATTTGAAAAGATTTTATGCAGACCAACCCTGACCCAATGAAAACTGTTTACTGCAGACCAGACCAATGGGGTAAGTTGAAACCTTGAAAGAAGAGAGACAACTCAGCCATGAGGGAGTCTTGGGTCTCTGAGCACTGCCCTCCTGTACCAACTCGTCCATCCAAGCTGAAATAGCCATCAGGTCCCAGCAGGACAGGTCCAGCCACATTAGGGTGTCACCAGGAAGGCGGGTCACCGTAGGTGTCAAGTGATGTCATCACGGATCCATATTGATGTCTATCAAACTGATGCTTAAGACGAACCAGACTTTGAAGCAAGATGAAGTCTGGAGGATATATGAACGGATCTGCGTAGGGTTAATGGCGGGAGCACGACGAACGCCCGATTGTCCAGGTCCCCGATTACCCTTTCCCCGATACAAACTCCCCGATTACAAACTCCCCGATAGGCCCAACACCCCGACAGACCCAAGTCCCCGAATATGCAACTAATCCCAAGTCCCCGACAGGCCCAAGTCCCCGATTGGTGATTTAATCTACACGTAAGACCATTTAGTGTCAGTCTGTATAGGCTTCATAATGTCGTTCACGCAGGCCTATTGCATGTCACTTGTCACATGTCACAGTCAACAAGGGGAATCAGCAAAACATGCCCAGTGTGCCGCAGTAATATAAGGGATATAATGCGCTTGCATTTTTGAAAAACTTCTCTGCCTTAGCAAGTAGACAAGTATATTTTGAATATTTTAAAATATTTTGAAGTAGTTTGTGGACAATTCTCTTATAGCTGTCTTCTGAATTCAGCGTGCAGTAAGGAATTCAAATTACATATTGGTACACGTACACAAGTAAAAATATTATTTACATTAATCTAACTGGCTTTGCCTTTATTCAACTCTGTTTCCGTCTACCGATAAGGCCAAGACGATTGGTGTCACCCTCTTTAGCCTATACAGACTGACACTAAATGGTCTTACGTGTAGATTAAATCACCAATCGGGGACTTGGGCCTGTCGGGGATTTGGGCCTATCGGGGAGTTTGTAATCGGGGAGTTTGTATCGGGGAAAGGGTAATCGGGGACCTGGACAATCGGGCGTTCGTCGCAAACCCTTAATGGCTAATCAGTGTTTGCTAAACCATCCATGCAGTAGCCAAACAAGCTGTCATGTCCCGCACAGATGATGACATGGCCAACAACATTGCCTCAATGAACATCAAGATGACACGAGCAAAATTATATCATCAGAGAATTGTGAATTTCTTTTCACAAACATCTTCTTCTGCTTCCCTCTAGCAACCTTTTATCTACATAGCAAATGCTTATGCATGCATGCATACTATATAATACATTGTGTCAGATGTCAACAGACATTCCTCTGGAGATCATAACCACACACTGCTCATAAATAAAGGAAAGCATACATGTGAAGTTTATTATTAAGTATAGGGCTTGTCAACTTCATAAATACACCGTCATGCTCTCTTACTGTATCAACGTCACTCTGGACTCGTGGAGAGAGAGATTGATGAAGACAAAGATGACTGATGATGGTGATTGATAATGAGAATGGCAAAGAGGAAAGACGGTAGATGACACAGTTCTGTGTTTCATTGTGTACATACTCCTGGGTGGGAAAAATGATGAAGCGGAAGGACAAAGTTGGAAGAGGAGGGAGGGATAGCGATACGGGTATCCATCATGAAACAGCTGATGGCCATGACATCTATTTAATCATTTCTTTTATTTAACGCTGGTGGTGTGCAACTGCATATATCAACTCAAGTCGGTCTTGCCTTCCCATGTTTTGGTCTATCCTCCTAGAACAGTTTTCCAGTGCATATATTCTAGCAATCTAGCTGTTTCATTTAATCTCTGCTTGATATGGCAAACTACCTTAAAACGTATACTTGTTTAGATAAGTTACTCAACCTGCAACGAGCAGCATTTTTTAAATGTGTGTACGGGATGCACAATGAATTGCCTCAAAGCATATAACACCTATACCTTGTTTTCAGTCCCTCCAAACACTGTGGCTGGGCTAAAGAGTGTCACTTGAAGAGGAGCTGTATAAATTCCCTGAATGAATAAATGAATGAATGAATGAATGAATGAATGAATTAATCCTATACTGATAATGTGCATGATGTGTCTCAATTTGCAGTGAGACAATAGTTTCGCTTTGTTTACTGGACATGCAACTTATGAATGAATGAGTTGACAAACATTTCAAGCACAGCCAACATTCACAGCTTACAATACACACAACCAATATTTGCACAGGAAGTCATTAGGGAACTGGCGACTGCGGCGATAGGCTTATCCGAAAATGACGTTCAGGTGCAATGTTTGTCGGCAGCCATTGGCAAACTTGTAAAGCTGATTCCCAACGGACATCTCGGTGGCGAGTACTTCTACCAGACAAAATATGATTATCCCTGGGGATCCGGTCTTGACTGGCGGCACTAAGCAGCCATCAACCGTGGAGTAGTCGGTCGGTGGTCGTTCCGGGGGGGGGGGGGAGCACCCTGAAGCCGAAACAGCACCAGCTGCTCTTCTGACAGCCCTCCCCTAAGCTGACACAATTTAGATCAATATGTAGCACTTCTATACAAGTAAACACAATATAAATACTGCTATGTAATCCACATTTTCAAAGCGCCCCAGCTGCATAAACAAAGCAAATAATAATGCAAATAATTGAAATTTTTATGGCATCACTATGATAGGGCATCCAATGCCATACATTACTGCAATGGACATTTCACATGTGAATTAGTCAATCCATTTATTAAATTGAGATTGTAAAAGAAAAATGGTTGCAAACCGTAGACAATCTACCGTGTGTGTAATCTGAATACGTACGTGTAAAGAATTAAATAATGTAAAAAATTTATATAGCACCACACGAAGTTGATTCATGCAAGATGCTTAGGAACAGAGAGACAAAAAAGATATAGATGACCTATCCCAAAATAACACCAACAAAACACAGAGAAACAGACTGAAGCACGGAAATGAAGTACGAATATCAGTGATTTTGTTCATTAAGCTTGTTCCAACTATCTGTTTAATAATAATAATACAACGATGAGTAGGGTCATTCTGGACTAGTTTTTAACCAATAGTTAGTAATGGGGTCCCTGGGGGATCCTAAATACCCCAAGGCAAAAAAATTTATTTAAAAAAAATAATATAATAGTAGAACAATAAAATAATAATAAAAAATAATAATAATTTGCATTCAGAGATTTAATGCTGTTGCCTTCAGAGGCACCTTTGGCGAGCAGCCAGAACTTGTTGAGTGCACGACATAGTTTTAATCTATAGCCTGAGGTAATAGAACTAAATAATTAAGTAAATAAATAAATAAATAACAAGTAAATAATAATAATAACGATAATAATACTGATAATCATAATAATAAAGGTAAAATAATTAAAACAATAATATACAAATTACACTGTCATTCACGATACCTGTTTTGTGCCATCAGCCAAAATGTCGAGACTATGAAAAGTGTTCAGCAGGTTCATCACGCGATATTTGAGCATTTTCATATCCACCGCCCGCGTGTTGTCACTGACTTTTCGACAAACCTCACCAATTGTGTTCGTAACAAAAGATATATCCATTGTATCATACAGTGTCTCGATATATTCCTTGTTCAGCTCACAAGCCATGTTTCTTTCCCCAACTGCACCTTTTGCAATTGAATGTCTATAGACAAGTCCGACTTCGCTAGCAACGATATTACGTTTAAGTCGAATCCAACAGATGGGTGGATCTTCAAGGTTTGTCAGACCCAATCACTTGAATTTATTAATCATAAATACCGAGCAGTTCCACTTTAAAATGTACCCTCAAGTTCTTCGTTTACTTCTCGAAACCTATACTCAACTGGACATCCTATTCTAAAACTCATCCCAACTGAGAGCATCACGATCACTCAAAAACAAGATATTACATTTCAACATCGCAAAACAATCGAACCTAAGCTGTCTCCAAGCCACGCTACAATCGGAAACTTGAGGTGGGCAGCAAACTTCAACAGAACGAAACCTCTCGGTTTCCCATCACAGACCGGTAGCAGCAGCAACACCCGCCAACCCACCCAGCCTCTCGCAATCTAAATTTCAATTCGCCTCACTCCTCTCGACCACCGTCCGTCAGACCGCGCGGCGCAGACTGCCGGGAACACGAGGCAGCAGCACTACCACCGCCGACGACGAATCGCTTTCCGTCTTCCCTTCGTTCATTGATCATCGATCGCTACGAGGCTGCTGCTGCTGCTTCTTGCCGATTGCCCTCCACCAATCGCCCGGCCACCACCGCCGCGTTCATTCCGAGGAAGAAGAAGAAGAAGGAGACAAGTATCTAGGCGAGACTGTGTGAGCTGCAGGGCGATCGGGTTCGATTGCCAACCAATGTATATGTATAGAGAGAAGAGAATCTCCTCAGCAGATCTATTGATTAGATGACGATGGACGGGGCTCCCTCCCTCCCTCCCTCTCCCTCCCACCCTTCCCTACCTCCCTTCGTGGCAGACCGTCGTCCACTGTATTGGACGAATGAATGAGCGATACGACGAGCGATCTATTTGCCGAAGAAGCCGGACATCATGATCTGTATAGCAGGAACGCACATCTATAGATCAGTTGCGTGAAACTAGCGTAGCGCAAGAAATTTGCCCCGATCCCTTTTCACAATGAATGCGGTCCGTCATCATTACGTAATGGAAATGGACGACAGCATGCATGCAGCACGGCAGCCAATCGAACAACTGCGCATATAATTATATCATTTATATATATATATAATTATATATATATATAATTATATATATAATTTTATATAAATATAATTGTATATATATATATGCATGTAGGCCTACAAGAACGTCTAGACACGAGAATACGTAACAAAAACAAAAGCACTGGATCTACCCCAAACAGCAGCAGCAGCTTCAATGTTTTCTTTTTATGTCCATATGTATATACACTATATATATATATATATATATATATATATATATATATATATATATATATATATATATATACATACACACATTAGAATGACCAATTCGTAGTAATGCAATCCAACATTTATGAAACTCCTTTCATCAGATAATCGAAATGACGGTGGCAGCAACCGACGATCTGCATGCAGCGGGCCATATCAGATACAGCGGGCCATGGATGCAGCATTTGCCCGGCTTCATGACTGAGACGGGGAACCGTCATAATCCATACATATACGTCCATTTTGCGAGATCTGCTAGTTGAAAGAAGAAGTCATTACGATGCTTTCTATCTCTCTGTCTGTCTGTCTCTCTCTCTCTCTCGGCGTATTATATTATCTATAGGATTCAGCGATGAGCAAATCAAAAATTCAACGATGATATGGGAAATTAATGACAGATGTTTCTATACGACTTCCATAATCAGCGTCTTCCATAATCAGCGTCATCGTTCTTTTCCATCTCAAATATGAATTCTCATCAGCGACTAGTTGGTTGAGTGCATGTCTTGTAATGCATAGACATCACAGGCAGTGCTGCTGGGAAGAGTTCAGAACAGATGGAACTCTGACACATGTGTCTAGTATAGGTCATAAGCAAGGTTTTTTGACGCCAGTGCTCTTGAATTATGCAAAAAGCATTCCTGATTAATGCATATTTCAAAATAACTAGCCTATATATATATACTCTCTATTATTTATTTCCTCTGTAAACTACTGCGCGCTTGCTGGTGGTTTAATAAAGAATATTTTTACATACTTACTTACTTGCTATACCATGGACGGAGTCTGGGTTCAGTATTTCGTGAAAATATACCTTTTTCCCAGGCAAAAAAGCTAATGACCTTATTTAGTCCTTGACTAACCCCCCCCCCGTGATAAACTCCGCCCATGTGCTATACACAAGAAGCACGCTCGGTATAGACCTACATGTACATACTATCACAACCGCCATATATATACAATTATACATGTATACACACTCCACTCAAAGACACTATTATACTTCAGAGTTCAGTGCACTATATACCGGAATCAAACCCACAACTTGCCCTATATACACAATAATAGTACACATGGTTCTCTCCTCACTTCAGCCACAATACTTCCCATGCACTTTAACCTGCACTGCCGAGTTCTAATGAAATTCAAGTTCAAACCTTCCTCCTTCCTTAAATTCTATTGTAAGCCCCCCCCTTTTATCATGGTCTGTAAACTTTCAGATCTCTGCCTGTCCCAACCAACAGATTGCCGAGTCCTACGATTTTAATTCAACAAATTCTCGTTCATCATCGTTGCTGAGCGCTGCAAAGTGGCAAAGTACAGCACCTCAAACACACGACAGTTCTGTAGTTCTACATCTATAGAACCAAACGCACTATATATATATATATATATATATATATATATATATATATATATATACCACAAGTAGCAGGCTCTCTTCTCTATGTGTACTCTGTCTGAATGCTATATAAGCTCTGAGAAATGGGAATTCCCGCACGACATATCGTCATAGGGGAAATGCCAACCGACCGACTGACTGAAGAACTCTTAGGAAACCCTTTCCATTACAAGGGTGCTGGAAAATTTAATCAGCCTGTTATTCATTTATAAGGATCGGGACTCTCCGCTCATCAATATGCATTGCCAAATGCATGTGAATATCTGTGAGCCTGCAGCTGTCACTATAAGTTCGTCATATTTCTTCTGTGCGGACCATTGTCGCCGGACTATTTGAACATGCCATTGCGAGGGAGAATTGATCGCGCTGCCCTTCTTGGCGAACGGCATGCTATTGCTATTGCTGCTACTATGGCGTTAGTGAAGCCCTAAAGGCTTATACGACGGGCAATGGACGCCGCTCGTATATTCCAACGGAAGCAGCTGCGTATCGATTGGTCACCGGTCCGTGCGTCCGTCCGTGCGTCCGTCCGTCGCCAGACCCCCTCGGCCTATTTGTAGGCATCGGAGGGACCGCGCGTGTCCTGCGTCTGGACTGCAGACCCTTTCAAATGGGCTGCAGGACTTCGTGGAGCGAGACAGACAGAGAGATGTGTGGCCATCCGCCGAGTCAACCCAGCCCCCATAAATCTCACTTCTGAAGACCTCCCCCCACCTCCACACACACCCCAAATCCAAACGTTTCCTCCTCCTACTTCGTCACTGTCCATCGGAGTTTATGTCAGTCGGTCCTCTTCCTCTCGATGGCAGTCTCTGCAGAGTCTCTCTCTCTCTCTCTCTCTCTCTCTCTCTCTCTCTCTCTCTCTCTCTCTCTCTCTCTCTCTCTCTGTCGATTTCTGTCTTTCTCTGTGTGTCTTTTCTCTGTCTGTCTGTCTCTCCCTCCCTCCTTCTCTCCCTCCCTCAAATCATGCCTAAATATTGTCTCTGTATAGCCTTCACTACAGCCGTGCTCTGCTGTACATTAGGCCATTGCAAAAAATTTTTTTTTAAATGTTCATTGTGCACCCCTGCCATATTGTTACTATTACTTAAACATAATTGCCTATAAATGTTCAGGTCTGTAGGCCATGTTTTGACCCCCGCCCACCTAAAAAGTAGTTTTATGTTCAAAATGGACATCGACAACATGGTAGCAAATTGTAAATTTTTTGCTTTACCTTTTAGAGGCTGTAACCATGGCAGCAAGGAGTGAATTTATGAAAAAAGATCCACCTCAGGAAGTAGTTCCTCCAATTTCATCCACACCAAACCGCCCATTACTTAGAAAGGATGACAGAGAAGTGCCTGAAGCGTGGCTCATAGGTGGCTTGTTGGCATCACTTATTTGAAAGAATCTTGAGTTCAGTTCACAAAGACTTGTTTGGTGCAACATCAGGCCCTGACAGCACCAATTTCATACAATTAAGAGATTCTATTTGGCCAACAATTAACACAGAAGCTGGTTTTAAAACCCTGGAAATCAAAGACAGGTCTTTGAAACGCACCAGGAAATCCTATGCAGTCACTAAAGAGAATACTTTCTACTTCAAATAAAAAAAACTTGCTACCTCGCGCTGACTTTCGAGAATGTGCTGAATTAATGTTGATACTTCTGGGTGAGACACCTGAAAGAGGAATGCACTGGCTGAAGCCAGGAGCAGTGCATCATACTCGATGGATGCCATCCATTGTGTATCCTGCAAAGATGTTGGCTTTCAGTGCTCAAGCAGGAAATGACAAGGACATGGTCAGCAAATTGGAAGCACTGTGTAAATTTAATGCGCTATTCTACGTTGAAAACTGGCTCTCTTCATTCATTGGGGCCGATGCAGCGTATAATGATCTCAAGCTATGGCATGACTTGAACAAGCATTGCAAGCATGATCCACAAGTTGCCAATGCAGCCATGAAAACCTTGGAAAAGCACTTCTGGTACTAAACAGAAGAATGTGCTGTATTCTCTCTCTTTTCAAACAGGCTTTCCACTTCAGAAAGACAGCAGATTGCTCGAACACTGCTCCGAATTCCTAGACCAAGACAGTCTGAAAGGGGCCATCCAACGTTTCCTTTGCTGAGCCACAGTACAAAGCTATCATCCCTTATTGGACCCAAATTCTGGTTCTTGTCTCACAGCATGGGAATTGGCGCCGACTGGCTAGGAAAACCTGTTAGTGAATTTCATAATGATCCCAATTACTAAGAAGCTGATACATATGTGCGGCATGTCAAAGTGGTGAATGATCTGGAGAAACGGGTTGTGAAACTAATCCAAGACTTCTCAACTAGTGTTACCAATGATGAAACACAAATGCAAATGGTCGAATATCAACGCAAAGAAATTCCCAACTTTCAAAAAGAGACATTAAAGAAATTAGCCATCTCCTCCACAAAAACCTTAAATTCAGTAAAGTGATTTGACATGATATCATTGTGTAATTTGTATACACTATTACCAAATTTGTTAGTTTCTATATATGTAGTTTGTATTCATTGTATAGT
Source organism: Lumbricus terrestris (assembly GCA_949752735.1). Taxonomy (NCBI): domain Eukaryota; kingdom Metazoa; phylum Annelida; class Clitellata; order Crassiclitellata; family Lumbricidae; genus Lumbricus; species Lumbricus terrestris. The sequence continues at coordinate 63,166,782 of OX457038.1, forward strand.
AAACTGTCTTATATTACAAACATTTTGTCATGCAGGAAAACAATGGTTTATTAACTAAATCAGTTGATCGTGTTGGGCGGGGGTCAAAACACCACGAAATGACCTAACATTTGGTGAACATTCACATTTTGCCATTAGAAACAATATAGGAGGGGTGCACCATAGAATTTTAAAAAAAATATTTTCCCCATACATAAATGAAATGGCCTACTGTACATGGCATCCCTCATTTGTCTCCTTTGTCTGTTCTGCACAGACTTGTCTCGGTAACAATTGACCGACCAAAGCAACAGATATTAGGCCCACATGCCAGAAATGCGTATGCAGTCAATCAATAAAATCAATTTGTCCGAAATTGTTTTCCGTCATAAATTACTAGTATTAACTATAATACTCAACGAGCACAGCTACTAAATGTACCAAAGTGATCAAATTTGCTTGGCTATTATTTATTCACCACATCTACCAAGTGCCAGTAACTTGCAGAGGTACCTTTACTTATATGCAACAGTGCTTAACCTAGAAGTCTCTGAGGGGAAGCCCCCAGGAACGAATCCCACAAGAAAAATCGCGAGGTGTTGCATTGCAGGTAAATACGCACCATTCCCCCCTAGCAAAACTAATTGTGTGTCAGTCCCCCCCTGCCCAGAAAAATCGACAGGTCTCGTGTAGGTGCGTTTTTGGAAGAAGAGAAAGAAGGCAAAAAATTCGTCAGTTTTTCAGTAGCAAAAATTGTATATTTTTCTGAGATTTTCACCGAAAGCCTAAAAATGTTGTCAGAAAAATTGCAGATCACATGGTGTCCTCGGCAGCTCAGCGGTCGGTTGCCATCCGCCCAAAACGGACGTTTTTCCCGCCCCAGAAACCCGATTTCACCCCAAAGCAGGCATAGGCGCAATCACGTCCTAAAAGTTGGGGGGGGACCATAATGAATCATGTCCTAAAAGTTGGAGGGGACCATAATAATAAAACTACGGGACCACTCAAAAGTTGGGGGGGACGCGTCCCGTGGGTCCCATAGGGTGGTTGCGCCTATGAAAGCAGGGAGACTAGATTAAACAGTGTATACATGCAAGCAAAGTACTTACTCTCTTTTATTAGGCGCCCCGTGCTCTAAATGCATGCAAGCGGTTTATTAATACTGGCCCTGGGTAAATATTCACTCAAATAAACACGCCATCCTAAACCATCGGATATACACACACACACACATCGTTTACAATGCACTAATCACACAATGCAATCCTGGAAGCTTAGACGCACATAAGTGTCTCCCTTTGTCTCGTTGTCTGCCTCTCTCTCGTTCCCTTGATCACTGCTAATGCTCTTAATGCTCCATACAACCGTGAAGAAGAAACCCACGGTAGGGTTCGTGTCAGCACGCACAATCTGGCTTAACATCACGAAGTCTTCACGTTGCCGATAACGTTCATTCAGCATTTAATGTCTCGACAATGCAGTGCATGCGACCATCATATATAGTCGCGTAAAAGCAGCAAAGTCGACTGATTGCTTTCACCAGCAGGATTTACACAGTTTATGGGTGGCTACTTATGGGGAAAATTAAATCAGGACTCGAACATTCGGACATCTTACTATTCGTCTCAACGATTCTCCAGTTTCCATTCCACATTTCACAGGGGAACGCGGCGGTGTAGGGGACGCGGTGATGTAAGGGGACGCAGTGGTGGAGAGGATGCAGTGGTGTAGGGTAGGGGGACGTGGTGGTGTAGGGGACGCGGTGGTGTAGGGGGACACAGCGGTGTAGGAGGACACTGGGCTGTATAGCGGTACCTATTAGGGAATGTAATCCCGGGGCATTCTGTCAATCCCGGGATTACGGGATTAAAAATAAGTCAATCCCGGGATACCGGGATCCCGGGATTGGTCCATTTCGACCAAAAATTTTCACTGCCTATTTCCTTAGTGATTTAATGCTGTTGTATATTAAAGAGAATCATAAAAGCCTAATAAAATTGTGGAGTTGTGTCATTGGCTTGATACTGATAATAGAAGATATGCAAATGTTCAATGTTCGTCTTAATCGTCCATAATGAACACCTAATTACGGTAAAACGATCGCAAAAAACAAGCATAAAGCGTCAATCGTAGAGTCTCCAAGCCGTGACCGTATCTTAGTGCACATAAATCCTGCCACGGAAAACGTCCGTTTCGTCTCAACTGACGTAGGCAGGATTAACAGTAGACCTAAGTAATTATACGAAAGTGCCAAAAAGTGGCCTTGTATGGCTGTTGATTCAAAAACTAGCCTACAAGTGGTCTCCATCAAGTCCTCAGTCGGAGTGTTTGCACTTGAGAATACGCGTTCAATTAAATTAATATTTTAGATATGAACTAGGGTGACTGGTAAAGAGGTTCTAAGTCTCCTAACCGAGTGTATAGGCTTTGGCCTACTTGATCTAATGCTACGCAGTAATTTTGGCCACAGAATGATTCGACCAACAGAGCGGAAAAGTTTAACCAGAGGCTTAGACCTTAGGCGTATGGAGACACACCTTGTGAAATTAGCCCTATAGTTGGTGATCCCAACGCCTAGGCCCTAAGCCTGTTCACTCTCCTTTCTTTTCTATATCAAGACGTTTAACCTGCAGACTACTAGCTAGGCCTATATAGCCTACACCGAGCTGCAGCTAAGCCCGATTGGTTCTGCTCCTAAGAAACGAGCACAGCCTGCATATAGGCATATAATATATATGCCCTATAATACTAAGTAAATTATAAACTAATTACAGAAGCACAATGTTTTTTTTAAATAATCTATTTAAAGTATTACGTTTCGAGCGGCATAACTGACACCTTGCTCGCTGCCCATTGTTCTCTTTCAAAATACTCCCAGACACCACTTTTGGAAGAGGCATACTAAATCTATCAGATATTTTACCTAAAATGAGTTTGGAGTCTTTTCAACAATTCTATATAATATGATTGACTTCGTGGAAGACGTCGATCGTATAGCAGTGGGTCAAATTGGTACACTAATCTTATGGAACAGGCTACGCTGTTTACTTCAACCTTGATTTCGAAATGCAGCAGCTGCTGATTACTCAAAGCAGAGCCATTAGGCAGTGACCGGTTGGCAGCAGCAGAGTTAATTGATTAATTATGATACAACGGCCCGAATTCAGGTCTGAGGGCAACAGGTGATCAACGCACTTAGATGCTGGCACGGACTGACTGACCCAAGACCTCTGCACAATGAACCGAAGCAGCGGGAAGCTAGCAGCAGGGTTCCACCTCTGTATGTTACTATGTATGTATACGTCTTTATCTGTCTCTGTACGCCAGCCTCTGCCTGTCGAATTGGCGCCTTCCGAGCATTGACCAGGAAAGAATTTAGAGCTAAATAAAGTAATTTCAATGGAAAAACTGTAGTCCCGGACGCGCGGGATTTCATCTTTGCCAATCCCGGGATTTCGGGATTGAAAAAAGTCCGGGATTATCGGGATCCCGAGATTCGAGATCCCGGGATTACATTCCCTAGTACCTATGTTATGTGCCTTGTAACTGCTAGCACTGTGCTTTCTCTGTGGTTGGTCCCATGGTATGAAATGGGCTTTTACTGTCTTTACACCCTGTGCCTAGGGTATACTCAGATGCGTTTTGTTGCAGCCTTAAAACTGTCCACAACAGCCATTGGTTGGGTCAGGAGATCTCCCGAGTAGCAATCGTGAAGAGGCACCATATGATCTCTGCAATGAATGAATTGCAGCCAAGATTACTCAATAAATAAACAATATTAAAGAAAAAGACACCTGACAATTTTGTCACCTCAGCGACTTTACCTGGGCATTTCACCTGCCCAGCAAAATTATACTTAACTAGAGAATGCCTCCGAGAGAAAATTCTTCGACAACAAAACGACAACACCATTAAAGAAGATGGTTCTCGCTGACACTGTGGTTATCAAGTTTGAAGACTGTGTGTTTGTGCCAACAGTGGATGAAAGAAACAGAGATAAAGATATATCACTGTGGAATACATAAGTGCTCAGCAGTTTCAACTTTGTGTATCAAGATCAATCTTAGGCAATTCAAAGCTTAATCATCATCATCATCATCATCATCATCATCATCATCATCATCATCATCATCATCATCATCATCATCATCATCATTCATTCATTCATTCATTCATTCATTCATTCATTCATTATCCATCATCATCATTCATCATCATTCATTCATCATCAACAACAACAACAACAACAACATCATCATCATCATCAACAGTCATCGGGCGGTGCTGGGTGCGAATAAATTACCGCTAAGCTCTGTGGATTACAGCTAGAGATTACGTTATATAAAAATACCAAGTAGTGACTAGCTGTGGAGTACAATTATTGCATGATAATTATGTTGTCCATGAAAACTGCCTGGCCACACACCAAACCGTACATAAGAGCACTAGTTGCTTGTTTGCACAGACATGACTTTGTAGAGTGCCGATGAAAAATAAAGTGTGCTTTTGTGAGAAGTGTTTTGATTTTCCAGTTTCGGAAGTGGGTCGGGGGGGGCGCATGGGGGACATTGGAGGGGTTCAACCCTCTGGGGACATCGCCGACCACTACAATAAAATCAGGTCATACATTATATGTCTGATAATGGTTCTGGCACTGGAGGCAGCACAAGTCTGCCACTGATATCACCATTGGACAGAAGGGATAGCGATAAACGACCAGAAAGATCGGCCAATATGGAGAACGAGGCATGTTGATAAATCGACAGAAAGAAACCCTGAAATCCAGAATGATCATAAACAAAAGGATTGCTGCTTGGGGATCTAGAATTCTAGATAATCAGATGGAGACAAATCGAGAAAATATGTCCTGACGGAAGCACAGATAAAACGACGACATCCGCATGAGAAATGCCTAGAGAGACTATCTATAGGCAGCAACATTCGAAGGAACCAGTATAGTCTGGTGCAGTAATAAAAGGCCTACTTCGTCCTCTCATAGTGGAACTGGTTTGGGTTTCTAAAGAACGTCATAGCTACTCCAACTGCTACTTGATGCAGATCATTTGGGTACCTTACGCAGGTCACAGAAATTCCTAAAAAATTCTGACCACCTAAAATCATGTCACAGCTAGGCCTACTCCTCAAGTGCTGCTAAATTAAACTGACCATTTGGTTATCCAAAACATACAGAGTTATTTCTCAGGTGTAGCAAAAAAAGGTTGCAGTTACATCCATAGATCATACAAAGCACACAATTCTTTATAGGTGTTTCGTAATTCAGCCATATCCATACCCGTGAGGCGCGGTGGCGGGTATGTTCGTGGCCTTGCAGCCGAAGGATTGCAGGTTCGAATCCACCTCAAGTCACTGCGTAGTGACCTTGGGCCAGTCTTTCACTCCCAATTGTTCAGCGCTTCGGCGTGAAACTCCAATGCAGTGTCATAGTGCCGGTGAATAAGCTGGTCTCCCTGACGTGGCTTTTGTGGGCGCTGAAGAATTCTCGAAGATTTACATTACATTTAAGAATTTGGAAAATGTCAGCCTGCCCAATATTTTTTTTATCATATCTCAATTGAGTTGTACAGTTTACAACTCAAGACTTATCAACTTTCTTAACAACTGTTTCCTAACTTCTGGTTTACTTTCCACTAGATTTTATTTTGAATTCACAGATTACATTACAACAACTCCTGGCTACAAATTCATTTGAGGCAACCATCAGTCGATGCCTCAACATCAACGGCTCAATAAAAGTTATTATTACGAGTAGATTATACATTCGGTCGAAGTGTGGGCATAACGCATAGTGTACAAAGAGCACCATAAATCGGTCAACAAATTACACAGCTCAGTTATTTCAGCCTGCTTGCCATCAATAATAAATGGTCGCTTCAAATGCAGTCCATAATTGTGCTGCCACCTACTGAATGCAACACACATAAACTGCATCTACTGCATTAGGTCCTCACATCCACACAACACCAATAATTCCTAAATTATTCACATCATGCGCAGATCTAATGTTGTAATGGATTTTTTTTCACTTTATATCACTTTATAAACATATCAAAGGGTGCTGTGTAAATCATGACAGATCTTTTTAGAGATTTACATAGTGTGCCGTTCGATATGACCTTGTCATCAATAAATACCAAAGGATAAGTCACAAAAGTTAGATTATTGAAATTTATTATAAGTACCTCATAAAAATTATCATCTAATTCTATATCAATCAACATATTCATTTATTTAGAATAGCATCTAATTACGATTGTAATGAGTAACTAATAATGTGCAAGGCATCAATCCACGGAAGCGCTCCAAAATCAAGCTGCAACGAACAGGTCAATATGTATACAGAAAATCAATCAACAAAACAGAGGAGATTATAAAGTGGATACGCAATTTGTTTCCTAACATGGAGAAACTTTGCTCTACAACCCAAGGTCAACTGGCTGCTGACCTCACACACACACACATGCACGCACGCATGCATGCGCGCCCACTTCCAATATTAATCAGCTGCTTCCTTCAGTGATTGAATCATTTACCTAGAATAGCATATCTACCTGGCATGGCATAGCCAATCTCTCTGAATCTGGTGTCTGGGATGCTGAGCATATTATCATCACCATCATCAGTTTCCGGCACCAGTCATTTGGTTGTTACATACACGCATACAACTAACCCACACTTTAGAAAATAAGTAAACCTCGAGTCCTGATCTGAAGGCGTCATTTGAGTCAGTCGCTTGCAGGGCAGTGGAGGAATACATCCCAAATCCCAATACAGTAATTACGCATATATCCGGGTCGCTTAACGGAGATGCTTGCAAACCCTCAAACAGATCTTAACTTATATGTCAAAAGCAACTGGCTGCTAGTGAAGGGCATCATGGAGTAGCAGCAAAACTCATTTCTATAATCAGAATTCCTTTCTCATCTTCTTCTCACATTTTCTGGAACATACCTGCAGATAAATCGGAAGCATAATTGTCTAATGTATTTTTATCTTGGTCAATTCTCAGCTTCTCCATAAATTTTCTGCTCATCATTCCAAATGCTTCAAATTCGTCACCTTTGCTGCCACCTGTGTTTATCGGCCATCCTAGGCAGACAAATTGCTCGACTTATGGCAGGGTTTTTTTTAACGTGTAGTTGTACACAAAATGTGCAGTTCTAAATGGATTTGTGCAGCTGTAGAAGCACTTCTATGCTGTTAAAACTAGTTTTAAAAGGTAATTTTCCTCCGTTTTGGAGTAATTTACCATGGAGGATGGGAAAGGAAAGAATGGGTTGTGCAGTTCTAAAAATTCCTTAAAAACAACCCTGACTTATGGCACTCAATAACTTCTCCTTGTATGATCATACACTGAAACTTATTGGTTTATTTCTGGTTGTTTCGATCACTATTGTTTTGATTTTCTCTGCATTGATCATTAGGCCGAAACTTCTACTGGTTTTGTGAGTCTGTCTGTCTGGTAAAATCCTGTAGCTCTTGTTCTCTCCTAGTGAGGAGGTCAATGCCGTTGGCAAACAGGAGATTAGTCACGAGCCCTCCATTAAATTCAATTCCTGCTTCGGTGTTGCAAAGGTTGAGTGACATTACTGCTTCTAAAACTAGGCTAAAACCAATGGGGATAATATGCATCCTTGTCGTACTCTCGTTTAAAGTACCAGTATTCTATATATAGTCTATTATCTAATTTATGGCATTTAATTTTTTTTATAAGTGTAAACATCTGATCAGTTGCACTCAAGCTTCAGTTGCCTAGGCCTGTCAGCAGGTCAGTCCCGTATATTATACACAAATATTTGTGAGGTGAGTGCATGCTGTATACCCATGCATGCCCATGTATGCCCTCGATTACAGCCCTGGCCGCACTTGTATTCCTGTATTTTGCATCACTCTTCAGATTTCATCACATCATATGCTGTACATGTACTTTCATTAACACTAAAAACAGAAATTGTTAGTAAGGGCTGTAGGCTGGAAATGCTGAAAAGCCTCCGAGAAGATATGCTACAGGATGCTAAAAATGCTCTAAATGAATTATTGAAGAAAACGAGAATCTTCCAGGGCAAAGTAATTTGCAGTTCATGATAAAAGCTTAAATTAGCACTTTTAATAAATTTAACAAATTTTAAAAAGGACGGCCATGACCTTACTCATTGGAAAGAATAAGCCTATTAATATAATTATTTCAGGGGCACTTGACATCCAACATCAGCTCGGTTGAGGCAAAGTCCACGGCCATTTCAAACAGACTAGAAAATACAGAGGTCACAATTACAAATTTTAACTCACTAACCTGTTAACTCTCTGCTTTATAACAACTGCAATGGCTAATCGTCAAAATAAACCTGAATTACAGCATAGGTTTAAACGTCAACAATGTTCCTACATCTGCATGCCAGCCTGAAGAAGTAGAGCAGTCCATTAAGCTATTCCAGGGGCAGACTGCTAACAAAGTTCTTCATGTTCTCAGCTTCGGCATATGATGACCGTGCGTGGCCATTCCTCTCCCTCACCGTCACATTTTCCCATTGACATTGTGCAAGACTATATAGCGTACCTTTACTTCGTCAGGGAATACCTTCAACTGTTCCACAGAAGTCAACCCATATCCCCAATCCCAAAAACGCAGAAAATACACAAAAGGCCGATTTCCAAAAACAGTTTTATAATAGAAAGTGGCCGAACCCCCAAGACAATTCAGAGTTAATTTGAATGCATGACACAATGGATCAACCAAGTATTGCTGATAACACAGTTTATTGTTTAAAAAATCAACAGGCTTTGTGAAAATCGATTTCGGGGATCTGGCCGAAATTCGTTTTGGGGATTCAGGTTTCGGAGATTTGGGCCGCACCCGCCCTACAGTGCCCTAGGTTGGTCTGTAGGCCTATTAACATGTCGCGAGGAGACATTATCATGTATTACAGGCAACTCCGGATTCCGTTAATAAATTCACGCATCTTGCTCATAACTTATGAAAGTCAACCAACCTTTGGGATACGAATGTGCTCCATGGATAAAAATAACTCGGATTTTAGTAGAATTCACAAAATATTTCTGCTAGTATTCACCAAAGATTCACTGTTGACAAACTACCGTCAACTAAAATGTCCGGCAGCAAGGTAATGGGCGAACCATAGACGTTGACGACTACTTGAGTACCCGTTACTTTAAAAATTCGCAAAATTTAATGTTCATCCGATTACTAAATGAAAATTCAGCAGTCTTCTAAAATCGTCTTTAAAAATAATCTCTTTGGAAAATAAATTATATTTACTTCACTTGACATTTATCTGTTAATATGTCACTGTAGCATGTAGGCTATTTACTGTCTTGATCGTCTGACGTAAACTAGGATATATTGGCAGGCCCGCCGAGAGGGGGGGGCAGGGGGGGCAAATGCCCAGGGGCCCGGCGACTTTTAGGGGCCCGGAGGGGGCCCGGGCTACAGTGATTATAATAATGTTTCATAAATTATGTTGATTACGGGCGGCGGGCCCAACCTATAAAAAGGCTATAATCATTAATCACTCATATTACTTAGCCTAGCCTATTGTTTGTGATTTATGTTGCTTTAAATAGACCCTAATAGGCTATCACTGTTACACTACTACAACTGTTAAAGTTTCAGGCAACTGCCCATTACCTTAGTAACTGTTATCAGTGTTTTGCCAAAGAACACGCTCACTTCCGTCTCAGAACGTTCTTTTTCTAAATTATGCGCTGTCAGATTTAAATCACAAGTGAACAAAAATCTGAATGATAAATTTGTCTCGCAACGATGGAATATTTTATAAACACAAATCTGAAGCTGTGGAGCACAAAGACAAAAAGAAAAGGCTAATAAGTTTGAAAAGACAAAAGTTGGTAAGCTTATACCCGGTACAGTCGCACACTATCTCAATTCAGAATATCAAAAGAAGGCAATCAGAGCCAGCTAGTGTAGTTAGGCCTAGGGCCCTAGGCCTACTCCTACATCGGATGATTCTAGTGAATTAAACGTGCCTGCATGATGATCGTATATATAACTGAATGGATGAAAATAAAGTTTGTGGTGTTAATATCTTAATTCCAAATGAAGACATTATAAATAAGAATTACGAAAATGCTGAAATTATGGAAACTGCAAAGTGGCATTGTTTGATGTTGGCACTCTGCCGCCAGGGCCCGCCTTTAGACCTATACACAAACGATTGAGACGATATAGACTGCAATAAAGCTTACAAGAAACGGTCCTCCAAGACATTCGGACAATTTTCCAGGCGATGAAGAAAGAACATTTCCGAAGTGCATTTTTTTAGGTTCGCAGACAAGATGGAGAACTTCAAGTTTATTATAAGAGATATTGTTGCACTTAAATCCAGAAAGGTTGCTTGTTGACTACCATATATTATTTTAAAATTAAATTCTTAGTATTAAGAACTGATTAAAATAATTAATGTAAGCATCAACGTAGGCCCTATACATTCATACCCCATTATTGTTATTTGTATTTGTTTTGTGTAAATTTGATCAATAAGTCTAAAGGTAGTTTGGGGCCCGCAACTGCTCAGCCCAGGGGCCCGGAATTTCTGTCGGCGGGCCTGTATATTGGTATTAGGCTACCACCATCACAGAATAGATAAAGCGCATCCACCACCGCTGCGAACAGCCATATTCTATTCATTTATTTGTCAGCGCAACTCTGTGTTTTGAAGCTGTCTGACTTAAAGAGTGCATGTTACAGTAGGCCTAACTTTTCGGATATTCGACATATGTATGTATAGTGGATGCTGTAACGAAAAGAGAATACCATTAGCCTACCTAGCGAATGCATGGAGCTTGATATATCTAAGTAGCCAATGTGACAAGTTTCGCCAATTTGATGAATTTTACAACGTTCGGTTTTCAATAGAGATATAAAAGATGTAAGGGCCTATAGGCTAATATAGTCAGTGGAAGAATAAAAAAATTGTGCTATTTTGTCTCATGACAATTTTGTGAAATCGTATTACCGTAGGCTACTATTATGTAAATAGGCCTACCATTATTGACATTCATGTTGATATTTTGTGCTTGCTGATATTCAGCAATAGCATTGTTTGCTATTAGCTAATATTAGGCCTATGCATGGTTGACCCTTGTAATCATCTTAGCTCACCTATATTCTGAATTGTAGGACTGATATTACACTTAGGAGTTCGTTTTGCTAATATAGGCTACTCTCATTTTCTAATTAATTTAATCATTTGTATGTTTGAAGGTAAACAAATTGAGGCCCATTAGGTTAATGTAAAACAGTTGCATTCTGGAATCATGGCGCAACATCAATTGTTTAAACTGTTTATTTTGCAGGGCTCTGTTGTACTTAATGATTGCTTGATTGATAGTGTAGCCTACTACATGTTTACACGAGTTAAAGTAGGGCTATAATTAACATAGGCCTACTTTCAATATTTTACCTTTCACCACAGAATAAATGGTAAGACCAAATGCATGGGTATATAGCCTATGCCTACGCAGGGAAAATCGCGATTTATGAAAGCCGAAAATCATGAATTAAGAGCGCCGCTTTACGCCGTTTTGTTGGTATTGCGGGCGAAAATCCCAAGAAAGCCTCCAACGATTAAAAAAAGGTCGTCAGAAAATTTTGGCTAAAAAGTTGATTGTTTCGGCAGCAGCGTGCGTGTACTCGCCTCAAAAGTTCTGAGTAGGCTACAGGCCTGAGGGGACACGTTAAAACGTTTTAGCCTTTTATGCCTATAGGGCTATGCTAACGTCGAATCGAACATTGACATGACAACATGATGTAGTACGTGCTATCGAGTCACCGAGTCGACCTGTAAAGCCGACGATTCTCAATTACCAGTCTGCATGTAGGCTATAAACCTATACCTGGATCCGACTTTTTCAGACTTGCTGCGTGTCTGGGTCACATCATCACAATGTCATGACCTGATGCTTCCGTATAATTATATATTGTAATGTAACCATAAATCTCCGTTACACAAAACCGCGTCAAGCAACTGCTATCACACCGCTTTTTTAAAATCGCGTTTGCAAGTGCTCCAGATATAAGGCCTAATTCATTGTATACAGCCATTATAACCATTAATTTTTTGCTATAGCCATTATTATAACTATAATAGTACGATTCGACATATTTATACGGCACTCTCCAAGCACATTAAAACAGTTATAAGCCATTTTACTGAAATAAACGTAAAGAGATTTATGTGCATTGAGCTTAGATCGTTTCACGATGAAAACTCAATCACTCGAAGCACGAGAACGACATAATAATATTATTTTGAGCGAAGAGCATCGATGATCGAAAGCGAGAGACCTGTTAATCTCCACAGTCAGCAGAGCGTAGTGATCGGCGACCACCCCGACACTGAACCGGAAGACAAACATATCTTTATTGACCTGTGTCTGCATGTGCAAATCATTGCGTATTCTCCAAATGGGACATTAATCCGCCAGCGACAGTTTGCAGGTAATACCAGGTATAGTAGGGCCTATAACGCATTGTTTATATGCGTATACCGAATCACTATACGCTGTAAGTCTGTAACCAGTATTTAACCTAATCCCCCTACTATGGGGAATTCAGGTTTCTGGGGGGGAGGGCGGAGAAAATGGCCGTTTGGGCGGATTGGCAGACTCCGACGACAACCTTTGATCGGTCATTTTGTCATTTTCTGACGACCTTTTTAGTCTTTCACTGAAAACTTTCCGATAAAGTTACTAAACTCAATACTCTAAGATCTCATGACCTTATTAGTCTTTCTTTTAAATTTTCCGAAAAACATTTAACAATTCAATTTCCGAAAAAATATACCAATTTCTATGTTTTTATATGCGACGACATGTTTTAGTCTTCCGCTTTGAATTTCCAAAAACCACTCAGATTTCACATAATAACATTGCGTGCTAACAAGACCTGTCCGGTTTTCTGGGGGGCACTCTACGTATACAATTTGGGGGTTGGGATATGATCCACGTGGTGTTGGGGTGCGAAACAGACTATGAGCATTGGGGACCCTAAGAAAGAATCCTTCAATCCTCCCCGGTAATTCTCACCCTGAAACTGACTTTGTATGCCTATGTAAACTTTATATAATATAGAGTTTACATATAGGCATGTGCAGAGGCGTAGCAAGGTTTTTTGGGTCCTTGTGCAGGGCTTTCGTGGTGCTTCAATGGTGCTTCAATGCTTTCAAACAATAAGGTTGTGCAAAAGCGCCTGGCTTTGCGACAGACTATTTGCATAGGCCTAGCTCACACTCGAAATTAGATTTTAAAATTAACTTATTTTAACTAAAGTTTGGGTTACTACGGTAAGTCTAAAAGAAGAATTTAAAAAGTCGCTGAAATGTTCGCTTGGGCGAATACCTTTGGGCGAATTCCCTTGCGCAAAAATAATTGAGATGCCTACGTTCCAGACGTCTTTTGTAAAGTAACTGGCATACCACCATCCAGTGTGAGAATTGTCGAAAAAAGACTGGGGGGGTCAGACTTTGAGCCATGCATAGTTGGCAATTTTTTTCCTTATTGGAAGCTAATGTCAATGTAATTATGTATGTATGTATGTATGTATGTATGTATGTATGTATGTATGTATGTATGTATGTATGTATGTATGTATGTATGTATGTGTGTATGTATGTATGTATGTATGTATGTATGTATGTATGTATGCTGTATGCATGTATGAGCACTTTTTATAGCACCCCGTATACATAAAAAATTTCTGAGACATTAATTTTTTATGTCCTCTAAGACAACAGTTGCATTCTGCAGAGAAACATATATGATGCAAACCAAAGGTAATGCTCAAGAAATACAACAAATAATCGACGGACGACGGTTATATGTTCATTGAGACCTGGAAGTCATAATATTAATGATCTGCGTCGCATACCTTTATGTAGGCCTACGTACATGATCAGATTGATCCAGCAGTTCGTGCACCCTTTTCGCAGCCCCTGTAGATGTTTCTTTCGGCTTGCTAATCGTCATCCCAAACGCTGACATTTTCATACGCCATCGGAATTTTTTGGCATCCATTTTGAGAAACAAAACTGAAGAAGGCTTATCTTTTTAACCACGTTCACAATTTGAATTTATATATAGGCCTACTTTAGATAGGCTATATAATAGCAGCCGCCTAGCGGAGTGTTGCGCTTTATTTATAATCCCATGTAGGTTTATGCACTCGGGTCTCCAAATCTCCGTCACTCCATGTAAGCTGATCTATAGTATCTGGCTCTATACTTCCACTCTGACACATGCACTATGTGGCAGATTATGTTAGGCTCTTTATATTTCTTCTTCAGTCTTCTGCCGCTGGGCAGGTTTGTGACATGAACGACCTCGTGTTCCCCTCCTCCCTCCTCCATCCCTCTCTGTCCTGCGCCCTCCTCTTGGGAGGGCGCAGGACATCATCGAGATCACTCAACATATTTAATCTTCTTCTGCCTCTCGTTGCCTTCCCTCCATAGGCCTACGTCCCTCCAGCAACTTCACCAGCATACCCTCTCCTCTAAGTATGTGGCCCAGCCACCGATGCTTTCTTCTGTAGTTCTCTCTGCACCCTTGCCCTTTCTATATACATGTATTTCACAGCTGTCGAATCCGATGATATACCGTGCGTCACATCCTTCTCAGGCCACCTCTTTGGAGATAACCTATTTGTCTGTCATTGCATGTTGTGGTTTTCAGTGAAATGCAGGTCCGCAGTAGAGTAATTAAGGTGTCAGGCATCCGTGATTCGCCCAATTTATCATACAATACTTGCTGACCCTTTCCTAAGGTCAAAGCCAACTTTGGTCGGCTTGGGAAACATAGGTTCCATTAGCTCTATTTTGATAGTATTGGTCTAATCCCCCCTCCAACAGTTGGATGACCACGCCTGCCTTGGCTGCACAGCTTTCAGCGATGATTCCCTCTTTCCTCCTCCCTGCATGGATCGACCCTCCCTTATGCCAGATGAGTCACCGTGGGTGCCATATGCATAATGCGTAGTTCTAGTCCTCCGAAAAGTGGGTGGAAGTTCAGACGCAGGCTATAGCCATTGACTACGCCTATGCATGAAGCGACAACGGTTCACTGTTCTCCCTTTCCGCGTCGGCACTCCACTGAGCATTAGACTCTAGCCTCACCATTACCATACACCATGGAAAACTGCTCCTTTTCTGTGTAAATCAGTTAATGTTATGCTGCACTGGCGCAACTGAAAACTGGGGGGTTGGAGACGACCCCCTGGGGTGTGCACTGAAGACTGAACTAGGGGGGTCCTAAGAGAGACTGAGGGGGTTGAACCCCCCAACCCCCCCGGCAATTCTCACCCTGCCACCATCATAGGCGCAACCACCCTATGGGACTAGGGTTGCCAGCCGTCCGGTAATGAACCGGACAGTCCGGTATTTGCACAATCCGTCCGGTTAGAAATTTCACGCATTACCGGACAGGGTGGTGTCCGGTAAATAATTATTGCTAGCAAAAAGTGTTGGAGGTAGTTTCTTGGGTCCATAAAAAGAATAATTTTGTTTGCGATTTCTGTCTCTTCAAGTGCATGCAGTCAGCCTGAGAAACGTGGTATATAGGTGTACACAGTGAGACAGATAGATGAAATGCTGTTGCTTACTTTGGCTGGCTACATAAGTATATTGGCTTAACTGGAGACAAGCCAAACCAGCCATTCAACTGTAGGCCTACAAAGGCTACAAGTCATCCGATAATATGTATACCAACACGATGAATGTCACTGCTCCAGAATTCTTCATATACATGATACCTCAAATTAGCTCTACCCTGCATATTGTAGTCCCTCCCTCCATTTTTACTGTAGTTGGCTGCTTAGTCCTCCCCGTGCAGGTCTGCATATCGGGCAATGCATCAATTGACTCCACTAATCTTGGCCCATCGCCAACTGCTCCGACCTCTCCCACCTTCCCAACACTTGTCCCAACATCACAAGGGTGGCATCTGTCATCAGACTATTTATCTCCCACGCACAATCAGCTTTTCATGCATGACGACATGCAGGGTTGCAGTATTTCAGATTTCTAGCCGTTGTATTCTAGACAGACAAGGGCTCATAATTTTTATATTCAATCCTTCCCTGATATGAGATAGGCCTACGGACCTCCCATAAGCGAAATCACGGACGACACTTTTTTTTATCTAGCCTACATGTCCGTGGCCAAATGAAGCTGGACAGCTGCCACGGCATTACATGCTATATATATATATATATATATATATATATATATATATATATATATATATATATAATTATATATATATAAAGCATAGTCCGGTAATTTTCTCAAGGCTGCCTGGCAACCCTATATGGGACCCACGGGACGCGTCCCCTCCAACTTTTGAGTGGTCCCATTGACTTTATCAATTATCATTATGGTCCTTCCCAACTTTTAGGACGTGATTCATTTGGTCCCCCCCAACTTTTAGGACGTGATTGCACCTATGACCACCATAGTTTCCAAAGTGCCTCTCTACTCGGTGTCGATATCCAAAGCCACCACCACCTCAGAATTGATCAAACTGAATTGAATTCTGTCGCCAGGCTTGATGAAGTCATCTGGGTCTTGTGCAATGTGCAGTCTGCACAATCCATTCCTGTGCCACCGTTGTATATATATAAAAATATATATATATTTGATCACTTGAATACGGTACATTCTGAATATTCTTAAAGTAAAAATTGACTGTGACTGCGGTCTGCGGGGTCCCCTCTACAGCCGGGAGCCACTGTGCATTGCACAAGGTGCACGGCCTATTGCTACGCCACTGCCCCCCGTGTCTGATTGTAGCCATCGGTGCAAGCTCACTCTCCGCAGGCATCATAAATGATGCGGACATTTTTTTCCATTTTGGCGTCTTCTTAGCACGTCTTCTGCTTGACGCTTAGCAGCGCCACTTAAATAAGACTTAGGCTTAACTTGGGGGACAGAAAGAGAATTAAAAATACACAATTTCCAAAGAGGGGTGGCGTCTATAGGTGGGGTTGGGGTCTGGGTATAAAGTAGATCTATAGCGATGGGAGGGGACGAAAACCTGGGGTGGGAACGGGGCGGGTGGGGCGAAAAACAATAAAAAAAATTACCAGGCAACGCCGGGTAACACAGCTAGTGTTAAATAAAGTAAACTGCAGGTTGGCTCTTACTGTCTTCATGCGATACTGCTCCAATGTTAAAACTGGAGACACTGGTTAATTTCGGAGATTTACATGCAGAGAGTGCCAGAGACGAAGAAGAAGTCAGAATAGGTATTCTTAAACTAAAGCAGACAATTATTTTATGTGTGCAAACCATCGGAAGACCACCCGAAAGACGAACAGCAGGTATTGACTGGAGCTTAAGATAAAAGGTTTATGTATTGTACCGTAGTCTAAGAGAGTTAAAGAGATTAGCGTAGATGATGTTGCCAACGCCAAACCTATTATAGGGTTTACCGATTATATATTATTTTATTTGCTTCTCACATCTGCTATAGCGCCCCTTTAAGCTTTAGCGCCCCTTTAAGCTTAGCGCCCCTTTAAGCTTTAGCGCCCCTTCAAGCTAACTACTCAGAGGCCTTCCGACTACAGAGCGGACACTGCATCGGAGTTTTACGCCGAAGCGCCTGGGCAATTCAAACTTGCCCAAGGTCCCGACGCGGCGACTTGAGGTGGATTTAAACCTGGAACCGTGCACCCATAGGCGGAGTTTACCAGGGGCTAGGGGGGCTAAGCCCCCCTTAAGAAGACCCAGATTCGTCTTTTTTACCGTGTAAATTGTTTCTTTTCCCTGGCTTAGCCCCCCAAGGCTTTAGCCCCTCCAAGAACAGAAACCAAACTCCGCCCATGCGTGCACCCTCAGCTCCAAGGCACCGATCCGCACCACTACACCACCGCGCCCCACAGCGTATGAAGTAGAGTGGTGACTACATGTAGGGACATCAAGTGACGGATTGTAGGTCTATTGGCGCTATACAAATGTTCAATTACAATTACAATTACTACAGCCTTCCGTCATCTGTTCGCTCCGCCTTTCTTTCCGCAAGTCTTTTCTCGTCTTTCTCTCGCCTCAAATCATGCCTTTTAATTCTCTCGGGGGACGATCGCATGCACTGAAAAACTTTCTAAAAGGCTTTTGCTGAAAGAAGCGCTACATAAAAATGGTCACGTACAGAACAATATGGCCTAAAGGCCTATATAAAGACGTTCAATTCTACAGTGCAATTATTGTGTAGGCTATTGCAATGTTTAAATCTGATTATTATTAATTATTGTTACGTGTATAATCCGCTGTAACGCTCAGATCACAAACTGAGGCAGAATTAAATAACAGTCGTCTGGTAAGTTTGAGAGACGGTATACGTATAATTATATATATTATATATATTATATTTGTAAGTGCATATGACTATTATTAATGTATATGAATATGGCCATATGTTTATATATAACTGTATATGTATTTTGTACAGGCATAGTTAGGATAGTAATTTGTATAGCCTATGTATATATGTAATTATGTATTGTAAATGTATATGTAATATGTATACATATTACATATACATATACATTGTATATGTAATATGTAATATGTATATGTACAATAATATTGTACATGCATATGTATATGTATACATATACAAATATACATGATATATACAATATAGTCCATCATTCGAGCTGCATAATAATAATATGATCATCCGAGGTGCGTCGCATCGCGAGATGCGTTTACAAAAGACGAGTCCATTAGTGACGTTGCGATCGAAGTGGCCATGCCACCAGCAGCACTGTCGACGACGACGACGACGACGACGACGACGACGCGTGTGACCAGCAGAGCCGGAGTCATCGCCACCATCACCGCATGTACATGTGCATGTAGATGTAGATGTAACATCTGCAGAGCTCTCTGCTTCGTCTGTCTTGCATGCGCTGAAAGGCAACTTCTTCTTCTTCTCCTTCGTCGTCGTTGTTGTGTATGAGTATACCGACCGACGATGATGACGACGAGATGTATCTCGGATGCGACGGTGGTTACTTCTCCTCCGACCAATGGACATTCGCACACAACCAACCAGGGATGAATTCTTAATTGAGTCAGGGAACCGACTGACCGACCGACTGACCGACCGACTGACCGACTGACCGACCGACCGACCGACCGGGGAGAGGAGGCACACGAGTTGTCGTCAAGTCGCCGTCGGAGAGGAGGAGGAGGAAGAGGAGGAGGAGAAGGAGGAGGAGGATAAAGAAGGAGAAAGCAGCAGCATCAGCATCAGTATCAGCAGCAGCAGCAGCAACGGAAGAAAAGAGGAATTTCTGTAGAGGAAGAAGGGTCTGTTGTCTTCGAAAGAGGAAGAGAGACAGGATGCGACGCGAACAACGACGACGTTGATCTTATCAATTTATCTCTGCAGCAGAAACGATGAACAACAGACGCTGTATGTATTGTATACTTAAGTGCATATATTATAGGAGAACATACAAATACACATACATACATACATACATACATACATACATACATGCATACATGCATACATACATACATACTTACATACACATACATACATACATACATACATACATACATGCATGCATGCATACATACATACATACATACATACATACATACATACATACATACATACATACATACATACATACACACATACATACATACTTACATACACATACATACATACATACATACATACATACATACATACATACATACATACATACATACATACATGTATATATATATACGTGAATTATATAATTCCTTGGTTTATTCAGCAATCCGGTTGGCAGACTTCAACCGGTTACAGTGTAAACTTAAACTTTAATTCTTAATTTTTGTGATGGAAATGAGTTCTTAATTTTGTAAATAGAATAATGCTTGAATAGGCCTGCAATAAATATTTGTATTTAATAATGCATTATTATATATGCACGTATTGCATATATACATAGATACACTCACATGCACAAGTATACGTATGAACACATAGATTACATAGACATTAGAGAACAGCTTTTGAACCTGTGATAATAATTATAATTAAGCTGCTGAACGGAAAACAATGAAGATACGATTCACGTATAGGCTACATAATATTACATATACCTACTTATACTTTTCCTCCTACAAAATTATAGTCGCTGCTGGTGGAGAAAGATATTGTGGATGGTCCCAGCACACATTATATATAATTTATATATATATACGTAGGTATATATATACATATAATATACGTATAATATGCACATATATATACTCAATATACATTAATGGACGCATATACATGAATGTTTATATAGACACATATTATATTTTAAAGCTTATATCGCGCACATCGTTATAACATGGATTTGGGAATAATAATGAGGTCGGGAATCTCCATGCTTTGAAAAACGACCTTGTAGTATCAAGATTTCGTTATTACACGGGTGTCTGCTATCATCTGTTATGTGGTATACATTGCAGGCCTTCCAACGACAGCATACTACTTTACTACTACCACCACCACCACCACCACCACCACCACCACCACCACCACCACCACCACCACCACCACCACCACCACTACTCCTACTACTACTACTACTACTACTACTACTACTACTACTACTACTACTACTACGACTACTACTACCACTACCACTACCACTACCACTACCACTACCTCTACCACTACCACTACTACTACTACTACTACTACTACTACTACTACTACTACTACTACTACTACTACTACTACTACTACTACTACTACTACTAATACTACTACTATATAAGCTTACTACTGTTATTACTACTACTATGCTACTACTACTGCTACTACCACTACTATACTTTTTGCTACGGCTACTGCCTCTGTTACTGATACTAAACCATCATCAGCATTGCCTCTGCTATTGCTATAGTTTAAAAAATTTAATTCCGATCATATTGCTCCTATCAGTTCGTTATCATCAGCTCATGCCATACGACTTCTATCCCAGGTGCTAAGCCATTATATCAGAACCAAGCAACTGCAGGATAAACTCGGTCGTGTAATTACAGGCGTTTTTCCTTTGGGATTAGCCTCTGACCAGTGGATTAATCCATCGAATGTGTCTTCATTATCCAACCCGCATGTATACGGATACACGGTTTAGCATGGACTGTTGTGCCGTCACAACATTGCGTGCTAGTGGATAGTATCAGAGGCAAAAGTTTCTTTAGTCATCAGAAGCTAATGTATGGAAGTGCCTTGTCACTCGTTAAGTCCCTGTTTCCCGCACGCGATCTGCTTGCCCACTCACCGACAGGATACAGCAGGATACGATGTGAGTCGTCTTCGAGAGGCTCATAAAAGACGCTGCAGGCTTTAATGCGCACACACTTATAAGCCTAGCCTACATATTATTAGAAATGACTGTGATGATGCTCAAGAGTCAGGACAGCAATTAATGAAACGCCACAAAACGTTCGCGATCTTTCGCGGCGAGAGAACCTCTCTCAGGTGTTTCATTTGAAAAGACGCAGCAAGAATTATTTATTGTTTGGACAGAAGTTATACAGTTTTATAATCAATAAACCGTCTCCGCTAATTAAAATCATTGTGCGCGCAAAAAATTGTTGTTGGGCGTAAACCAGAATGCAATCTGGGTGAGCTAGGCCTACAATCAAATATATAGGCCTGCGCATATATTGCAAAGTGCTTAAGTAAATGAAGTCTTTTCATTTTGTGAGTAATGCAGGAATTTGTTGCATTTCAGTGTGCGGTGATTCGTTGTCATAGCGACCGTTACCAAGGCAACGGACTTGAATGCGACGTGGTTGAAGCAATGCTTCGAAATCGATGACAAAGCTTTTTCTGCTTTTTCTGCTTCGTCATCTTTTGCAATGTGAGCGTGTCTTAATACCAAGAAATCCTACGATCGATCATCATCGTCAAGACTCCTCGAGACTTCTTTCGTTTTCTGAATCTATGAGTCGAAATAGTTTCATTCGGATCTTCGATCAAGATTGTTTGATGCTGAACCTTGGATACCGCGAGCAGCAGGTCACGAAGCTCGTTGTTTGCTTCTCCATGACCACTCACAAACCTGCAGGAATGTGGTGAAGGTATTTAATAAACACCACCTGTAGATATTGAGCGGATTATCTGGTTGTCAAGTCCACTTTCGAAGACTAGCCTACCAGGTCAAATCTGCGAAGGTTGCGTGTTTATTTAGTCAGCTCTGTATTTCCGAATGCTGATCGTGGTTGAGAGGAAGCAAAAGCGTGAGGAGTTCTGCGTTAATGATTTCGCACTAAAAGTTTAAAATGCGGTTTGAAGATTGGAACCGATTCTAAGAGTCGCCTGTTTAGTCTGCGTGTGCGAAAGTGGAAATGGCTCGACCCGAATTAGCACAGGGAACTGAACATCTGTCACTGAGCATACGCAACCGAAGCCTCGACCAGAATCTTCGACTCGATGACAATCCGGTTATCATGGTTTATCGAAAGGTATGTGATGTGTTAGATATGTTATGTATTGTGGGGCGCGGTGGTGTAAGGGTATGTTCGGTGCCTTGGTGCCGGAAGTCTGTGGGTTCGAATCCCCTCAAGCAGCCCCGTATGGACCACGAGCAAGTCCTACACTCGGAATTGCTGATGCGCTTCGGCGTGAGACTTTGATTCGGTGTCGACGCTGTATAGATAGTCGGGACCGCTTCTGAGTAGATGTCTTGAAGGGGCGCTATAACAATTGCTCATACAACATAGACATGTAGAGTTGTAGACCTAATATTGTATCGTATCTAACAAATTACAGAGCGCCTCTCGAAGTATTATAGCATATACTATTAGCTAATCAGAGGCGCACATAAGTCCCGAGGGAAAGAAACGTCTTGAGGGACCGAGAGGACGCGGGGAAGATCCATGCAGACATGAGCTTAGCCCGTAGAAATGAAGGAGGCCACGAGGAGGGACAAGCACAGCAAAAATTTGCTCTGTATAGCAGTTCTTTCGACTTGTGATGGCAATCATGCAGTTTTCTACAATTGGGTTTTACATCTTTTTGTAAGTCTAGTAGGCTACTATACACTCTGTGGCTTAGCATATTTATTTATTCTTGTTTTTTGTTTGTTAAATATTGTTCGGCTTTAGTTTAGCTAAATTAAGCTATTTCGTTTGATAGTTTATTGTGTTTTGTATTAATTATATGTTCAGTATTCGATGTGTGTATATAATGGTTTTACTTAAAAAATGAGTTGTCTGTTGTTGTTGTTTTTCATGTGAAAGCTTTCACTGAGTATAATGCTTTGTTTATAAGCAGTAGCCTATCTATAATTGTCTGTTGAAATAGACTTTTGAACTATACTGTTTTCTTTGGTAGGCTATTAACGTTTCATGTTAAAGTTTCTGCTTTGAACCAATTCCAAGACATATAAATTTTCGAAATAAATGAATGAATGAAGGTCTTTTCTTGGAATTTGTTGAGCCATTTTGCTTTTAAAACAATTTTAAACAGTAACTTGTAGATTTTTTTGGTTGATTGTCTTAAATTATGACAGGAGAAGGGAGCCTATATCAGCTATCCCTATATTCCCTCGGGATTATGGTTGAAACAAGAGCCGGAAAGATCGTTATGAGATGGCACCTTTATTGGTCAAGTTTGCGGTAACACTACGCTATATAAATGTCTAGA
>OX457038.1:63195469-63222969 GCA_949752735.1 Lumbricus terrestris
ACTTCGCCTTCTTCTTCTACGCCTCCTCTTGTTTACCATCCTTCCTTTTCTCTTCCTCTTCTCTCTCCATCTTCTCCCCTCTTCTTTCTCCATCTTCTCCCCTCTTCTCTCTCCATCTTCTTCCCTCTTATTTCTCCATCTTCTCCCCTCTTATTTCTCCATCTTCTCCCCTCTTCTTTCTCCATCTTCTCCCCTCTTCTTTCTCCATCTTCTCCCCTCTTCTCTCTCCATCTTCTCCCCTCTTCTCTCTCCATCTTCTCCCCTCTTCTTTCTCCATTTTCTCCCCTCTTATTTCTCCATCTTCTCCCCTCTTCTTTCTCCATCTTCTCCCCTCTTCTTTCTCCATCTTTTCCCCTCTTATTTCTCCATCTTCTCCCCTCTTCTTTCTCCATCTTCTCCCCTCTTCTTTCTCCATCTTCTCCCCTCTTCTTTCTCCATCTTCTCCCCTCTTCTTTCTCCATCTTCTCCCCTCTTCTCTCTCCATCTTCTCCCCTCTTCTTTCTCCATCTTCTCCCCTCTTCTCTCTCCATCTTCTCCCCTCTTCTTTCTCCATCTTCTCCCCTCTTCTTTCTCCATCTTCTCCCCTCTTCTTTCTCCATCTTCTCCCCTCTTCTTTCTCCATCTCCTGCGTCTCATTATCATTGTTTTAATCTGCAGCAGCAATCTGCCTCAATGACTTTTTGTCGTCGTTGTCGTCAATATCATCAGCGTAAACATTGTCGGCCTGCATATAATATCTCGGCATCATTCTAATCACTGCACCTGTCATCATTTTCATCATTCGCATTAATTACTACCAACCACCCGTTTAAGTCTAACTCATGTCTAACTCAAATTCACCCACTCGTTCTCGAGTCTGACTGAAATCCACCTATACGCGCTAAAGACTAACTGAAGAACTGAAGTGAAACTCAAATCTACCCACTCATTCCTTTCCTGTCCTCTCTCCAACCCCATCTCCTCACTCGAGTCAACTCAAATCTATCCACTCGTTCTTTTCCTTTCTCTCCAACCCTCTCCTCACTCGTCAGTATCAAAATGCCGTTCGCAATGCTAAATTATTTAAAAAGTATAATAATTACCTGCTATGTTCAATTATACACGAGCACAATTATTTCGCTAGCTATTATTAGGGTAGTCTCAAAATCACGGTCAAAGAGTGAAAAAATCACGGCATGCTTTTGCAAAAATAAAAAAAATCACGGCATGCTTTTGCAAAAATAAAAAAAATCACGGCATGCTTTTGCAAAAAGTGAAAAAATCACGGCATGCTTTTGCAAAAAGTGAAAAAAATCACGGCATGCTTTTGCAAAAAGTGAAAAAATCACGGCATGCTTTTGCAAAAATTATAAAAAAATCACGGCATCGTGATTCACGGTGCCGTGAAATTTTTGCAGTCACAATTTCTGTATTACGTTGATTTAAAAAAGTTTTTACTTCAAACTAAACAGTGGTCAGTGGTCACAGACACAGTTATCAATTAGTTTACAGTGATTGCCTATGATTTTTTAAATAACTGTCTAATATATAGTTTGTCAATTGTCAGTATAAGTCAGTAGTCACTTATTCATTGATCGTAAATAGAAAATGGGCTTATCCTTAATAGCTATCATTCTTGGTAGTCTATGAGTACTTTATAAAAAAACAAATCTTACTATAGCTAAATAGTATTGGCCGGTTTAACAACTATGCTACGTAGGCCTACTTAATTAACGCAATGGAACTGCCCCATTTTACAACTTGATTTGGAAATTTAGCATAAACGAGTATTTATGAATAAATCTTCACTTGTCAGCGACGTCATTCACTCCCCCAAAACAGAAATTCTTAAATTATTTTCATGGTTTCGCGCATCGATATTTATATTTAGACCGATGGTTCCGCGCAGTTTTTGGTCGTCGGCGCCATTTTTGACGTGTTTCGCAACCATTTATAACGTGTTTTTACCTTAAAAAAAAGCGCTGAAGAAGGGAAAAATCACGGAAAATCACGGCAAAAGCGAAATTCACGGTTTCCGTGATTTCCGTGAATTCGTGATTTAGGGACTACCCTAGCTATTAGCCTATATAGGCCTACTGTAAGTGCGATTACAATTAATATTAATCAGATGATTCATCGTCTTTGTTTAATATATTCGATCGCATTCTTCGGTTCATCGTGAAATTCTCACTGATGGAACACTGGCGAGTATCTGTGAGAGTTCTGCGCAACTCCGAACCGCGTTCCTGAGGCACCTTGCGGTAGAACACCGTTAAAACCGGAAATGACGTCGAGATGTGGTCTTATACCTTACGCGATATGGACACACCTGAAGTAGCGGCGCACAATGGAGAGGCGAGCCATCGTGACAATAATATCTTGCCGCAGCAGAGAAGAGCGCGAACGAGATGCCATTGTTCTTGCATCGATTGTGTTTCTGCTCTCATTGTATTGTCTTATATTGTATTGTAATGCAGAGGCGTTACCAGAGTTCCATTATTATAAGAAGCCTGTGATCAATTGGAGACTTCCCGTCCTCGACCTTTTGCTTTTGTTCCCAACACTCAGAGTATTTCGTTATTGGCAATACGTGACGTCTGCTTTTATTGCAAGAACTGCAATGAAAACTGAACTGGAAAATGAATTGTGACGTTGAATGGGAACATTCCTTGAGTATGGACAATATTTTTATCAAATCAGATCCACTTACAAACAGGCCTACTGTTGTGAAGCAACATTCGAATTTCCATTGTCTAAGACTTGTGTATTTACAATACAATACAATACAATGCACCGATTGTGTTCCGTTAATCGAATCAAAGACGTCTCTGAAATAATTGGTCGAAGTCACAATCAGCAGTCGACATTCTTTAGCGCATATTTCGCCAAGTTTTTACCTACTTATTTATATTACATTTATAATTGTAGGCTACAATTCGATGTAACGTTCATCAGAGATGGATTGATAGATCGACGATAGATAGACAGACAGACAGACAGACAGACAGGCAGACAGACAGATAGATAGATAGATAGATCGACGGACGGACGGACGGATGGATGGATGGATGGATGTCATTTTGTCATGCGTGATATGCTGCGGATGTTTCTCTTCGACCAATGCCCAACATTATACTCGTCTCCCCCCACGCAATATTATATCCTCAATCCCTTGCTGCAACACTCTGTCCCAGCATCCCTGGCTCCCTCCTTCCCTCATACCTCCATCGCTACCTCCCCATCCCTCCATTCCTCCTTCCGTGCCGCCCTCCTTCCCTCCCTGCATCCCTGCCTACCTTCCTCCCTCTCTCCCTGCCTCCCTACATCACTCCCTCCTTTCATCCCTGGCTTCTTTCCCTCTCCTTCTAAACCCCGCAGCCTGCTGTTGTGTTCGTCAGACACAACCTGCTTTGAGTTGCTCACCAGCAATATGCAATGTATACAATGTATACAATGTATGCATGTATACAATGTATACATGTATACAATGTATACAATGTATACAATGTATGCCTATGCGTTCTTACAAGGCTGCACGCAGTCTGCCGCCTACCGCTCACTCAGCGACTGCCTGTCTGTCTGTCTGTCTGTCTGTCTGTCTGTCTGTCTGTCTTCCTGTATGTCTTCCTGTCTGTCTGTCTCACCCGCCTTGCTCTTCCATTTTGCTGTATGCCTTACTGCTTCATCTCTAGCTACCTTTGCCTTTTTACATTGACCTTCACTGCCTATATGCTTTTCGACATGCGTCTACCTACCTCTGTCTGCCTAACTCTGTCTCTCTACCTCTTTCTGCCTACCTCTGTCTGCTTGCCTCTGTCTCTCCTTCTGCCCGTCTGCGTACCTCTGCCTGCCCTCCTGCCTTTACCTGCCTGCGCCGGTGTAGAGCCGGTGGCTGTCGACGATCTCCAATGTTACCATGGCAACCGGTCATCTGGTGCGAGACTTGCGGCGGGGAGATTCCGGAGTATCACCAGCAGCACGTCGCTGCTCTGATATCTTAGCTCGCGCGCGTACGTGTCTGTGTATCGCTCCGACCGTCTGCTGTCTTGCACTCCGTCCTACCCTCTGTCTCCGTCTCAGCCTTTGTCTTCAACGCCGGTTGGGCGAGGCAATCTGATGCAAGCTGAGTGCTGTCCATATTTGCATTGCCGCGTCACGCAAGACCCGTGGCTGGGGGGGAGAGGTGTGTGTGTGTGTGTGTGTGTGGCTGGCTGTCCTCGGCAACAAGGTATGCCAACGCTTATTGTCGCCGCGCCATTGTGATGCCGGGCGTTGATTACCTCTTCAATGCATGCTTGCAGCTGTGGCTGAGAGCAATGTCCCTCGCAAGTGTGATGCTTTGCGAGTGTGTGCTCTCGTTTGCTCTCGTTTGCTCTCGTTTGCTCTCGTTTGCTCTAGCTCACATTTCCTAACTCCCTCTTGCACTGCCCTACATGTTTGCAATCTGTCTTCTTGCCTTGTCTTGAATAGCTCTTCTTCAATTACGTTCAATCATCTCCCTTTGTTATTATTTTCCTTTGTCTGACGTCACATTCTGTCTTGCACCAGATTCTAAAAATGATTACCCTACTTTACTTTGGTTGACCAAATCCTACCGTATACCTTTCACCATGCACCTGCCTTATGTTGCATTAAATTTGTCTGCCTTTCCTAGGTTTCCTAAAAGTGGAGAGCAAAACAAATGCTCCGATGCTTAGTTTCTCGGTTACTCTAGTCTTCTCTGCTGCTTTTCATCGCTGCAAATACGTGATTTTAGTGCCTCACATAAAACGTGTTACGTATTCTAATGCAGCGTTTTTACCAATCGAAAATGAGTAACTTAGGAAGTGAAGTGCAGGCATCAGGCTGCTTCTACGGTGCTGGATATCTATGCCAATGTGCTCTGTCCAGGTCTAGCGTAGCTGCATTCCTCTGAAGCAAAGCAGAAGCAGCTTACTGTTTGCAATTTGCTTGTGGTTGTTGTTTTGTTGCTTGCACTGCGTTGTATTTTGTTACATCGCCCTATATATATATATATATATATATATATATATATATATATATATTATATATATATATATATATATATATATATAATACGATTGTAAATATTGGTCAATTATCACCTGAATAACAATGCGTGAGAAGGAAATATACAGGCCGGTAATCGCGATTTAGAAGTTGTCATTTTAATGAGAATCTGATGATTTCATGTGATTTAAGAACTTTTGTTAATTAAGTAGGCTGCGTAGGCCTACTAGATTTTTCGGATGTCATTTTTAACCAATATTCCAATTCCGAATTAAAGCTTATAAGCAGTCGTTGGCAAAAGTTTGTCAGCAGTCCCAACGTGCTTAAAAGTGAGCTGGTTGCATAATATATAGTCGCGGGCAGAATGAGATGTCAATCTACCTTACCAAAAATCCAAAATATGATTTTGAGGTATCATGTTTAACCTCTTGCATGCCCTAATTGTAATTTATGTCTCGAATCTTGACCAGGGCAGATCCAGGGGGGCAATCCGTCCATGCCCCCATTTAAAAGCGCATAGGACGTGGCCCCATTTGGTTTCAACAAGCATTAAATCAATGCAGCGGGAGGGGGAAAAGGTCATCAGTTATTTCGGCAGTAAAATATTGGCTTGTTTTTCAGACATTTCGACCAAACGACTAAAAAAAGGCCATCAGATTTTTTCTGGCCAAAATCTTCGAGAAATTTGTCCCCCTCCATTCGAAAATTTCTGTATCCGCCTCTAGTCTTGATTGCGTCAACACGCTTCGTAGACCGCTCAGGTGTCATGCAGGTGAGCTATAATTAATGGTCCACACTTCATGTAAAGGAGTGCTGTGTATACTGTATAGTCAATCCTAAAATCCTGCTGTTGAGTGAAAAACTGTCTATTGTTATCGTCCACTTTATATCGGCTTATTGTCAGTGGTGAATAAACTGTACAGTCAATAACAGGTAGAGAAGAAATAAATAGCGCAGTCATAATCATAAACAACAAATTTCTATAGCGTCAATTGAAAGCTCTTAGCACAGAGCACCAGCTGATATATCCAAGAGCGAATATCGGCCGATAATATTATGTAAGTTCTTATATACAATTATACATACATGTCCGTATACATGTATATTAGGGTGGAGTGAAATTTGTTTTTCTCGAATTTCCAATTGTAATAGTAATCAAAAGTTGCCTATGGTATCACAGAATTGCTACAAAAAATTTGACCTTCCTGTGTTGACGTCTTCTGCCCTCTACCGGACGATTTAAGGACGCCATATTGATTTTCAGTACAGTCAGGCATTTTTAGACCAAGCATGGAATCTGAAAATTGTGCTGTTAGAAGCAAGTCATGTAACAATTTGCTAACTGGTGTTTCTAGACTAATTTGACCCTCCTGAAAACGAAAATCGCGGTTAATAAGCTGACTTTTTAATGGTTCCATGAGAAAACAAGATGGCGGACAAGATGGTAGCCAATTGCTTCAAATGACTAAAAGTAAAGTATTGTGTGTGATAGGAACACGGTTTTAGATTCTAAATTAAGATTATAGGATTCAAGGAATGCAATGGAATCAAAGATATATGTGTAGCACTGCCAAAAAATCAAAATGGCGGACAAAATGGCGGTCAGAATCTTAAAATGGCTATAGGTGAAGTAATGTATACAATGGAATCATGATTTAAGGGTCTAAGTCAACATTTTAGAGGTCAAGGAATATGATGGAACCAATGTCGCTCATGTAACACTGCTCGAAAACCAAAATGGCGGACAAAATGGCGGCCAGAATTCTAAAATGTCTACAAGCGAAGTTATGTATGAATTTGATTTTAGTTTTTTGCCAGGTCTTTGCAAGATGGCATCTGTTGTGGAATTTATCTACAATGTTTCCTTCTTTTGCCAGATAATAATGATCATTGAAATTATCGCAATTTCCTCAGCAGGTCTTGAACCAAGGAGCGTTCTTCAAAAGAACACTGACGAAGTTATCATGCAGCACCTTATCATAGCGTATAAAACTGACTATCCGATGGATCTGGCATCAATATCGTGCCATGAGCTTACCTCAAAATCTGTGGCATTGGATGCTTTGTGAAAAGTAACTTGTCCAGTCAGCAACTTTTAACAGAGGTTAACATTTATTTATTTAGAATATTTTATGTAGGGCCTTTTCAAAGTAGGCTATTCAGTATCACTCCCAACCTAACCGCAACGGAATAGGACAGTTTCTAGATTCTTAAGGAACGGAGTGGAGTGACCCATGGGCAGTAAGAGCTGTGAAAATGGGTGGACATTTCAGGTTGTGGATCCAGCCGCAGAGAATGAACGTTGCTGTCGAATAGCAGAAGCTCAGCTTGGTCCGCCAACCGAAGAGTGGATCGACGCTGGTCAGCCGAGTTGAAAAACAGAGTTCCTGCAGACAAGTGGGGCTCGTCCCTCAAGGCACCGCCTCACCAGCACACAGACCCTGTAGGCAATACGCTGCTGAAAACGGAGCCAATGCAAGACATCTGCATATAATATGAGACATGACCAAATTTTGCGATATGATCAATAAAAATAGTGTCGGAATTCATAGGACAAGTGTCGTAAATTTTTGGATGAACAAGCAATGGTACAAGCAATGGGGACCTTCCAAAGGCGAAGACATTTGGTGACCTGGCAGATACAATAGTTGCCCGTGTAAAGATACCTTCGATTGGCTACAAGAGGGTCAATAATTATTGTCTTGGATAGGTACTAGACCTGGAAATTGCTTATTAAAAAGTGGAACCACACAGAAATGGCGACTATTACCACAACTTCGTCATTGTATTGAGTCTTGAAATAGTGGTACTCCGTTGTCGGAGAATTGGCTGAATGTTCTTGGTATGCCTAAAAGCAAAGCTGATCTAATTTCATTCCTGTTCATTCAGCTCTCAACAGCCACATTTGGGCATTTGGAGGTATAGATGTAGCTGTTGCGGGTGGTTCCGTGAAAGAAGAAAAGGTGTTGCCTACTACTGCGTGTATGCCTTATATTTAACGATATTTGGGTGCAGAAAGTTAATTTGAGAAGAATAATATGTTGTGTAGCGAGTAGAAAGGTTTCCAAAGCTGACCTGTATTTGGAGGAATTGAGCTCTGGACTCAATCATTAGATACAGAACTTCACTAATAGAAAATTCCAGAATCTGGCCGCCATTTTGTCCGCCATTTTGGTTTTCGTGCAGTGCTACATGAGTGACATTGGTTCCATCATATTCCCTGACCTTGAAAATGTTGACTTAGACCCTTAAATCATGATTCCATTGTATACATTACTTCACCTATAGCCATTTTAAGATTCTGACCGCCATTTTGTCCGCCATTTTGATTTTTTGGCAGTGCTACACATATATCTTTGATTCCATTGCATTCCTTGAATCCTATAATCTTAATTTAGAATCTAAAACCGTGTTCCTATCACACACAATACTTTACTTTTAGTCATTTGAAGCAATTGGCTGCCATCTTGTCCGCCATCTTGTTTTCTCATGGAACCATTAAAAATTCAGCTTGTTAACCGCGATTTTCGTTTTCAGGAGGGTCAAATTAGTCTAGAAACACCAGTTAGCTAATTGTTACATGACTTGCTTCTAACAGCACAATTTTCAGATTCCATGCTTGGTCTAAAAATGCCTGACTGTACTGAAAATCAATATGGCGTCCTTAAATCGTCCGGTAGAGGGCAGAAGACGTCAACACAGGAAGGTCAAATTTTTTGTAGCAATTCTGTGATACCATAGGCAACTTTTGATCACTATTACAATTGGAAATTCGAGAAAAAATGTTTTTTCGCTCCGATTCACTCCACCTTAATGTATATACACGGTGAACGGAAAAAACCGAACCTCTACTATTGCTGCAATGATTGATGTAAAAGTAGGAATTTCGAAGTGAAATTTTACAGGCTTCTAGACAATTTATATTTACACATCATGGCCAGATTTCATTAAAATAGCCTATTTCAAACAGAACAAAAGTTATATCACTTTTAGTGAGGCCACCCACCGTTTTTTGACGATTCAAAGACGTAACACAGCAAAAAGTAGCAAAGACACGATTTTATTACGTCTCATCTCAAATAATTGTTATCAAATAGCCTTCATATTGCCAGATGGTCATTATTATTACTAATTAAAAAAGAGACACGGTACCAGCGTAACTGCACGTCACTGAAAAGTCACTAAGTCTTAGCAAGATGACAATCGTGTTGGTAAATAAGGTTTCTGTCAGATTATTAATTTTGTTATTAATGAATGCAATTCTATTTTTTTTAAACGAAAATGGCCAAGGTGTCAATGACAGACAAAATGTGTATTCAGACACCTCTTGAGCAAGATTCTATGAGCAACGTCTGCTCTGATAAAAAGTGAGAGCAAAGATTAAGAGTTGAGCTGAGAGTCAAGAGATTTGACGTGAATGAAAGGAGATCGGCTCGATTGTTCTGGTTTCATTGGGAAAGCCATTGGCCCTAAATCTTCGTGTTTGAACCCGATGGATTGATAATCAATTGCGGAGAGCTACGCTGACGAAATATCACAATCTGCAAAGAAAAACAAGAGCGGTAAGAGAATTGATGGGCGCATTGGAGTTAACAAATTAGGCGTCAATTTAGTCGTCAATTTTGCGTCGCGTTTTTGAATCGTGAAAAAACTGTGGGTGGCCTCACTAAAAGTGATATAACTTTTGTTCTGTTTGAAATATTTTGATGAAATCTGGCCATGATGTGTAAATATGAATTGTCTATAAGCCTGTAAAATTTCATTTCGAAATTCCTACTTTTACATCAATCATTGCAGCAATAGTAGAGGTTCGGTTTTTTCCGTTCACCGTGTATATATATAATTTACTAGCTGGGGTACCCGGCGTTGCCCGCGAAATTTAGGATTCGATCCGCTCCGGCCACAACCCCACCACACAACACCCCACCACACTCCGACCTCTATCAGTACGCCACCGGAGAAATTTGGGTTTTACAAATATTTCCACCCCCATCCCACCCCCTCCATTCCAACCCCTTTCCACCCCAATACCCCACTCCACCCCACCTCCCACTCCATCCCCATCCACCACACCCCAGCCCCTCCACCCCAACCCCATCCCCAACCCCTACCTCTCGACCACCCCACGCCACCCCACCCCACCACCTCCACCCCTCACCCCATCCCACCTCTCCACCTCACCCCACCCATCCCCCACCCCACCTCTTTCACCCCACCTCACAATCCCACCCCACCCCGCCTCCACCGGTACGCGACCCGTGAGATCCGTACTGGCAACAGTGCTGACCTTAAACACCTCTAAAACGGTTAAAATCACTGCTTTTATACGCTGCAAGCGAATGAAAATTTATAGCGAAAATTAGTGTTTTTGACCACCCCCCGCACCCTGGCCCCCATGGTGGTAGAGATTTGCCAACCACTGATCCAGGTGGTTCTGATGGACCTCTATCTAGGGGGAAAAAATCAAATCAATAGCTGAGCTTTTTTGAAAAATGTTTTGGGGGTTTCGCACTCCATCCTGGCCCCCATGGTGGTAGAGAATCGCCAACCCCTCGACTTTGCGTCTCGTGCCGAGACCTACACAGTAGTGAAGGTTTGGAGTGAAAAGCTCAAAAACTGTGAGCGTGCATTCTGGACAAAGTCACATACATACACACATACATTAGAGTGTTCAGAAAAAAAATATTTTGCACGAATCACACGCATAGGGTCTTAAAATGTGACATTTATGTACACAATAAACCCTCCAAAATTCTACATCCATATCTCAATGGCAAATGACCCCTCAAGAGGGTGTAACTTCTTGAAATAGTGTGAAGAAAAGCGATATTTGGGAAAAATTCAGTTTTTTAAAGAAAATAGTTATCTGCTATTTCTCAGTTTTCCAAATCAAATTCTTGTTTTTCCATAATACTTATATACTTTCTTTTCTTATATTATATATTTATTGTTCTACTATCTATCATTGATATTCAGTGCTGATTGATGAACTGCTATGTATTGGGTATAAGGGACAGAAAATCCCATGCCACATCAGGCAATGCACAGTTTGCACACATTTGCCCCCGGCCCTAAAAGCAGTAGGTATCAATGTCAATGATCTGATTCTGTGCTCAACTTCAGTATGAGGCCTGTAAGATGACCTGTTCTTCCACTGAGCAAGGCATTAGAGAAAATTTTTGCCATAAGGCAATTGTTCAATTCGATGGTAAGCTGCAGCCAGGTGATGAGAGTGCTAATGCTGATTGCATGGTGGTTGTTGTGTCGGGCTTAGGAATTGAAAAAAGCTTCTAACCATTCCAAACTGCTTGGCTCTGGAACTGGTTCCCTAATGGGAATAAAATAACTGAAATACTAAAGGATGAAACGGGTATCAGATTGCCTGGCTGGGTTGACACAATCGGTGGTAACACAGGAGTTCAAAGTGGCACAATAGTCATCGTTAAAAATGCCTTTGACAAATGCCTATCATTCTTGGTTTGCAGACATCACTGGTTTGAATTGACTGCAGCATGCAGTTTTGATTTGCTCTTTGTCTCCACTGGGCCTCAAATTGCAGTTTTCGCCATGTCCAAACGTCAGTTGCCTCTCACTTACAAGAACAAATTTATTTCTCTCTGTAAGGATACAAAGGCTGTTCCCTGGCTTACAGTGAGAGGGGATGGCTAGAGCAGAACCACCAAGCTATGGTTCAGTTTTATGTGCACTGCACTGCAGAGTTCAGACAACCAGCCGGTGCAGTATCACTCAGAGTTCATAAAGGCTCAGTCTTATTGCACTTGATGAGGTTACCCATATTGGTGATGTTGACAGCATCCAATTCAGTCTAAATGGTGCATATCAAAGGGCCTATTGCTTGAAGATACATCTTTTCCGACGAATGCCAAAGAACTGTATAGGCTTACGAGAAGGATCAGCCTGTTTATTGTAGTCCTGTGCGTTGAGGCATGGTTCACTGTACCCACACCTGGGATGCTCCTTACGATCTGTGTATGCTACAGAACATGGGAAAAGTTCACAGCATTGAGACCCAAGCTTCAGATGTAGCCTTTAAACAATGAAGAGGCATCTCTGGTATGTCAGCAAAGAATAAGCAGGACCGTCCCTTTCTGACAAGGTCTTTGCTGACGAGAAGAAACAAACAGTTTGTGCAGCATACGCAAGCCACAGAAGAAAATGGATTTATGGTTTGTTGATCCAAAACCATCAGGACATTTCAGGATAGAACTTTATCTGAGTTCGTGACACAGCAATCGATGCATCTATTTGCTACCCTCAAAGACGGTCGAAATTGTCTCTCTTCTGATCCCAAACGTGGATAAGACGAGAAGAACACCAACATTCCAAGGACATTGTTGCTGCACTTTCTGTTATTAGGACTACTGACTTTGTTGGGCGTGCAGTAAAGTTCGCAACTGATTTTAACTTGGCCCTCACACATGATGAGCAGAAAGCAACGACAGCTCATCTTCCAAGAAGTTGAACACCGCTGAAAGCTTATACTGCCATACCGCAGATTTTCACTTTTCAGCTACAGACTATACAGTATAGGCCTATAGACTTCATTTTTATATAAAAAGCATAAACACTACTACTTTTTATTGCTACACAGCGCTGCGAAAAGTGTTTTTGTTTACTGTAGTCTGTATTGTGTGACAGTAAATGATATAATGCATTAAATTTGTGATTATTTTAATTTTTAAGAAAAATTGCACTTCTTGAAAACTTCACTAGCTTTGAGGTGTCACTTAACATGATCCCAAAGCCAAAATATTTCACTGAGTAGTTCAGGACACCAAATGTCACAAATCCAGAGGGTATGCGAGGTGATTATTTGAAATTATTTTTTCCCCATAGGAAGGTTGAACACTCTAACATACATACATACATACATACATACATACATACATACATACATACATACATACATACATACATACATACATACATGCATGCATGCATGCATGCATACATACATACATACATACATACATACATACATACATACATACATACATACATACATACATACATACATAGCCAAGTCCTTTCTTATAGATATAGATATTCACGCGTCAATAAGCTGGCTAATGAGCTGGTGCACTGCTCTTTAGCTATCAAATAAAACTTTAGAAATCTATTGACGCATTCACAGATTATATATATATATATATATATATATATATATATATATTACAGTTGCATTGCATACATTATACAATAATATATTACAATCTGGCCTCCATGAGTAGCAGGGTCGGCTAAAGCCCGGCGCGTCAAGGCAACTCTGAATGGCGATTCACATAATAATAATAATATTAAGCTTATCATGGATTGAGCCGTCGACTCGACCGATCTCGTCATCACTTGTGACTCCTTCTGTGTGAGAGCAGAGCTTATGCCAAATGAATAAATGACTGTCGACATAATTTTTAATTTTGATGACAAAGAGTTGACTCTCGGGTTAACACGATTCGTGCGCTGAGAGCCTGAGACCTTTACTAATGATCGTCGACCCATCATTCAGATGGGTGGCGGTGGTTAACGATTGACCCCACCCATATATGTATAGATTTAATGAATGACTGAGAAGGGATGAAAAAAGAAGGGTCGCTGGAGAAGGCCATCAATATTCACATACTTACTTAATTGCATTGATACATTTTACGGTAAAACTGTGTTTCAGGTGCCTCGGTTGTCATCTGGTTGATTAGGACAATGAAGATAGAGGATCAGGGTAAGACTTCATCTTCCGAGGAAGGTTTCAGATGGAGGGATGGATGGACGGATGGATGGATGTATAGATGGATGAATGGGTAGATGGATGGACCGGTTGATGGATGGATGGATGGATGGATGGATGGATGGATGGATGGATAGGGAGATGTATGGATGGATGGATGGATGAACTGATGGACGGATAGGTGGACGGGTTGATAGATGGATGGATGGATGAATGAGTAGATTACTTGCTGGATTTGTGAGTGGATAAATTGATTGATGGTTGGTATCAATTGTCAAAGTATCAAAATTCTAAACTTAAAAAACTGCATAGCAGCTAATGAACCTGATAAAAAAGGCTCATTTTCGATATATAGTCTTTTGCTTAGTTTTAAACGTGCAGTTCATGCTAATAATAATCGTTTACATTGACACCAATGGAACCTTTCGACGAGTAGCATACAGGGCCCCTGTCACGAAATAGAGTATCCCCCGTATTAATTGTATCCCCCCAAATCACAAAGTCGAAAAAACCGCTTCCGCGTGTATTTTTTTGGGCAAATTAATTTTCATCTGCTTTACGTTGAACAATGACTGCCAAGTATGTTTATTCTTACTATATAATTTCTTTTTCCCTGTTTTTAGAGCACTTAAAACTTTTAAAACACTTAAAAACACTCAGAGTCACTAAATAAATTCGAGTTACCTTTATCTGAGCATTGCTTAGGACACTTAAAACAATTAGAGTCACTTTAAATTTTGATTACAGCATAATTTTTTTTATTATGCTCATTTTTCAAAAAAGGGGATAGAATGGTTTATCCCCCCGGATAGTATAGACCGGTTAATTCCATCCGGGGGGATAGATTAATTCATCCCACCGGATAGCTTTCAGGGGGGATACTCCGTTTCATGACACCGGCGCCAGAGTATTTGGCACCCTAGGCGAACCTGTCGCACTGCGCCCCCCCGCGCCCACGGCAACTAAGATTGAATTAATATTAACTTTCACAAAGGAATGTTATGGTGCCTTTTGTTTTAATTCGTACTTGCATTCAATAGAAAGAAGAAGAATAGAATAGAACATGTATAATCTATATAATAATATATATTCGTTTATACGGAATTAGCCTATACCGGTAATGCAATTTCAAAACTTCATTTTTCGCGCTTTTGCTTTAGCAAATGTAGAAACGAGTTCCATCAGTTCAATGTCTTTGGCAATGTCATGTTCAATTGACAGAGTAGCTAGTCCAACAAGTCTTTCTTGTAGCATGGACGTTCGCAAATATGTTTGTATCAGTTTGAGCTTAGAGAAGCTTCGCTCACCACTAGCCATAGGCGCAACCCCCCTGTGGGACCCACGGGACGCGTCCCCCCAACTTTTGAGTGGTCCCCTAACTTTATTAATATGGTCCCCCCAACTTTTAGAACGTGATTCATTATGGTCCCCCCAACTTTTAGGACGTGATTGCGCCTATGCCACTAGCCACAGAAACTGGAAGTGTCAAGAGAATTCGCAGAGCTAGGCTATAACAGTGTTGGGGACACTAGGCCTATCTGTTAGATTATTTTTCAATATAAAGTTTAGTACATCATGTGGCGATGTACACCTTGCAACTCGTCTTGAAATGGCTTTCAGTTCACTGCTTAGATCAACTGCATCAATATCTTTGGAGTCTCCATGTTGCAAAGCTTTTTCAAGATTCAAGCAATGTTCCATAACTTCCTTACTAGTTTTATTCTGCAAACTGTGAACATCATAGAGGAAACCAAACACAGAACTAATTTTTTGCATCACAGTGAATCAATGTCTGCGAATGTTTTCTCCATTGACAAGCCAACGGTTGAAATGAATTTTTGAGAATTTCCTTTGCATACTGTCTTTAGGAAAATCAAGCTGCTCGACATGTTCTGGTCCATGTTCTATCAAAATTTGTCGCATATGTTTATATTTTTAATTCTTTTTTGTAAAATAAATAAAATATAAATAAAATAATTACAATTTACATATACAAATTTAAATATTTACATCAAATGATTTTAAATATAACGTTGTGAGATCCTGAGTGGCCGAGTAGCCCGCTTGCCACGCCGGTGGCCCGGGTTCGATTCCCGGTCGGTTGGTTTATCAGAGATTAATTTCTCGGATCTTTACTGCGGGTGGCTCGGTCGCAATATAAACGTGGAGTAGCGGTGGTGAAGGATCTCACCCTCAGGGTCGAGGCCATAAGACAGCCGCTGTATAATTATGCGATTACATTTACATTACATTACATTTACATTTATTTACATTTGTACAAAAGTGAAACTAAATATCTTACCTAAAGTATTTAAGTAGCCAGTCGACGACAATCGAATTTCAAATATTTAATTTATTTTCAATTTTCAATATTTATGTTATATTTACACGCCAGATTTTGATTTCGAAATGACGTCACCGGATGTGGCGTTATTTTCTATAACGTAAGTAAGTAAACTAGTGATAAAATTTATACTATGCAATTCGTTTCATCTAGCGGGAAAAAATAAAATGTAATATACTGCAATAACACTTTAAATATTAATATAAATTAACTAAAAATTAAAAACTTTTAGTGCCGCGGCTGCCGCCCCAGAAATTTGCCGCCCTAGGCGGCCGCCTAGTTCGCCTAGTGGTTAAACCGGGCCTGGTAGCATATATAGACCAACGTTTAAAAAAACATTTCGTTGTTGATTCATGCATTGCATATATCAGTGATGGATTGAAAGGTTTTGATTGACGTTTGATTGACAGAAGCCTTACATCTGGCTCATCTCCTGTCAGCACACGGATATATATTCCCAATAGATGACCATACGCTAACCGTTCGAAATGACCTCGCCTACTACCGATTCCAGGTAAGACTGCCCGAGACGCAGAATAATAACCACATATTAACACGACAAGAACAACAATAATAGAAGAAGCAGTATACGCAGCAACAGCAATATTAGTACCAGTAGTATGGCAGTAATAGAATGATGATGATGATGATGATGATGATGATGATGATGATGATGATGATGATGATGATGATGATGATGATGATGATGATGATGATGGTGATGGTGATGGTGATGGTGATGGCGGTGGCGGTGGCGGTGGCGGTGGCGGTGGCGATGGCGATGGCGATGGCGACGGCGACGGCGGCGACGGCGACGGCGACGGAGACGACGGCGACGGCGACGTCGACGGCGACGGTGGTGGTGGTGATGGTGATGGCGATGGCGATGGCGACGGCGACGGAGACGGAGACGGCGACGACGACGACGACGACGACGACGATGATGATGATGATGATGATGACGATTAAAATGGTTAACATAATAATAGTAGTAGTAGCAACAGCTAAGAATAGCAGTAATAGTAACAGTAGCAGCAGCAGCAGCAGCAGTAGTAGTAAGTAGTAATAGTATCCCATAATTCTTAGGTAAAATAATAGTAATAAATGAAGAGTGAAGATTTCAGATCTATGTTGTTCTTCTGCCATAGACTCCATTTCTGTGGCCGTCCAATTCTTGGGATCCGGACAGTTATGATTACGGTAGGTGACTCTGGTGGTGTTGGTGTTGTTGATGTTGTTGGTGCTGTTGGTGGTGGTGCTTGTGGTGGTGGTCTTGGTGGTGGTGGCGGTGGTGCTGTTGGTGTTGGTATTGGTGGTGGTGATGGTTGTGGAGTGATGGTGGTGGTCGTGGTGGTGGTGGCGTTGTTGGTGGTGGTGTTGATGGTGGTGGTTGTGGTGGGACTGTTTGTGGAGGTGATGGTGGTGTCTTGGTGGTGGTGGTAACGGTGGTGGTTGTGGTGGTGTCGGCGGTGGTAAGTTGGGTTTAAGTAGTTGTCTCTTTTCCCCCAATCTCTAAAACTTCACCAGGCCCCATCATAAGAAGCAAACACCAACTGAAATCTATGATATCTGTCCATGATTATGATCGTTATAAGAGTTCACTAGATTTGATCCGATTTTATTAGATTAGATTAAAGTGTGGTGTTGTCACTGGTATATACCTTCAGGTTTTGGCTGAAGGAATAAAGGTATGGTGATGGGGAGAGAAATATGGTGTCCATGAGCGCAGGCAAGTATTTTACAGATTGGGAACACAATGGTCACTGTAAAATTTTCTGGCAAGAGTTTTAAAAACTCAGACCAGAAATGAAGAACGTTGGGTATAACCTTATTCATAAAGGTTTATATGTAAAATTAGAAAATTTGACACAATATCTCAAACCTCAACACTGTCAACAGAGGCGCCACTATAGTACACTAAATGTGGGACCGGGCGTTGTCCGGGAAATTTAGGGTTTTCGACACTATAGATACTCCTCTCTGGTACCCGGCGTTGAGGGCATCGACGTATATACGTCGATGGGTAAACATGGTTTAGTAACTCTTCATTGGCGCTCTGCTAACTATACGCGTCGAATTAAAACGCTTATATCTCGGGTTTTAAAGCGAATTGAGAGCCGAAAATATAAAATAGTCGCGTTGACCCACAAATTTGGGTAAGAGTGATTTAAAAAATATTTAGTCAACCGAAACTCAGCGGTTTCAGAGCCTTTCTTGGGACACCATGCATCCATGCAAACAAAAAGTGACAAACTTTCCGCCTTATAATGTAGATAATATCTTTTATAGAAACAGCATGGTTACGCAGCTGACATAATTATTCCTGTTTAAAGTTAAATTTATGAGTTTCACTTAGTGTATCATTAGTGCTTTAGTGCGAAGGTATTTGTCAAAGAGCGAACTGAAGTACTTAGCAATTTAGGACACAATTTTCCAGGGCGTAGCTAGCAAGTACCCCTCTTGCCTTTATGTGCTGGCGCCCGTGATGGTGTCATTTTAAGATCAGCTCAAGCATGTTTCGTTCATAAATATTAATATATCTTCACGTGCGTAGTGTCAATATTTTCTTTACGTCTCCAAAATCTGTCTATCAACTCTCCATGCCCATGCATGTCAAAAGCAACATTATCCTTCAGCGTTCCCGCTATTTCTCAAACATCGCAATCCGTCTTTCTCCCTCTCCGCTTCAGACGTCACCAATGACGTCAGCGACAACGTATGCGATGACGTAGGGTACGATCATACAGGTAGAACTGTTGACCAGATGTCGCCACTGCTGTCCACCACCTCCGCCTACATCTCCGCCTGGCGCTAAATCAATCGGACATATGCCTAATTTACTAACCACGACGATAGATGTCGCGACCAGCCGTACGGTTGCCATGGCGACCGTTCTGTCTGGGCATAGATTTGGCGGCGGCGGTGGTGGTGGTGGCCGTGGGCTTCGTAGGGCGCGCTGGCTGCAAAGCAGAGACGTGCATCCTGTTGGAAAATCTCAACGGAATATATATTATATGAATATCACTTGTCACCCGTTTAATACTACCAACCCTTGCGTGCTCCGATCCACAATTCCACGTGTCCCTATCGTGCGTCCATCTTTCCTTCAGTCCATCCATCGATTCCCCAGTTACTGCATCCATTAAGACATCCGTCAAAACGTCCATCTATCCATTTATTTCAATCCATCAAACTCCAGACAAACTCATCCATCCACATGTCCATCCATCCATTCATCCACAAGTCCATCCATACAGTCATCCACAAGTCCATCCATCCATCCATTCATCCACAAGTCCATCCATCCATTCATCCGTCCGTCCATCCATTCATCCACATGTCCATCCATCCATTCATCCGTCCGTCCATCCATTCATCCACATGTCCATCCATCCATTCATCCGTCCGTCCATCCATTCATCCACAAGTCCATCCATCCATTCATCCACAAGTCCATCCATCCATTCATCCGTCCATCCATTCATCCATTCATCCACAAGTCCATCCATTCATCCACAAGTCCATCCATCCATTCATCCGCCCGTCCATCCATTCATCCACATGTCCATCCATTCATTCATTCACATGTCCATCCATCCATTCGTCCACATGTCCATCCATCCATTCATCCGTCCATCCATCCATCCATTCATCCACAAGTCCATCCATTCATCCACATGTCCATCCATCCATTCATCCACCCGTCCATCCATCATCCACAAGTCCATCCATCCATTCATCAGCCCGTCCATCCATTTATTCATTCACATGTCCATCCATCCATTCACATGTCCATCCATTCATCCACATGTCCATCCATCCATTCATCCACATGTCCATCCATCCATTCATCCACAAGTCTATCCATCCATTCATCAGCCCGTCCATCCATTTATTCACATGTCCACCCATCCAGTCATCCACAAGTCCATCCATCCATTCATCAGCCCGTCCATCCATTTATTCATTCACTTGTCCATCCATCCATTCACATGTCTACCCATCCATTCATCCGCATGTCCATCCATCCATTCATCCGCAAGTCCATCCATTCATCCACATGTCCATCCATCCAGTCATCCACAAGTCCATCCATCCATTCATCCACAAGTCCATCCATCCATCCATTCATCCACAAGTCCATCCATCCATTCATCCGTCCGTCCATCCATTCATCCACATGTCCATCCATCCATTCATCCGTCCGTCCATCCATTCATCCACATGTCCATCCATCCATTCATCCGTCCGTCCATCCATTCATCCACAAGTCCATCCATCCATTCATCCACAAGTCCATCCATCCATTCATCCGTCCATCCATTCATCCATTCATCCACAAGTCCATCCATTCATCCACAAGTCCATCCATCCATTCATCCGCCCGTCCATCCATTCATCCACATGTCCATCCATTCATTCATTCACATGTCCATCCATCCATTCGTCCACATGTCCATCCATCCATTCATCCGTCCATCCATCCATCCATTCATCCACAAGTCCATCCATTCATCCACATGTCCATCCATCCATTCATCCACCCGTCCATCCATCATCCACAAGTCCATCCATCCATTCATCAGCCCGTCCATCCATTTATTCATTCACATGTCCATCCATCCATTCACATGTCCATCCATTCATCCACATGTCCATCCATCCATTCATCCACATG
Organism: Lumbricus terrestris; assembly: GCA_949752735.1. Classification (NCBI taxonomy): domain Eukaryota; kingdom Metazoa; phylum Annelida; class Clitellata; order Crassiclitellata; family Lumbricidae; genus Lumbricus; species Lumbricus terrestris. The sequence continues at coordinate 63,216,224 of OX457038.1, forward strand.
TCCATCCATCCATTCATCCACAAGTCTATCCATCCATTCATCAGCCCGTCCATCCATTTATTCATTCACTTGTCCATCCATCCATTCACATGTCTACCCATCCATTCATCCGCATGTCCATCCATCCATTCATCCACATGTCCATCCATCCAGTCATCCACAAGTCCATCCATCCATTCATCCACATGTCCATCCATCCAGTCATCCACAAGTCCATCCATCCAGTCATCAGCCCGTCCATCCATTTATTCATTCACATGTCCATCCATTCATCCACATGTCCATCCATCCATTCATCCGCAAGTCCATCCATCCATTCATCCACCCGTCCATCCATCCATTCATCCACAAGTCCATCCATTCATCCACAAGTCCATCCATCCATTCATCCACCCGTCCATACATCCAGTCATCAGCCCGTCCATCCATTTATTCATCCACATGTTCATCCATTCATCCACATGTCCATCCATCCATTCATCCACCCGTCCATCCATCCATTCATCCGCAAGTCCATCCATTCATCCACAAGTCCATCCATCCATTCATCCACCCGTCCATCCATCCAGTCATCAGCCCGTCCATCCATTTATTCATTCACATGTCCATCCATTCATCCACATGTCCATCCATCCATTCATCCGCAAGTCCATCCATCCATTCATCCGCAAGTCGATCCATTCATTCATCCGTCCGTCCATCCATTCATTCATCCATCCATCCATTCATTCATCCACATGTCCATCAATCCATTCATCCGCCATTTAATTTATTCCTATTTCCATCAATCCATCCATTCGTCGTCCATCCGTTCTTGCCTTTTTTAAATTTCCATCATCAAAAACATCACTCTCAGAGTCTCTGTTCGCGTTGTTTCCTTTCTGTATCTAATTCTGACCTCCACCAACACCACCGCCGCCATCACAACACCAACACCAACATCACCATAGCACCAACACCACCACCTTTATGATCATCATGCTTCTCCTCCTCCTCCTCCTCTTCATCATTATTACCACCATCACCATCATTTAACCAACTTTAAAAATACTGAGCGCTTTCAATTGATAAAATTTCAAAATAGCAGGGATTTTTTTAACGTGCAATTGTACACAAAATGTGCAGTTGTAGAAGCACTTCTGTACAGTCAAAACTAGCAAAAAGGCAATAATTGTCCTCCGATTGGAAGTAATTTACCATGGATAATGGGAAAGAAAAGAAGGAGTTGTGCAGTTCTAAAAATTCCTTTAAAACAGCCCTGCAGAATAGAAAGCCCTCGAGCACCACTGAGTTAAATCTTCCCAAGAAAGAGGCCTGCGAGGGTCTTCCTTCCACATGGCCTCCACCGAAGGAAATCAGATGGAAGACGGCGTTGGAGGAAGGCCTCTGCGTTGGAAGAGGGCCACCTGGTGGCCCTCTGCGCTGGAAGACGCGGCTACTGCAGTTGAGAAGCGATGCCATTCCTCCTTAAGCAGCCGGACCAATGGACCGTTCCTATTTATGTTCTGGGTTAAATCCGAAACGGAAATTATCCGTGGTTCGGAAGTGGTATCTCCGATAAGCGGAAATAGCTTCCTCTGGGGATTCTTTCCGGTGATTGGTGTCCATCATGCACGCTCGCTCGTGCCTAGCCTGTGTGCTCAATGATGGGTAATTTATGCAGATTTATGCAGATTTATGGACACCAGTTGGTGTTTAGCTTATGACAGAGTTATGTTTTTGGTGTAGTTTGGCGATTGTATTGGGGTTTGGGAGATTGACCCCCGATGTTCTGTCGGTCAGTTATAATATATATACTCAGATGTGTTGGTGAGTATAGGCTATATATATATACTCACCAACACATCTGCGCATATATATATATATACTCACCAACACATCTACGCACCCACACGAACACCATGCATTAACCCATCTCATGGTTAATAATACTAATAGCAACTTCAGTATTTCGAATTCGAGCTATAGTGCATACACGAAGGCTATAATTATAATAATGGCATTATCAGTGTTGCAATCTACTTTTGGGATATGTTCTCATCCGTTTATCCATAAATTCATCCACTGATCAATCCTTCCACTGGTGGAATCGATTAGTATCGACCTTGAGGACATGTTCCTCAAATACTTATTTTGTCGAGACAAAGGCTGGTGATGTTTGGCGAGACAAAGGCTGGTGATGTTTGTCGAGACAAAGGCTGGTGATGTTTGGCAACTTTGGTGCAATTCGATCCGTTTGTCGTCTTCGATTGTAGCTGTTTACCTGTGCAAGCGGACGATGCAGAACAAGCAGAGACTGGAACTGGCCGACTATGAAGCGGAGAGTCTCGCCCGACTTCAGAAGCTCTTCTCCAGGAAATGGGAGTTTGTCTTCATGCAGGCCGAAGCACAAGCCAGGTGGGTAGCCATGGCAACTGATCGGTCAGGATGATTAATAACTGGGCAGTTGTACATGCATGAATGACCTGAAGGTGAGAACGATGTTTTCCTATCACGTAATATAAGCGATAATAATATGGAGCAATTTAAGTTACTTCTCGAGGATATTGACTGGTCACTAGTACTAAACTTATGTACTCAAAATAACCCTACTACTGCCTACGATATGTTTGTTGACCTATTCAAGGCAGCTTATGATAAAGCATTTCCATTGCAGCCGCGCACTAGACATAAGCGTAATTCTTGTAAGCAACCATGGATGACCAGTGGCCTGCTAAAGTCATGCAAAACTAAATCAAAACTTTATCTTAAATCGATTAAGTACCCTACAGCCAACAATAAAGCGAATTTTATTAAATATAGAAATAAATTTAAGTCACTGAGAATTAAAATCGAAGCAAATTACTATACCTCTGAACTCCAAAAATACAATGGCGACTTAAAACATACATGGAAGGTCATAAGATCCATTCTTAACACATCCAATAGCAATACAAAAATTGATGAATTATGCATTAATGGTGTTAAAATAACTGATGCAGAAACTATGGCTGAAAGATTTAACTCATACTTTTCGAGTATTGCTAAAACTCTAGCTGACAAAATTCCGGCCTCTCAGAACACCTTTCAATCCTATATGATGCCTTCTCTTCCCGAGTCCTTTGTTTTAACCTCTACGACCCCTGAAGAGCTTATTTCCATCAACCAGTCTCTTAAGCTTACTCACAGCTCTGGCGCGGATGATATCAACCCATATACTACTAGTGCATTATTAAATCTACTCGCAACTCCTCTATCGGAAATTATAAACTGCTCTTTCGCCACTGGAATTGTCCCACCCGCATTAAAAATTGCCAAGGTTACACCGATCTTCAAACAGGGTGATAAATCTGAACTAGGCAATTATAGACCAATATCGGTTTTACCTTACTTTTCTAAGTTAGTTGAAAGAGCCATGTATAATAGACTGTATGACTACGTTCTTAAAAAGAAAATTCTTTACTTAAACCAACATGGATTTCAGACCGGTCATTCGACTGCCATGTCTCTCCTGAATATTCAGGATAAAATATCACAAGCTATAGAAAACAATGAGTATTCTGTGGGAATATTCCTCGATCTTTCAAAAGCATTTGATTCTGTTAATCATGCAATCCTCTTGAAAAAGTTGGATAATTATGGCATAAGAGGGTTGCCACTTCTTTGGTTTAAAAGTTACCTAGAAAATAGACAACAGCTGGTTCAATGTAATACTAAGGCATCGAAACTTCGCCCAATCGAATTTGGTGTTCCCCAGGGCTCCATCCTGGGGCCACTACTATTTTTACTTTATATAAATGACCTGCCTCATGTTTCCTCTTTGCTACATTTTGAACTGTTTGCTGATGATTCGAACGTTTTTATTTCGCACAAGTCCCATGAAAACTTATTCCAAATCGTAAATCTTGAATTACCCCTTGTGGGTGACTGGTTTAAAGCAAATAGACTCTCCCTAAATCTAAGTAAAACATCCTATATTCTCTTTAATTCCCACAGAAAACCCCCCCCACGCAAGCACCCCCATTACTTATTGATGGTGTACCCATCCCCCAAACTAACAAAGTAAACTTTCTTGGCGTAGTTGTCGATCAGAATTTGACCTGGAAGGAACACATTTCCGAAATATCTATCAAACTGGCCAAAAATATAGGTATTTTATCTCGTATCGCATATAAGTTACCAGCCAACATATTAACTAACCTATATTACACATTAGTCTACCCATATTTAGCATATTGCAACTTTGTCTGGGCCTCAAACTATTCTTCGAGTCTTACCCGTTTGATTATTTTGCACAAAAGGGCCATTAGACTAATTACTAAATCTCCCTACAAGTGTCATACTGCCCAACTTTTTCTTCTCAATGGTATTTTAACAATAGATCAAATAAGAATATTTCAAACTGGTGAATTCATGTTTCGCTATAGGCATGGCCTATTACCCCAAACCTTTGCCAACTATTTTAACACCGGTTCGACTATCCATTCTTACAGTACTAGAACAGCCTCCAACTATAGACCGATATTTGCTCACACCAACACTCGCAAGTTCTCAATTAAGACAGCTGGTCCAGCTGTTTGGAACAATCTTTCTATCGATATTCGTGATGCGCCTAATCTCCTCCTCTTTAAAAAACGTTTGCGTGCTCACTTACTCACTTTAAATGTTTAACTATTCCTTATATTCTGTTTGTTTATCTATAATATTCTTATACTAGATAATATTAATTTGTATTATTCCTTTTTGAACTCTGATGACTCCCACTGCTTATGTTACCAATTTCCACTTATAAATATACTGATGCATAGGTGGCCCTGCTAGCGGGACCTCGGTCCTTTTAGGTCCTTCCTTTGTAGCCCAATTTAGTACTGATCTGAACTTGTATTATGTTATGTTTTTTTCTTACTTGGGAGCAATAAAAACTTATGTTATGTTATGTTATGTTAAGGTGTGCGAAAGGTGATTGTAAAATGCGCTGCACCTCGCTCTTGTAACAATATATACCTCTTACCTTATGTAACTTAACTTCCATCGCTCTTTAAAAATATACTCTGATCTCATCTCATTACTCAGATTGCATAGTGCTCGTTAAATTAATTAAACTTAGTTAAATAGTTAAGAATTATGCTTTATTGTAACTTGTGTTATTACCCACTCTGCCAAATTTTATTCATTGTAACAGGTAGCCTACTAGCGAAACCCAGGTTCCTTGGGGTCGTAGTCCTTTGATCCCATGTTCTTTTTCTATAGCCTATAATAAGCTTGTTTCTCGACGTCATATATTATTAGCCTACTTGGGTTGAATAATTATGGGAATGTGAATGATTTCAAGGTGAATGAATACATCCATCATCCATTTGAAAGATACTGACCAATGGTGACCATGCAGATGAATCAATCAATCGGAATTTATTTAGCACCCATTCAAGGTCCCTATATACTCAGAGGATACTTCCGACCCTGCAGGCCTATCGATAAAAAAGCATTCGAGCAAATGAACTGATTCACCGTGATGCCCTGCAGTATTTTACTAGCATTTAAATTTCTCATGACTCAATTATCTTCAATTCTCGTACAAGCTACAGTATTTGCATGGAAAACTCAAAAGGCGTGTCATAAAAAAGTGCTCGCTTGGGTCCCTGTACAGCAGTGACTTGGCGACGGTTCAAATCTGGCGCTTTGAGCAACGACTCATGCTACACACATCTGCTATATACATGTAGAGCAGGACAGCTTTCTTTGTAGGAATGTTTCCATCTGCGTCCTATATATGATGACTCTTATCTGCCCAGATGGCGCACTTCATTACATTATTCAGCGCTTTAGAGAGGTTCGCTCAAGGCGCTATATAAATATCTGGACACACGCCTCCTCGTGCTGGACACTCGACATCTAGTTATTCATGATGGACGGACGCACAGACAGTCGGCGACGGACGAATAATGGCATAGCTTTCGTTGCCGGGTGTGGTGCCACATTCGGTCCGGCAATAAGTCTCTGTCGGTGTGGTGTGAGATTTGTAACCGGAAAAATTATTCCGCCGTTGTGACATTTTTGGCGCGGGAACAAATCAGATACGGCGCAGTGTCATTCTCAGTCTATGGGCAAGAGATTTGCCCATAGACTGAGAATGTGCATTTATATAGCGATCCCTGTACAGCAAATTAAGTGAAACAAACAACCCTCCCATGTTGTCCTCCTGGCGCCTCAAAAATACCACCGGCTTTTTTCTGATGTACTGGTGTAAAATGTCTGTGTGTCTGATTTGGAGGCTCAATAGATGGATTACTTCCTCATTTATTTAATTTGTCCAACAGACAGAAAGTTTATGTTTGGGGATTCGTACCACAGCTGCCTTCTAAGCTATGCCAAAAGGTCACCAAAACTCGTCAATCACTGGTCACCAAACAAAGAACGGTTACCAGAGGTTACCAAACGGTATCTAAACGATTTTTGCAAACAAAGCCATGTAATGACGAAGATAAACTTCAAATTCGCCGTGAAATATCAGAAATCGAATCTTGGAAGCGCAAGAAATCATCATGAAGATGACGAATTAAGATCCCATATTATAAAATTATGAAGCCACCGTGTATGCAGATCGACCAGAGTACGGAACTCGGAAGTACGAACGTATTTGGAACAGATTTGGAACTGCAGTAAATTATGACTTCATCACTTTAGAGACAGCGCTCGGAGCGTACGCAGAGCAGACGTTGAACGCACCCATATGTCTAGTCGGTGCTTAGTGAGCCGCCGTCCGTCGC
>OX457038.1:63227969-63350469 GCA_949752735.1 Lumbricus terrestris
CCGAAGGTCCACTATTCCGAACCTTAACCCTAAACCTAACCCTAAACCCAACTATGACCCTAATCCTAGCTCACCCCAACCCTAACCATAACCCTAAACCTTACCCTAACCCACCCCAACCCTAACCATAACTCTAACCCTAACCCTCCCCAACCATAACCCTAACCATAACCCTAAACTTAATCCTAACCCATCCATCCCTAACCCACCTTACCCCAACTCTAACCCTAACCCACTGTAACCCTAACCACCAAGGATAACGGACAAAATATGGCGGATATTCGGAATAGCGGACCTTCGGAATAGTGGGCCCTCGGAATAGTGGGCCGTTACCGAAGAAACACCCCCGAAATCAAATCCTTGCTACGGTCTTGTGCCCTACATGAGGTTAGAATGTGAAGGTTCATTGGAATTCTACTTCATTCGTGACAGGTCAATTAGAAGTTCGTAGTCACCGTTAGAAGAGTTGGTTGCTTTTCACCTTCATTCAGTGGTTTTGTATCCTATTATCGTAATTCATAAAAAGGAAGCATTTAACTAAGTTTGCTTTCAGGTCCTGAAAATGATTTGCGATTTCTGAACGATGGTTTCCTCGAGAACCATTAAAAATTGTGTGAGTTTGGAAAGCGTTCCAAGTTTCTAAACTATAGCCTAAATAAAAGAGGTTAGAACCCTAGCTTGCGTACGTAAAAGTCACTCAATTTTGGCACATTTTCACACAAACGAATTAAAATCACTATTTGTTGCTAATGCTACAAGATCAGACTTGGCGATTCTTTTTAAACTTGCGTTTTACGGTGACAAAGATGACTGCGTCTCTGTTCAGACTAAGTCCTACAGCTCTGACCTGCATGTGCGCTACGTTCAGCAGTGATGTCTAAGCAGGCTATACAAACTACATAATATGATACTAGCCTAGGGTAATTATTGGATTGCTAATAATCACTGAAAGGTCGGGTGAGGACAAAACACAAAAGATGACTGACGCTAGTTTCAAACTTCCAGTGCATTTTCAAAAGCTGCTTGAAATGTTGTATTTCTCAGAAAAATACCTTTTTTCTCAACTTCTCGCGGAACCCTTGTGCTCACCCCGCGGAACCCCTGGGTTCCGCGGAACCCAGTTTGGGAAACGCTGCGGTAGAGCAAGCGTGCCGTGGAAAGCAATGGCGTTAAAACGTTGAATATTAATGGCACTGCCCTGGATAGCGAAACGGGTTTTTCTCGTGTCACCAGTTACGGGAGAAATACAGTCTCCATCTTTCGAACGAGAATTAGGCGCCTGCTATTAATTGGACAGAGGGCTTCCTAAACTAAGGAGACGAATTGGTAGGACTATAGTGCAACAGGTGATAGCGCCGTTGATGAAAAGCCTGATGTCTCATGAGTGTCTTTACGTAGCAGTAATTGCCTTCCAAATCAAGAGGCTATTCGACCGTCTTGGTATAGGCCTATTCTGAGAAAATTTCGACCAAATTACCAAAAAAGGTCATCAGGTTTTTCTGGTCGTCAGCACGCCTGGTCTGCCGAGTGTAGAGGGCGAAACCAACCAAAATGAGGCTGTGTGTGTGTGTGTGTGTGTGTGTGTGTGTGTGTGTGTGTGTGTGTGTGTGTGTGTGTGTGTGTGTGTGTGTGTGTGTGTGTGTGTGTGGTTTGTGTGTGTGGTTTGTGAGTGTGTGTGGTTTGTGGGTGTGTGTGTGTGTGTGTGTGTGTGTGTGTGTGTGTGTGTGTGTGTGTGTGTGTGTGTGTGTGTGTGTGTGTGTGTGTGTGTGTGTGTGTGTGTGTGTGTGTGTGTGTGTGTGTGTGTGTGTGTGTGTGTATGTGTTGACCTTGAGCAAGTCCTTGACGCTCATTGGCTCAACGCCAGGGATGCTCTGTCGTATGCGAACTTCTGAACTTATTAACGAGAGTAATGTTTGTTAATGTGAATAATTGGTTTGAGTTGTATTGTAAACCATTGAGTCATTGAGTGATTTGCGTGGTTGGTAGCTCCACCGATAATCCGCGGCTTTGTGTCTGTTACTATAAGTGCTTTCAAGTCTCGACATAAATGCAAATGACTCCTCAGGGATTTAAGCATTAATTAGGTTATGTAACAGGAGATAAAAATAAAACGCCTGAGACGGCATTAATACTACTGCAGTAACTACTTTATTATTATCATTGTCATCATCATCGTCTTCGTCGTCACCATCGTCGTCGTCTTCGTCGTCGTCGTCATCATCATCATTATAGCAGTAGTCGTATGCCCTATTATTGTTTGTAATATTATATCATCATCATTATTATTAATATATCATTATAATCAGAATTATTCTTGTTAAATTTATTGCCAGAGTATTATGATCCCTCCTCGTGACTAATTGTCATGATCGTCGTCATCATCATCATCATCATCGTCGTCGTCATCATCATCATCATCATCAGCAGCAGCAGCAGCAGCAGCATCAGCAGCAGCAGCATGTTTGTGATAATAGTCGTTCTCGTCATTGTCGTAATTTTTGTCTCTATAATCGTTTTCTCAATGATATTGCCTTACATGTTGGACAAGGATCACGATGTATAATTATGCCATGGATTAACTTTTAAACCGACAGATCGAAAGACTACAGAAACTTCTACAGAGAAGGAGAATTAAGCTCTCAAAAGTGGCTGAAAGGCAAGTCCCATTTTACAGAAGTTTTGTTTTGGCCTATTTAAGACTTCTTTGGAAGTCATTCAAATCAGTATTTTTAAAGTACGGCATTCCTGTGTCTGATAAAAATGTAATCAGATGCAACTTACATTTAATGACACTCGATCTAACACCGATGCTAGTATATAGCTAGCCTATATAGCTACTTACAGTTACTGTAGGTAGACTTACTGCATTGGCGAATTTATCAATTTAATCATGTTTCACGTAATCTTATTCACTGATTTGGGTCCTTTTTATTGTCTTAAACGCACTAAACGATTTTTGTTTAGTTTAAACAAATTTTAAAGAAATGAATTTCCAGGAGGTTTTTAAAGTAATTTTTCCTTTTAATTTATTCTTCGAATAGTTAATTTTGCGAAATGATAGACTAGATCAAAATTTGAAAAACGTAGGCCCCCTATTTGGAAAATTTATGAAAACTGCTAAACTAAGCGTTCCTGCACAGCTGTTGGTTTTACACTCTTACACAAGCTTAATAGGGCCTACTTAATATTAATATTCGATAGGCCTATATTTGTTTTTCTTTTACTTAATATTCATTGTTTATCTCTTTTTTCGCTGTTTTAAGCTACGTTTTGCACTGCGAACGCTATTCCGAGTTCGACAGTTTCCTCGTCCCTCCGGAGCCATCCAATCCGTGGCTTTCGGATAGCACAGACTTCTGGGTTCTGGAGTCGTCTATGTGAGTCAACCTGTTAGTTTGAAACACCCGAAATTTGGCTTCTTACATACTCAATAAGAGTAAATATCGGCCTTAATTGACGATTTGGCTTGTCGTAAACACCTCAGTTTGTTGCTCGATATCTTCGCGATCCTCCAATAGATCTACTCCTAAACAATTTCCTATAATACGCCTCTGGTGTAGCCTACATTTGATTTCAGGCAATTGTATTTAAATTACTGTTCTTGTTGTTGTTGCTATTGACCTTTCAGATACAGTACTTCTTCCTGTTGTTAACTTGAGTCGGATAAATTACTTAGTTATGAAAATGATATTTCAATATTTGCAATGTTATAGGGCCTACTTAAATAATGATGATGATGATAATAATGATAATAATAATGATAATAAAAATAATAATAGCAAAAATAATATTGTTACCTTCAACGCAGTCGATGTCTGTATCGCCATTTAAAGCGATGAAACTGATGTGATCCTAAAGTCTGAAAATTTAATTTAAGTCTGTCCTATAATTATGGTCTACACAACGATCAATCAAGAAAATTCATAATGTTTATAGCGAATGCATATCCTAACTAATTGAATGAAGGCATTTAGTTGAGAAGAAACCATTTCTCCCCATCGTAGTTCAAGAGATCTTAGAGATGCTATGTTCGCGCATCCGTTTCTTTCTCCAGGAGAGACGTTCCAGCCTGGAGAATCAAACGATGGAGCTTCAGCCTTCGGGAACTGCTGCAGGACCCGGCGGGACGAGAACATTTCAAACACTTTCTGGAAAAGGAGTTCAGTGCCGAAAATCTCAAGTCAGTCTCTGCGTATTTTTGATGCAATAAATACTGCCAGTGGCGGCGCTAGGAGGGGCTAGGGGGGTTAAGCCCCCTATAAGAGGTTCAGCCCCCATAAAAAGGGCCTTTTGACATTGAAATATTCCCGATTTTCGGCCGACGACTAAAAAAAGGTAGTCAAAAATTTCGGCTGTGAAAATAGAAAATTTCCGCCGCGAGGCTTCAGCCCCCCCCAAACTGAAATCCTGGCGCCACCACTGAATACTGTCCATTATTAATCAACGATTCATGCAACACAATAATGTAAGCATCCAAAAACTTTTATCAATTTTGTCAATCCATTCCGCCGTCTTCTATTCTCTCTTGTTCTAAATAATATATAATATCTTGCTAAGCAGCGTATCTGCCTCCTCCTCCTTTTCTGCCTAGTCTTCCAGTTACCTGATTTTGTTCTTTATTTGCGATTTCTCTGTCAGAATGCAACGCTCAGCTTTTGTCTCGCGCTAAACTTTTCATGAATGCGAAATTTACGATTACAATTACGATTACGACTATTCTGCAGAGGATGCTATAGGGCCCTCTTTCGAGAAATTAGCTATTACCGGTATGTTGATTGCACTGAGTACTGACCGTGCGGCGTGTGTGAGAAGACCAACGGTGAGCGAGAGAACTGGCCCCTGGATAAGTTTTACGTTTTTAGCCTGTATGATGTAAAAGAATTAACAGAGTGTTTAAGACTTAACAAAAATGCCAAGCCACCTTTGGTATTTTGCTGCTTCAGGTTTTGGGAAGTCTGCGAAAAGGTGAAATGTATATCGCAGAAAGATGTCGAAGCCACAGTTCTGGAAATCTACCGGTCAGTTTGCATGGTATCATCTCTGTATCTCTGACTAAATGTCTAGTTGACTGACCTACCAATCCTAATGCTAACGTCCATATCCTGGAATCAGATCCGCAATTTCCTCTCCTTGCTCTTGAACTGTAACCGAATTACCCCCCCCATCCCCCACCGTTGCCTATCGATTTCTTGCTCACCGTCATACCCACAATGTCGCTCAACATCCATCAACATAATAATGATTACATTTTGATTCTTCTGGCTGCTGTGAAGCCTTGTAATCGAAGCATGCACGCACACACGCGCACACGCACATATATATACAGGGTGGCCCCAAAAAAGTGATAACGTCTCGTATAATGTAATATAATTAGCTCCATTTTTTTAGACTTTATCCATAATAGCTTAAATAGTTCCCTCATTTACTTATTTACCTGCTTAATCATATGACGTAATTATTACGACAATTTCCGATCGTCATTTTTTATTTTTTGTTTGCCAATCGTCAACTTCTGCGTGTTTTGAAGACATTTTGACCAGAATGACAAAAATCACAACAGAAGATCGTATTCTGATTAAAAATATGCGAATTCAGAAACTTCGCAAGGCGAATGAAAAATGGGCTTCCAAACAAAGCCTGGAGTAGATCTATAGCTATAGTGTCAGTCAGGTTATTAAAAAAAACTTTACAACGACGGTACAACAGAACGTAGGCCTAAACGCGGAAGTGGTCGGCCAAAGTCTGCAAGAACACGACAGAATATTGAGCGGGTGAGTGAGCTGATCTGCAGTCAAGAAGATGATCCACACTGTGACAAAAGTCCGCGAGAAATTTAAAGAGCAACGGGTATATCACGGTCGGCGCAACGTATTGTAAAGCAAGATTTACGACTGAAAACGTACAAGCGTGTGATCGGGCAGACGCTCAACGAAAATTGCAAATTGAAACGTTTGCAACGCAGTCAGCAGCTACTTGAACGGTTTTCTAATGGCAGAAGTGTACGAACCATCAGGTTTACAGACGAAAAGACGTTCATCGTTGCCACGCCAGTTAATTCTAAAAATGATCGTATTTATTCAGTTGAATCAAAGAAAAGGCAAATTCCAGTAAGGAGACTTAGGCCTATACAAGAACGTGAACATTTCAGCGGCGGTAACATGGTATCAGCAGTTGTTTCTCGCTTACAAAAGTTGTTGAGAAGCAAGGGGACACATTGAACATGTTTTATGATTAGCGTAATTACTACTTGGCATACAAAAGTAAATTACAAAACGTTATAAGCTTATTAATTCAATTATATTAAATGACCCTTTGCTACGAGATGTTATCACTTTTATTGGGCCACCCTGTATATACATACATACATACATACATACATACATACATACATACATACATACATACATACATACATACATACAAATATCTTGCTATACCTCTAGTACTTTAGATTGTCTGCAATTCATTAACTATACAACGTTTGAACATCAACTCCTTACTATTACGAATTATAATAATTGCTATTGTGACAGTAGGTCTACTAACACGACCTAATGGCAGTTGAGATACTGCCTGATTCTCTTTTATACACAACTAGAATAATGGTGATCTATCACATAACAAATGGAGTAGTAAAGATACAGAAGATAGCACAATGAGATTGGCTTTATTTAATCAATACATAACCGGTGTTCTCCACATCACATCACATTCTCTTGTGGACTTGTACTTTACATAGCATTCTCTTGTACTTTAAATAACATTCAACTGAAGGCTTTTACTTTACATAACATTCCCTGGTACTTTACATAACATTCTCTTGTACTTTACCTAGCATTCTCTTTTACTTTACATAACATTATCTTTTACTTTACATAACATTCTCTCATACTTTAGGCCTACACAGCATTCTTTCGTATTTCACATAACAATCTCTTTTACCTTTCAAAACATTCTCTTGTACTTCAAATAACATTCTCTATTACAAAGCATTCTCTTGAGGCCTACTTCAAATAACATACTCTTTTACTTAACATAGCATTCTCTTTTACTTTGCATAACATTCTCTTTTACTTTACATAACATTCTTTCGTACTTCACGTAACAATCTCTTTTACTTTACAAAACATTCTCTTGTACTTCAAATAACATTCTCTTTTATTTTGCATAACATTCTCTTTTACTTTACAAAACATTCTATCGTATACTTCAAATAACATTCTCTTTTACTTTACATAACATTCTCTATTACTTTACATAACAGTGAATACCTGGCCGTTGGCGCCTGTGATCCAGTTAACCTCGACTGTCGCGTTCTTGAGTCGGTTAAGCGACGAATTGACGAGAATCCGGACCGATATTGTCTCGAGGAAGCACAGGTATGAAATTATGTTAAATATACTCAATGCAAGGAAAAGTAAGAAAAGGTATAAGCTAAAGTAAGATAAGATAAGCCAATGTTAAGTAATTACAAAAATGCTGTGCTTAGACAAGCGATACATTACGGTATTATTATGCCGCTCATACCGTATGAGATCACTTTCTGAAGATTATTTTATTATCCCATATTAGGGTGGTCCTTATTTTTAAAAGTTTGATTTTATAACGGGGCACCCTCTAAGTTGGTTTCTATTGATGAGAAAAAAATTGAGAAAATTTTTGGAGAGAATATGAGGACATTTAGGGGTCGCTACCAGAGGTTAAAGTTCAAGGTTAGAATTAATTTGGGCTTTGTGGTCCACTATGCGCAATTTCCATTAATATGCTTTCCGACCATGTTAATCGCTATGATAGAATTTGATAGACAACTATACTCACATATTTATTAACATCTCCGACATCATGATTGCCACCTACTTACTTATTTTATTGACATTTTTTTATAATGCATTCACAGCCATTGCATCTTTTGGCGGCAATTTCGCTTCATTTTGGTTTTTTCGTGTATATTGCATAGTTTCGCTATAATTGTCAAAGAGAACACAAAGTTGGCAATAGACCTAAGTCTTGACAATGCCACGGCGAAAGTGAGTAACAGAAATGCAACACTTGTAGGCCTACTTTCTTTCGCACTACAATGTCTTGGCAATGATCCCGCAGAGTTCAATCTCTATTGTTTTTCAATGATTAAGGAGTGAATAAAGAATCGGCAAATTTCAAACATTTATGAAAACTTGAAAGCTGAATGCCAACCAGGAGTTCCTCTAATAATTCACTGGGATGGAAAGTTGTTGGAAGACATCTGCAGACTGCAGTAAAGAAATAGTAGACCGTCTTCATGTCCTCGTTTCTAGAGTGGATGTCGACCAGATCCTCGGTTTACAGAAGTTATCATCGGGACAAGAAAATCTTCAGTGTCTGCAGTGCATGAAGCGGTTGTGACTTGGGTCATTACTGATCAAATCAAATCTATGTGCTTTGACACCACATCAGTGAATAGTGCCATGGACTAAGAAATGGTGCCTCCATCCTGTTGGAACAGAAGCTGGACAAGGATTTGTTGTAGAGTGCATGTCGCTATCACATAGGCCTAAATTAAGTTGGAGGCAGTGGTTTTCTCTTGGTTCACCGAAGGGTAAGGACATAATGATTTTTTCCGCTGGGCTGCACAGAGCGAGGTTGATCGGCAAGAGCATTTACAGTGTTAAGATATGGATGTTCAAGAAATAATTCAAGTCAACAAGAAGAGAATAAAGGGTACATGTATGGCTGACATCTGCCTGCTATACGCCAAAGTCTGATTTCAAGCACCGAATGCACCATCTATACTCCTCAACTTGACCTGTATAGAGCAGATCTTTAAGGACATTGACAAAATACAGGGAGATAAAATAGTGCAGTTGCAGACGTTGCAATGAAGAAATGTTTAGAAGACCTTTGGTATCTTTCAGAGGAATTGGTGACTTTTGCGTTCTTTGATTTTTGGGCCTTCCATTTATACCAAGCGCCAAATGATTACTACTCTGGACAAAACTTGGATCGAACATCCACTTCAAAGAAGAACCTTGGAACCTGCTGTAATAAGCTCAATGCAACTGGAAGATTTTGTCATGGAAAACACGAGATTTTTCAAGTTTTCTCCAATAAGACGTTGATATACATGGTCAAACGACACGAGAACTTCAAGTTAGATTAGGCCACTGCGAGCTCAGTGAAAGTTGTGAATGACATTACAAAGCGTGGAGTGACACTCATGAACATGTATAACAAGCTTCAAACAAATAATGAGGATCAGATGCAGAGTCTGCTATATTGATTGTGAAGAAATATTCGGTATAGCCTACCTATCGTCGCAAAAGACTGATGCAATAATGGAAACATTAACTGGAAAAACATTTTTATGTCCGTGTATGCGTTTTGTCCAAAATAGTAAACCAGTCCACAGGCCACTAGTCCACCTCCAGCACGGTCCATTGCCCACCATAATTTATTTAAATTTGTTCATTCAACCATAGATGTACACTAGTAATAGTATACAATATACAATATTCCATGTTTCGCCTGTGTCTTTACATTGATATATGTTACGTCCGGTAGCGACCCCTAAAACTAAAAAAAATCGGCCAAAATTTTCAGTGTTAATATTTTTTAACCTAAAGGTATAAGATAGGAGGGTGCCCCGTTTACAATTCTCCCAAAAATATTTTTACATGGAGCTAAGGACCACACTATCCCATATATACTTAATGTAGGCTACGTTTATTGAAAGAACAATTCCATACATGTAGCCTAAAGGTCGTTCGGTAAAACAAAACGTCGAGCAGCACTATAGTCCTACAGTCGATTTGATTTAGATTAAAATGGACAATAGATCTGTTAATCCGATCAGTGTGGATTAGATTATATCAATAATTGAATAATTATTTGCTTTGATTCATAATATTAATTTCTGTTGGTGTTTAAGGAGCACATATTTCAGCTGATGAAACGCGATAGCTACAATCGCTACATTCGTCTCGACATCTACAAAGAGTTCATCCACGGAAACAGACGAAAGGTCAGATGGAAATCATCTTTCTCCTAATCATTAACACCCGTTCTAACCTTGTAATTTAGCTGAATTAAATTGGGTATAGGGGCCTACTCCCTCAGTGCAGATGCAGCAGATCTAGAGTTGTTCTATAGAAGTTGGTGTAGCCTAATTCACTACGCGCTCCTCTAGTGCAGACAATAGAGTTTGTTTTAATCTTAGAATTGTTGATTATATGCTCTTGGTGCAAGCTTAGAGTAAATTTGTTCCAATCTTAGAATTCTGTAGAATTCATGTGATTTGTACAGTTTTACAGAGTTGTACGGTTTTTCACCATCTGAAAATGATCCGTGACCTTAACTATTTGATAACCTTTACAACCGTTGAACTGGTCTATTGCACAGAAATTTCTATTCGACAGTTACATGTAAATAATCAATTTTTCTTTATGACCATAGTTTATCATGGACGGAGACTTAGGGGGAACAAGGGGGTCGGTCCACCCAATGTTAATAGTGGGAGACCGTCCATTGTCATGTCCCCCAATATAATAAGAAAAGAAATAGAATACAGTGGTTAATAGGTTAATTCTGGTTATATCGCAGGAAGTAAAGACTATGAAGATGACTAGAATACCAAACGACTAAAAAAGTCATCAGCTTTTTTGGCAGGGAAAATTATATGTCTTATGAGATTTTGACCAAATAACTAAAAAAGGTCGTCAAAAATTTTGGTCGATGAAAATGGAAAATTTCGTCAGCGACTCGGGCGGCCACTCGTTCGTCCCCCCTAGAATTCTAGACCAAGTATCCGCCCATGAATAGTATCCATTACTTGAAAACATCGATCTCTTGGTTAATAGTCAGTGCTCGAGAACACCGTCTATTATTTCATTTGTTTAGTTATTATATTATCTCCATTTCCTATATTGTTGAAAAGAAAACCTGCTTATGAAATTATTTCAGAGCAAGAAACGTTTTGGCAGCGTTCGTCACCTGTACGATCTGAGCAGTAAAATCAACTTCAAGACTCGGTACAGTGAAATCTAGATGCGGACAGAACTCTGTGCATTGGAATCTAGATAAAGCGAAATCTAACTCTTCTGCAATCGCTCGAACTCCGGCCTTTTCGCTCGCGACTTCGACTTTGAGGCGGTGCATCCAAATGAGGAAATTAGTGCCGTATAGACCTTCGTCAAGTTCTGTACGGACTATCCACAGCTAATTTGCGGAAGTCAACAACTATTTTTAACTGAACAGTGAATAATGAAGAAAAATATAACCTAATCTTATAGCTTCTCTGATGCCGTTCTCACAAGTTTATCCAGGACATCACTCGATGAACGCTTGGAAGAATTACGAGTCCGATGAGAAGTGAATTAACTGCCGTATAGCCAAGGTTTGCTGAATTCCAAAGCAGTCATGCAGTATACGCTATAGTATAGTCAATGGAATGAAGACAGTGTGTGGCTAAGGCAACGAATATTATTTAACAGTCTTTATTACATGGTTATTTTCAGGCTGTGCATTCATGGTTTCCGTATTTATAAAGCCGAGACGTCATGAACTTTTGGGCTAAGTGAGGCGAGGGTACTGGAAGTAAAGTTGGGTTGATACGAAGTAGTTCGATTTTGGATAAGTAACATTATAAGCAGCCGGTAGCCAGCGTTTGCCAGATGATAAGTAAAAATTAAACTGCATGGTTGGTGACTTGGTGAGTGACGTTGGGCTGTTGCTACGTAGCCTACCCTGGCGACCCTGTTACTAAGCAACGTTAGATGTTGTTGAGTAAAGTCACACCGTCGTCACTTGTCAAGTAAAGTTTAACCGTTGTTAAGTAACACCAAACAGATGCTAAGCAACTGCAAGCATGGCAATATCTTCAATATTTATGTTTCGTTGTTGATATCCGATCTGGTCGAGAATATTGCGGTTGCAAATACTCATACACAATGATTTCTCGCCTGATGCTTTTCTTCTCACTGTCTCATTAATCGTAAGAATTCATCAAGTAGTAGTAGTAGTAGTAGTAGTAGTAGTAGTAGTAGTAGTGGTAGTAGTAGTAGTAGTAGTAGTAGTAGTAGTAGTAGTAGTAGTAGTAGTAGTAGTAGTCAGTGGCGTCTACCCCCCCACTTGGAGTGGGAGAACAAACCCCCCCATTTTCGTCGACTTAAAACAATTGTATGGGAATCTGTTCATATGTTACGTACGCACAGTGTTTAATCTAGTCCCCCTCCTCTGGGGGGGAAAATTGAGGTTTCTGGGGGGGGGAAAGACAATTGAGCGCCGAAGGACGCTCGTGATGCGCGTTGCACTGTGAGGGGCAGGGGTATGGGGAGGGGATGCGCCCCTCCCCATCAGAATCTTTTTGAATTTGCACATTGCAATGGCAGCATTTTAAGGTGTCGTCTTAACAAAATAGCTGTACTTTTTCAGTGACCCATTAGAAACTTTTTGAATTTCCACATTGCAATGGCACCATTTTAAGGTGTCGTCTTAACAAAATAGCTGTACTTTTTCAGTGACCCATTAGAAACTTTTTGAATTTCCACATTGCAATGGCACCATTTTAAGGGGTCATCTTTAAAAAACTGTACTTTTTCAGTGACCCATCAGAAACTTTTTGAATTTCCACATTGCAATGGCAGCATTTTAAGGGGTCATCTTAACAAAATAGCTGTACATTTTTAGTGACCCATTAGAAACTTTTTGAATTTGCACATTGCAATGGCAGCATTTTAAGGTGCCGTCTTAACAAAATAGCTGTACTTTTTCAGTGGCCCATTAGAAACTTTTGGAATTTCCACATTGCAATGGCACCATTTTAAGGGGTCATCTTTAAAAAACTGTACTTTTTCAGTGACCCATCAGAAACTTTTTGAATTTCCACATTGCAATGGCAGCATTTTAAGGGGTCATCTTAACAAAATAGCTGTACATTTTTAGTGACCCATTAGAAACTTTTTGAATTTGCACATTGCAATGGCAGCATTTTAAGGTGCCGTCTTAACAAAATAGCTGTAGGCCTACTTTTTCAGTGGCCCATTAGAAACTTTTGAAATTTCCACATTGCAATGGCAGCATTTTAAGGTGTCGTCTTAATAAAATTACCGGTACTCATTTTTCCATGCTGATACTAGCCTAGCCATGGTTTGAGACCTTAGAGCAGGGGTGTCAAACCTTTTTTTAGTGGCGGGCCAGTGTGAACATCTTCCAACAAGTGGCGGGCCACGGCAGTGGCGAATCCAGAACGTTCGAAGGGGGGGGCAAAATTTTCGGTCTTGGGCCAGGATAAATTTAATCTTTAGTCGCCGGAAAAATCTGAAGACCTTTTTTTAGTCGTTTGTCCGATTTTCGGGCCCATTTTCCAGAAAACCAATACCATTTTCCCCATCAAGAACGTTGACTTTTAAAAAATAGTCATTCGGCCAAAAATTGTGGCAAAAATCCCATTTCCCAGAAAAAAGGCTACCATTTTCCCCCATCAAAAACGCTGATGACCTTTTTTTAGTCATCATAGACTACTTTTGTAAGGTCGGCCGAACTGATGGGTGGCGGGGAGTACGTCCACTTTCCACACCAAAATGGCTTGTGAGAAATAGATAATTTTCTAAATTGGCCGGATTGCCCCTCCTGGATCCGCCCTGGGCCAGGATGTCGAAGCTCCTGGGCAAAATTGGGTAGTGATCTGATCCAAATATGGCGAAAAGATCTTGATTCAATGTCCGCTTTTCGCTTCTTATTAAATCTTGACAACATTTTTAATATTATAAGACTTATATAAGTGTTTCGTAACTTTCATATTTTTTTAACAGACAACCAACCGGAAACCATATGTACCGTATACACACTACACAAGTACACAAGTCCACAGTCTACTCAGAGCTGTGCGTCTGAGCAAAAGTGACGTCGGTTAGAAAAAACGTCCATGTGTTTGGCGCTGACTGTAACATATAAAAATGTGAACTTTTTTCTTCTAAATTTATAATCTTTAGGGAAGGCTCCGCGGGCCAGAAAAAAATCATCGGCGGGCCAGAAATGGCCCGCGGGCCAGCTCTTTGACACCCCTGCC
Source organism: Lumbricus terrestris (assembly GCA_949752735.1). Classification (NCBI taxonomy): domain Eukaryota; kingdom Metazoa; phylum Annelida; class Clitellata; order Crassiclitellata; family Lumbricidae; genus Lumbricus; species Lumbricus terrestris. Next base: position 63,242,011 of record OX457038.1, read on the forward strand.
TTAGAGTGTCGCCTCCCAATTGCATACAATTTTTGGATTTGCACATTGCTGCCATAGGCCTACGTAGCATTTTAAGCTGTCATGATCTCAGTGTTCAATACTTCAATAAATGTCGCTCCCAATGCTTAATTTTTTTAATTTGCAGACTGTGATGGCGGCTTTTAAGTTGCCATCTTAGACGAATTTTCATTATAGATAAATAAGCTCAATGAATAACACTGTAGTAAATTATAATGATATTTATGAAATAATTATGAAACATTGGGGCGATATAGGCATTTCCGCCACCCCATGCGCTTAGAAGCTGAAAGTTAATAATTCGAATTCTCCACAGAAACTCTCTGTGTAGGCATACCGTTAGCTGTTGACAACTCCTGCTGATGTCGATGCAACACTTCGCGAAATAAGAAAAACTTATAACACAGAAACAGTCAAATTCGGTTGTCTATGGTAGACCTACATGTATAATGACTACCGTCTAGCTTCCTGCACTTATGGCTGCATCTCTATAGCATGGAAAGACTCGATCTGCTTTACATCAGAGCTGCTCTTATCCATTTCAGCGATATGCTGGTTGGGAATCTAATGCGAAACAGCTGTTATTAGCTTCATTACGCTTAGGCTACTTTTACAGAAGGGACCACTGTCCGAAGACTGGGGTAGGCTACACGTGCACAGCAAGACTAGTGTCAAACGGGTCGTTTGATTCTTGCTGCGCGACCTTCGCAATCATTAATTTTGTTGCCTTCATCACCTGCCAAGGGTGGGGCTTCGGCTTGGCTCCGTTAGTAAACGTGATTAGCGACAAAAGGTCAATCCCGAATGGGTGTGTTCCACCCTTGTATGCCAGGGACCTGACTGACACTAATGTCTATGAGTTGTCCTGCTCCCTACCAAAAATAAGTGACATCAAGCGAACCGTGGGTTCGTTAGTCCAAGGTAATAATGTTTTTCGATAATAAATGATGCACAAATAATAATTTTCGTATTCCAGGCCTTTATTTAATAGAAATTCACCAACCCCCCCAATTTACACCCGAAAAACGTCAAACCCCCACTTTCAGAAACCGTGGGAGAACGTTCTCCCAACCTCCCCATTGGTAGACGCCACTGGTAGTAGTAGTAGCAGTAGCAGTAGCAGTAGCAGTAGCAGCAGCAGACAAAAGTTTTGGAACATATGTGCATACATTCACAGGCCTACATTTGCACATATACATGATGCAACAAAACATACGTGGAGCTAATACATATAGGCTATTCTCGCGTAATTATGCAAACTTCACATTCATGCATATACACAAACACGCATTCATAGATAATTATGCATACAGCACACATTAATTATTATTATTATTATTCGCTTATTTATTTCCAAAAATGTCTATTGTCTTACTAATTAAACGCTCAAAACGGAAAATTAATCTTAACTGTGATGCTGTGAAAGCCTGCGATAAAATGATTTGACGCCTAGACAAACAATCAGATTTAACTAAACTACAAAACGAAGTGCAAACTAGAGTATTGTTGTCGCTTAGGTGCTTTAAATGCGGTACCTGCAAGGCAAGCAACCGCCGAATGTACAATTATAGACTACAGGCCAGTGGCGTAGCCAGGAATTTCTGATGGGGGGGTTTCCGGCCTGGCCGGATACCTTTCCTGACACCAACCCAACAGTATTACAGCAAATAAAAAGGGAATAAAGTAACAAAGGGAATATAGAGTAAGAAAAACAATTGTTACTACAAGCAATTGTTTTGGTTTTTCTTATTTAAGTGGATAAATAACCTTAATAAACTTTTTTCCTAAGCCAATGGGGGGGTTAAATCCCCGAAACCCACCTTGGCTACGCCACTGCTACAGGCATTCCATACCGGTGGACGGCGGTGGTCCAACGCATTTAGATCTAATACCAAATGTCTAATATTTGTTCATGTCAAGCGCATAATGTAGGCTATGCTAAGAAATCGATCTTGCAATCTTGCTGATAAACTTCAACATGAGATTAGTGCGAAACATGAAAAATTAAATTTTGCAATTTGAAATCTCTTTTGTTTACAGCAGATCTGATTTTTAGAAGCTTGAGTGCAAGACCTCGAAGCTTGAGTGTTGAAGTCCACCGGGCTGCCGCGGGATTTATTGTGGGGGGTGGGGAGGGTTCACCAAGTCCGATCGTGTATCCCAATAATTATATGCACGAGGTCTTGCACTGGCTTCCTTTCCCACAGCGCATCTCATTTAGGATTGCATCTTTGGTGTGACGATGCTTATCAGGCTCTTATCTCTGTGAGCTTTGCCTCCCCCTTTCCATTTGTATAGGCCGCCCCGTACTGCGCTCTGCTGTCCATGGTGACTTACTGGTTTCTTTCACTCGCTCTGCGACAATGCAGAGCCGTTAGTTCTCTGTGTTGGCCCAACAGCCTGAAATGGACTTCCCTTGACTATGCGACACCTCCCAAGCTGTTCTTGATTTCACAAACTGTTGAAGACTGTTTTTTCGCTTGATCTCGGCCGGGAGCGCCTCTGAGTAGGTACCTTGAAGGGGCGCTATATAAGTTACGATTGATATATTGATTTAGAACACGTATAGCCTACAATACAGTATAATACAGGGACAACATAGACCCAATATATATGTTAATGAATGTATACTGATGCATATCCGTTTATTTATATCTGCAACATAATAAACTTATAGGCTACTTATTCATCTGAGTTCCATTTGTGCATAATTATAACCTATTGTCCACTCCAGCTGCAGGAGTCTATTAATATTATGTGGATGTAAGCTTAACACTATAAAATTATGCAGTTGAAAATTATGCAGTTGAAAATTGCATTTAATGCTTACGAGAGGAAGTGAGTCTAGCCTACTTACGTATACGAATAAATATTATTTATGTGCAAGGGTCTCTTTTGTTTGTGTGGCATGCATCATATTTTACTGTCTGGAATGTACATCATATAATTATATACATATAGGCCTATATGTAATATACATATTATATATAATATATTATCAGCCCTTATATATAATATACATAGTATTATGCTAATATTATTTATATATATATATATATATATGTAAATGTAGGTCATAAAAGGCATGTATAGTGATTAAAATGAGGTCGTGTGTGAAGCATTGAGGAACGATGAGCACTTTGAGTTGTATATATATACTCACTATACGACCGATGAGCGCCAGAGGGCGGTTGCTGGAGGCGACCTGAAGGGTGAAGGATCGATTGACCCCCATTCAGCTGACAAAGTGTGACGATTGCCCCTCTTCTTCAAGAGTGAGGGTCTTTGTGTCTGAAGGGTCGGCACATTCTTCGGCATTTTCAATGGAGTAGATTGCGAAGGGGTAAACAAGCTGTTTTATAGCCCTCATGCTAACGGAACGGCGCCGGAGGGGAGGGAAGGAGGGTTTTGGGACGGGGTAGAGGCAAAGACCTCTTCAAACTGTTGACAGTAGTGCCTAGGGTATCAACGACGCAGGTAGGAGTGAAGTTAATATTGATCTAGAGCCACGGTTTGCATTTCAATGTATTCTGCTTTGTGGACTTATGTAGCGCAAGAGTTTTATTGACGAAGACCTGATCAGCGCACACGTCTAAAACGTAGGTAAGTTTGATGGCTAGCTACGATGGAAGTAGGTGAAGGCAGGACACAAACACTATATATGTTCTGTATCTGACCAACTCTCGGAAGAGAGTTATACAGTTTCTGCGCAGATCTTACTTACACTCAATAGGCTACTGAGCAGGGCTGTTTTAACAGAATTTTTAGAACTGCACGTCCTCTTCTTTCCTTTCTCATCTTCCATGGTAAATTACTCCCAATCTGAGGAAAATGACCTATTTCTTAATAGTTTTAACTGCACTAGGGCTGCCAACCGTCCCGGATTCGCCGGGACAGTCCCGGAATCGGCCCTGTGCATCCCGTGTCCCGGATTGATCTCAAATTGTCCCGGAATTTGTGGTAGAGATGCACTTAACAAATGTTGTTACTTTGCACACTAAACTTGGCAAGTTGTGTGATGATTTTGCGTTCTGCGCTCTATCAAACCTAACGTTGTTGGCTAAACATCAAATGTTGGACACCGCTGGGTTCAAGTCTTGAAAACTGTACAAGCCAGTGAAGCTGGCTTGTACAGTGTCCTATGTAGTCCTACTGTTAGTCCATTCTGAGGACTAGCATTTTGAGAGATAACGTGCTGACTTCCATGCCTAGGCACTAGGCCTGCATGTGGACAGTGTAAATTGGCATATGTGCCTAGTAACTGCAGGCGTCCCGGAATGGCAAAATCAAGAGTTGGCAGCCCTAAACTGCACGGAACGTGACAGAAGTGCTTCTACAACTGCACGAATCCATTTGGAACTATGATCTTTAAGAAATCACCTTAATTAATTGATTAACCTGCTCAGGAAGGGGAACTTATATATACTAACTCACGAGATAGATGAATACATTTTCAATGGTTTAATACAGCTAACAACAAGTACACACAAGGATGCCCAAAGCTAATAATAAAAGAAGCCTATTACAATTGATCAGAAGTTACCAAATTACCAATCTAACATTAACGAGTCTCTCTCCTAACTTAAATTATCTCCGCACCCCGAAATACATTCGACATTTCAGTTTTATAAGATAATCTGCAAAGGCAATAACCCTAAAGTCCCGCCTACGACTAATCAGCTTGTCCGAAGATAAGCTTCGGCCAATTAGAATGTTCGCTGCTAAGTTTGACATAAAACTGGCGTTATGATTAAAGAGTTCATGATACATACATACGATATTATATATATATTAACAACATTATTTTATATTATTATTATAGAACTGCACATTTTGTGTAGAACAATTGCACGTTAAAAAGTCCTGCAACTGAGCAGGGCCGTGTTTAACACAGGTCCATTCGGTGCGGTGCACCGAATGCCTCTGAGCAGAGAGTTTTGTTGCCATTGGCCAAATGTCTTTTGCGAGTCTCAGTGTTGCTTAAACCTTTTGTAAAATCAGTAAATGTTAGAAAACATCAATTTCACTAAGTTCACCGACGTTGCGTGCTTCCTTACTGATCGCCACAGCCGACAAACCACGTATAGGCCTACAGGCTATAACCTATTGAACAGCGGATTTTTTGTAAAATGACTACCAGTACCAGGTAATCTTGTAAGACTGATGAGAGGCACTTTGCCCCTGCTGTAACACTTTGCACCGACATTCGAAGAACCTTAAACACGGCCCTGCTACTGAGGCAACAATCTCCAAGACAATCATAATCTGTGCGCGCTCTTCCTCCAACTTTTCTCCATAATTATATGTTTCTGTCCGCGTCAGTTCGAAACATAATAATTGAGTGAGTGAATGAGTGAGTGAGTAAGTGAGTGAGTGAGCGAGCGAATCAGCCAGTCAGTAAGTCAGCCAGCCAGCAAGCCAGCCAGTCAGTGAAGAATGAAAATCTCTATAGGTGGCATCTTGTGAAGTATAATATGGTAATCCATCTGTGCGCATTAATAAAACTTTACACAAACCTTTGAGCAAGGATGATTGTCTACCCTGCTGGTTTGATTAAATTCAGGTCTTACTTTGGAACCTAACTGTTAATCTACGTCTGTTGAACTCTGTTCACACCTTCGCTGTAGTATATTATTAGGCCTACCAACTCTGAATTAGCAGAGAATGTAAAGGGGATACGCTAGAGCGGCTAGACACACCTGCCTGCATATTTGACTGTCTGCTGCATTGATGTTGGTCTTAATTAAACGATGTTTATAACGAGTGCTTCCGACTTTAGGCGGTCTGGTCTCTAAGTGATGTGCATTAGTTTGCCCAGACGTAGAGATGTACGAGAGACGGAGAAAAGAGATTAAAACAGGGACAGAGGAAAAGAGATACACAATATACTGACGCAGACAAGCAGGCAGACGGACAGACAGATAGCCATGAAGCCTATAGTCTAGATGCAGTCAAACACTCAGACCAAAAGTTCCTTGTGGGTAATATCTAAAATTCTAAACCCCAATCTCATTTAAATCATTCCCCAACGAGCAACTGGTTTTGAGCCTCTGCTGTAATACAATAGAATAAAGTGCTATTCAGAGGTGTGTATATTTGTAGAAGGGGCTACCCTTTCTGCCTATCCGACCTCTCAATAGAGTATATAAATTCATTGTGTTGCCGCTTCTCTCAACTTCCATCCCCCTTTTCTTGTTTAGAGCATGCCAACCGTCTGGTAACGCTCCACTGAGCAGCGGACTGCTGTTCAAGAGCAAAGGGCTGTAGTTCGAGTCTTCGACCGAGTTTCTGCCAAACCAATGTAGGCTACATGTAGTCGGCTGCAAATATCTCGGTCACTTGTTACCTCTTGGACTTTGTTCCTCTTTCCTATTTCTGCCACTCTTTCGGCAGCGGAACAAGCGTGACTTTCATTCTCCTAACTTCTCATTTTCAGACCAATTGAAGTCGATCTGATCGTTTATATCATTTCAAGATGTCTTTTTGTCATTGATATATGGGGCCCACCTTAAAAACGAACACTGCACCTTTAACAAGCTCTACGCTTCCACAAATCTTTATTTTGACCTGACCTCTTGCTGGTTCAACTCTAAGCGCCCCCTACCGTAAGTCTACATGTGGCTAACGGTCTTGCCTAGAAACTGTTGAATTCAAAGTTCAAATGGAGCCTGGTCTTACCTGTCTTACGATTTTCTATTTGACTGAGCGCTTAAATATTAGCCTAGCTAGTTTAGATTTCCACGACTTCACATTTGGGCGCTGTAAGATTGTGAGGATTATGTGATTTTTTTTCGCATGTCAGACTTTTTATCCTTCTCCTTGATGGTATGTCTGCTTCTGCCTATCTCTGTATGTCTGTTGGTCCGTGTAGGTCCATCTGTCTGTGTTAGCCTAATCTGTGCTTAGTAACGACATTTCTAATTGGGTTACAAAATGTCATTTCCAATCCAGAACATTGCATTTAATAATGAAATATTTTCAGTTCGGTGCATGTTTAGAGTCTAATTATTTGTTCCATTGGCTGCACAATGATATGATATTCTGATAATTATCTAGAGCCATTTCTTGAACCTGAGTCCAGTAGCCTGTAGCGCGAGGAGTAGGTCTATGGGTTTAGTCTTCACTAACACGGTTAGCCTACTGTGTACTGTAGTGTGCAGATACATGTATCTTGAGCAAATCCTTCAATCAAAAATTGCCAGGATAGTCGCTATATAGATGTTATGCGAGCATAATTCTGTATGGTCGTGTTTACACATCTGAACCTTGGAAGAACAATATCACAATATAATTGTACTGTATTTCATCATGTATCGCCTTTATCTCTCTGATTGCGTGCGTGCAGTGCCAATTGTTTTGAGCTGCGGCTTGAAAGTAGCACTGATTCTGATCACCTGTATACATGGTATAATACTTTGACAACACTGCACACTGCACAGCCGAACTTTATATTTAACGGTTGCGTGTGGCGTTCAATGAAGTGGCTGGTCGAGGACCTCCCTGCTGCGTCCGGTTGATATGATTGGCACCTTGGTCTTTTAGGGTCATGCTCTTGCTCGAGGCCACTGGTCAGCCTCACTACAACAGCTGCACTTCTAAAAGTAATAATGTCTGATCGATTCAAACACTTCTGTGGTGAAAACGCATCTGCTTGCGGAATTCAAGTTGGCGGATTGGAGTTGTTGTTGAGGATAGATAGGGGTAGTCTAAGTGGTGCCCCACATCCCCTACATATAGACCCATATAGATGCTTCTGTTGGCGCCTCTTAGCAAACGCGGCAATGACTTACCGAAAAGAATCCGTGAGAAAGTATGGGCGACGATGTGAAGGTATGGTCATTCGCATTCGTGACATTTCGTGTGCCGAGGTCAAGAAGAAAAAAGAAATTTTATTAGCAGCACTTCGTAGGCTTGCTCTTTGCCTGTCTGCATCACGTGGTTGAGCAATGAGCAACCGTTCGTCTGTATCTAAGTAATTATTTGTCGAAGGCTTGGTCTACAGTATGCATGTTGTGTCTGGACAGAGGCCATTGCTGCGTTTTGCCTTGACACCAGAAATTTAATGCCTGAGCAGTTTGGCTACATTGGTGTTAGAAATTTCTAGACGCTACTAGTAAGAACAAGACTGATTGCCTAGTTTCCGGACATTTATGGGCGAGACAAATTGTGCTTAAATGTATACCAGACAGTTGTGAGCGAGACTGACTACTCTTAGTTGCCAGAACGTTATGATCTTTCTGGCTACATAAAATAATGACTGATGTATCCGATCACTGCAGCATTTAAATAGTTTTGCCTCGAGGTGGTGATTCTAGGTCAATCAATTATTTGTCCATTATGGAAAATGGTCCACCATTACGGACAGCTGCCGTCGACAAGTGTGGTCTGGTTTCAACCCCCACCCCTCTACACGCCCATCAGAAAGGCTCGTGCCGACAAATGCTTTGTCGGTCATCATCTATTTGGAATCACGCGATTCTGAGATTACAGATTGACAAGTATACACAATAGGTAGATTGCCTAGAGATGGACTGAAGAGAATGAGACCTGAATAGGAATGATGCAAAAAATGTGAAAGTTTCAATGACCTGCCTGTTAAGCCTGGTAGAGGCTGTTATGAACTATTCGAACGCGGGACTTCGAATAGATCTACACGCCTGTCAGTCGCGTGTGCTGCCGTCCACTGTTGTTAGTATATCCTAGTCTCAGCTCTCAACTTCTCCGCGTGAGACTGCAAGTGCAGAACTTCGCAGACTCTCAGACTTTGCAAGGCTTCCTTCTGACTACCCTTCGGACAACTCTTGTGATTCTGCGCAGCGTGCTATAATTAATGAGCTGTTATTCCCGAGCTTGGTTTTCGAGTGACGCCTTAGAAGTTCGGAGCAACGATTGCAACACGTAGCCTAACAGAGGAAATTTTCGTTATTAGGAGAACTTGAATGTCGGTTAGGTTAGTAAAAGTCGTGTATTGTCTGCAGGTAGCCTACCATGATTCAGCGCTTTAAAATGCATGTATAGGTCTACACATAGAGGTAGGCTATAATATAGGCAAACAATACTGCTCTTCAATTGTCTCAATTTAGTGTCTTACCATGACCGAAACCACGTAAAAGGTGGTCAGTATAATGATGATGTTTTTGTGCATTCTGATTATGGCACTATGCAAATAGGTCATACGATTAGGTCAGATTAAATTAGATCAGATTAGATTAGATTATGGAAGTCATTGAATAACTTGATGTTTTGAATTAAGTTTCCGTCTGGTTGTGAGCGACGTGTTTGAGAATTTTTCAAGTGAAATAAAAAACGATATATAATTTATTAGGGCAAAAATTATGTTAATCTCATCTAATCATTATCATTATAATAGGCTATTATCTTATTCGATTCTATTCCGTTTCTGACCTCTAGCCTAATCTAATCATAATTCTCCTGTGATGCTATACGCCATTCTGCAGATCCAAGTTTACAGGATTCTTGGCGTATTTAAATTACATTCTGCTTCGAAAATAGTAAAGTTCTGATGAGTCGGATATGCTTGAATCACTTTAAGATGCAACAATTCAAAATCTAATAACAAGTCTTGTGTATTACATTGAAGATCTCTTCACATTCGGTGTCTAACACACGATTAGCTCCTCATTATGAAGTTTACATCTTGCAGATGTTTAAAATAGTCAATAATTTCGTCAATAATTTTTCATCGCAGATCATAATGAAATGCTGAGAAGAATCATCGAATGACCGATTCTCCTCTCGAGATGGAGTCTACGACGGTGGATGCAGCCACCCCAATCGCCTCAACAACGAGTAAATAGATTAATTGTTATAATTAATTGAACGCTCTACTGGTTACGATATGATTGCTAACGATTAAATGATTGCTAAAGAATGAACGGATCGATTAATTGGTTGATGGATTGTGCACTTATTGGTCAGATTGGCTAGATATCGATCATGAACTGATTGATTGACTGATTGATTGAAAGATTAATTGAGCGAGGTTGATTGATTGACTGATTGATTGAAAGATTAATTGAGCGAGGTTGATTGATTGACTGATTGATTGAAAGATTAATTGAGCGAGGTTGATTGATTGACTGATTGATTGAAAGATTAATTGAGCGAGGTTGATTGATTGACTGATTGATTGAAAGATTAATTGAGCGAGGTTGATTGATTGACTGATTGATTGAAAGATTAATTGAGCGAGGTTGATTGATTGACTGATTGATTGAAAGATTAATTGAGCGAGGTTGATTGATTGACTGATTGATTGAAAGATTAATTGAGCGAGGTTGATTGATTGACTGATTGATTGAAAGATTAATTGAGCGAGGTTGATTGATTGACTGATTGATTGAAAGATTAATTGAGCGAGGTTGATTGATTGACTGATTGATTGAAAGATTAATTGAGCGAGGTTGATTGATTGACTGATTGATTGGTTGTTAGATTTAGTAGGCTACTCGATTGAATGATTGATAAAGTGATGTATTGATAAATCGAATGGCTGTCTGATATTCATTTTTTTGATTAGCCGATTGATTGACTCAGTAAATGACTGATTGATTTATTGATTAGTCGATTGATTGATTGAGTGACTGACTGATTGATTTATTGCTTAGTCGATTAATTGATTGATTGATTGATTGGTTGGTAGGCCCGGAGTCGGTTAATCTGCCACTTGCGATCGCTCTTCCGATTTGTCTCTTTGTCTTCCTCTTTTTCTTCGTCGTCATCCTCGTCGTCTGTTTGGTTCGAAAGAAAAAGAAATGCTCACAGGTAGGAAAAGATTCACCTTTCGGCTTTTCGTTCAACTTTCTCACTAGAATTTCTATAGTAGTGATACGAGTAGGAGTTCTGGCCCACCAAAGTGACCTGTACTTGTACCACTACTCCCCGTGGTAAGATGAATTTATCAGTCGTACGAATGATGTTCTGATAACGAGAAAGAATTTTATGAGGAGCTAAGTCATGCTGGAAATCAGGCATAAGTCTGGAATCCATGTCTCATATCGTATATAATCGTAGTCCAATCTAGTCTAATCTATTAACAGCTTTGACGTCGCCATTCTAAACACACAAATAAATTGCCTCCAAGCCATATAGGCCTATTTAGCATGCCTTTGCTAGTAGACTACTGTTACCAAACACCACCATGTCACTCCTGTAATTTAATCACTCCACTGGCTCATAATATTCCTGAACGTATAGAATATAAAATCATATTAATCGCCTACAATACACTTCCGTTTGCCTTATCTTAACCGTCTTATCTCCGTCTGTTTTCTCAGTCCAGTCATTTCGTTCAACCCCTCCTCCTCCACCCAAACACCGCCCCATTGCTCCACCCATCTCCGTCGCAACAACGCTGAACTTTGCAAATCGCTCTATTAAATAAATAAATAAATAAATAAATAAATAATTCATTCATTCATTCACTCATTACGAAAATTTTCTAATAGAGCCCTCTTCAAGGTTACTACTTGCGAGTACTCCCAACCCAACATCGGCTAAAGAGGACAGAGGACTTCTTAAAACTTTAACGGTACAATGATCAGTGCTCTGCTCTGTAGCCATATAGATGTTCCACCGCTCTGGAACAAACTCCCGATAACAATACAGCAACATTATCTTACACATTATGATCTGACTAAAACCTCAGCTTTAGACCCTTGCCCAAGTCTTTCACTCGAACTACAAACACTACTCTTTTACAAAGGTTTGGGTCCACTATTCCGAGGGTCCACTATTCCAAAGGTCCACTATTCTGAACCCTAACCCTAAACCTAACCCTAAACCTAACTATAACCCACCCCAACCATAGCCATAACCATCCCCATCCCTAATCCTAACCCACCCAACCCTAACCCACCCTAGCCCCAACCCTAACCCACTGTAACCCTAACCACAAGGATAACGAACAAAATATAGCGGATATTCGGAATAGTGGACCCTCGGAATAGCGGGCCGTTACCTTTACAAATCCTATCTTAATTATTCATCCACTTTTACCGTCAGTCCTCCTTTTCCGTTTCCAACTCTAAACACTACCAGCCTTGTCCGTCTGTCTGTCTGTTTACCTGTCTGTCTGACGCTCACCATTTTGTCCCGTTTGTCTCTCGACTTTGTTTTGATTAAGCGCCTGTGTCTAAGCTGGTTCACGCGACTTCGCTTATGTTGGCGCTGTAGAAGTCTCGACTGAACGAAAATGATTACAGTGTTTTATTTAATGGTTGCTTCAAATCAGGTATCTTTTGTCTTATTTTCTTTTGTCTCGTGTTAATATAGAAACCCGTCGAGTCTCAAATGAGTCGCGGGAGTGTAGAGGGTAGTTCTGACAACGGAGACAACAACAACAACGATGGTGAAACGGGCAACCATCAAACACATGGTATAATTACAGCTAAAACTAAAATGCTAGTAGTAGTAGTAGTAGTAGTAGTAGTAGTAGTAGTAGTAGTAGTAGTAGTAGTAGTAGTAGTAGTAGTAGTAGTAGTAGTAGTAGTAGTAGTAGTAGTAGTAGTAGTAGTAGTAGTAGTAGTAGTAGTAGTAGTAGTAGTAGTAGTAGTAGTAGTAGTAGTAGTAGTAGTAGTAGTAGTAGTGGTAGTGGTAGTGGTAATGGTAATGGTAGTGATAGTAGTAGTAGTAATAGTAGTAGTAGTGATAATAATAATAATAATAATAATAATAATAATAATAAGTATTATTATAATAATAATTATAGCAGCAATAGCAGCAGGCGCAGCAGTAGCAGTAGCAGTTGTTGTAGCAGTAGTAGTGGTTGTAGTGGTAGTAGCAGGGGCAGTAGCATTGACTAACATAACTGTGCTTGTCATCATTCACAAATTCAGATGGTAGGCGTTTTTGAAAGAAATCTTCACTGGTCAAGAGATTAACAATAATGATCTAAGCCTTGTAAGGACAGGGATCCGTTCACGAGGATCGTATAACTATAAGGCGTTGATTGCACTCATTCAAAAGTATGAAAAACCTTGAAAATAACCAGGCTCGAGACTATGTGGAAGCTTGTATTATAAGCCATTTACATTTTGAAATTTACATTTAGAGACTGCATGCTGCCGTTGCTACAGAATTTCATAGTTTGAACCACAGACGAATTTTTAAACAGCCGATTAAATGTCGTAAATCTTTTAGTAGAAGGATCGGAGTAAAAAAATTGGCTAAAAAGGAAAATAGAAGAGAATTGATATAATTATGCTACTTGTAGCAAATGACTGAAATGTGTGTAGGCCTATATAATTATTATGTTTAAAACATGAAACTTTGCAGGGATGTCGGCTGATGGAGAAATTCTTCCCGTAGACGGGAAAACATTCGTTGACGATGATTCTCCAGTAGTGGAGCATCGGAAAAGTTGTGCAAGAAATCCAGACGAAGAATCACAGAGGTGGAATGAGAAGGACGAGGATGATGTGGAGACGACAGCACGGACCATCGTCGAAGGAGAGGAAAATACCATTCCAGTTAGTGTAGTATGCGAGCGCAGAACATCAGACGTCGCCATGGAGACTGTTGTCGTGGAGACGGTTTCTATGGAGACGGATGCTATGGAAACGGTTGCAGTGGCTCCTCCTGTAGGTCAGCAGAGTCAATTGCAAGAGACTGCGATAGAAATTCCAACCGAGGAACAAGGTAATGGATCGAAGATGACTATAGGATCATATTATACAGTAATAAGAAAATAACTTTGACCATTGACTGCTTTTAAAAGAAGTTTCTAAACCCAGGGCCTTCGTCGTGTTTTTTAAGTAGATCCTGGTTTTTATGTAGCTTCAGTTTCTTTTGAACAGTTTTCAGTAGGTTAGACCTACTAGCCTACTAAGTTTCCTTTCATCCTTTAAAATTTATTTTATGCACACTGTTTCCATTTACATTTAGCTGTTTTATTGCTTAAGCTCTTAGAGTAAGCTAGTTAAATTAATTTAAGATTTGCCTCGGTTTCATTTTGATATTTAGTTATTTCAAACCTTTTTATCATTTTATTTTATTTCCGTTGATGTGGATAATATTTGCAGACAACGTTCAGACCTACGCTGCCGTTTATTCGTTCGAAGCGGAGCATGAAAATCAGATGAGTCTTGCGCAAGATGACATCGTGCTGGTCTCGAAGGCTCATGAGCACGAGGGATGGCTCTGTGGGTGGAAGAGAAACTCAGCAGAAACGGGATGGTTTCCAAAATCTCATGTTCGTGAGGTGGAACAGGTAGAAATCTCTATGATTTGATCATGGAGTTCTTTTTCAATTACTTAGTTGTTTGTGCATTCATTCAGAACGTAGCCTAATCATGCAAGGTTCCCCCTTCAAGAGAATGTCTGTTTAGAGTGCAATGGTGCTAACTCCATTGCTAAATGCATTGAAGTTAGAACCATAATTACTGTTTTATTTTGCAATGACATCATGTGACGACGTCCTTTAGGCTACTACTTTACCCTTTCGAATGGATGCCGCATTGCTCATAATCAAGCATGTGATTCGAACGCAGCAATCAGTAATCACAAATGCACACATTTTTTAATATTCTCAATAGCTTAGCATCGACTGTACAGCACCATCTTTGGGAGCCTACAAGTCATCATCATATGGAAGATGTTCTTGTGAAGACGACGACGATTATAACGATGCTATGAGAACTTCTGCAGCGCTATTGACCCAATTACTCATTGCGACATTGTCTCCTGTGACTGCTACTTATTTGATAAATTTATGGTTACGCAAACCTTTATTTCTTAAAAAAATTTACAGCATAATTGAGTGAACCGATTGAACCATGCATAAACTTGTTTTTAGCTGTTAGTCTCTTATGCGATCATATCTTATGCATTGTTGAGAACAATAAATTTGATTTGATTTTGATTTGATTCTTTAGCTTTATTACTAAGTTTTTGGTTTAAAGCAGAACTTCTTCCGTGAAACATCTGTTGGATCAAAACTTTCGGATTCAACGGAACATGATGATGATTTCGACGAGGATGTTGGAAAATACGGTTTGTGTCTTCATACAAATGTCTAACGCTTTTCCACATGTGGCCTTTTTATTTTCTCATAAAGTTTGTCTCTGTTCAATACCGTTTAAGGTGATTATTTTATTGAACTTATGGACGTTATGGTGTGTTTCGATGCTTTATCAAGTTTTACTGTATTTTCGGGGTCATATGTACGAATTGTTTAAGAAGCCGAAAGGAACATTATGACAGAAATTCTTCAGTGCTAGAGTTACAAGTAGATCTATGGAACGGTTTGGATGACAGCAATGTCTCGGCGGACACAGACACTGCGTTTAAAAGGACGGTAGAAAAATTGGACTGCTAGATGTTCCAGGTTAAATTTGCAGTGGTTCTAACACAGACCCAGTTTATGCATGGTTCACTGAACCACTTAAAACCCATGTTATGTTTTCTATTTTAATAAAAATTTGCTTTTATTTAACGTTTTCTTTGCCATAGCCAGTCTTTGAGCTCTTCGTATTTTTTGTCTTAATTGATTAAATAACAGAATTCAGAACACAGAGTTTTAGGAGTTTAGGATAATTCCACTGAAACAGCTCAAAAACTGAATGCACAATGGAGTAGCCATGCAGGCCGAACGTGTAGGTCACTGTTGATTTAACTGGTCAATTGAAATTTAATGGGTTGATAAGATACATGCATAAAACGTTCTGGGATTTCTTCACAGAATGTCGGGCGCTGTATTCCTTTGATGGAGCCGAGGAGGGCGAGCTATCCTTCAACGCTGGCGATTCATTGTTGGTGCATCAAGGGGTCGAAGGCACTGGATGGTTGTATGGCCAACGGGGAGATAAAGTCGGTTGGTTTCCAGAAACTTACGTCGAGGTAAGACCTGGAGTTGTGATTATTGTAATGCTATAATTGGAACATCGTAATTTACTTCTGGTTAAGTGAGTTGACTCATTGTCTTCCAGATACCGGTACCAATGATTGTGATTCGCCTCGGATGTTGGCATGTTTTAGGGGCCTCTGGCTAACACGGTCTGTACACGAGGCTCTTAAATGGCGCGACTCCCGTTCAAAACGGGCATCTGTGGTAAAGGAACTCTCCCGAACAATTCATTGAAAAATGAGCGTGGACGAGGCGTTTGTTTGCCTTATAAAAAAATATTGTACATGTGCATTGTTACTTTGGCAATGTAGGCTAATTAGAAAGTAACAGAAGTTGCATTGCTTATAGAAACTTGTGCCGTTGGAGACTGCGATCGTAGAATTCTGACAAAATGTTCTGCAAATAGTTGTAAGTAAATTAAAGTGCTGATGCAATTTATGGTTGATTAAATTTTATGAGAAATGATAAAAAAAGCGAATAGGCTAATAGGCTAACAATTAGAAGTATCCTCTAAACTTCTAAAGGATAAAAATGGAAGATCGGAATTAAGAAAAATTGGCACAAATGAAAAAAGTTTCAAGAAGCAGAAGTAAATGATAACATTTCTTAACAGTGTTTTAACTGTGCTTTAATGAGATTTCTCTGCTGCATTCAGGTCATTGCAGGGTCGAATGCGTTGACATCATCGGACATAGACTCCACTACCTCCACAAAGCACGACATAGATGGTAGGCCTTTGCATACGTGTTACTTGGATAATAATATAATAAATAATTATGTATTTCCAGGTAGGCCTATTTGTATAGCGCCTGTTTAATGACATATGAAAGGCGCTTGTATTTCTTTGATGCATCTCACAGTAGGTCATAATAATATTATATTAGTTATAGAAATGAAAATTTGTAATTATCCTGATCAATAATAAAATCTGTTATCACTAATCACCTCTGCGTACGTCTAACAGTCCAGGATGGCGGTCAAACTAAATGTATATAATATTTTACTTAATTAACCTCAATTAGCAAAATTTCGCCGGAACATTGAACAACATGAATTCATGACGATGGTGGTGAAGGTGTTGGTGGTGGTGGCGTTGGTATTGGTGCTGGTGCTTGTGTTGGTGCTTGTGTTGTTGCTGCTGTTGTTGTTGTTGTTGGTGGTGGTGGTGGTGGTGGTGGTGGTGGTGGTGGTGATGGTGAAGGCGATGATAAGAAGGAGATAGATAAAATGAGGCAAGTAATGAATATTTAGAGTATGAATCAACTTAAGATGAGATTTATGACGATCGATGCACAGGAATTTAGAACTGTTGTAAAAAAATGCATCCATGTTTGTTCCAGTAAATAAAGTTGGCAGTGTTTTCTTCTTCAGGAGCCCTGCAACGAGTTGCCAAGATTGCTCCTATGGACATCACTCCTGAAGGATCCCTCCTTTCGCCATCCGTCAACTCTGCACACCATTTTCCTGGTTCGTCAGAGGCTCCGGCTCCAAAGATTACCCACAAGACATATAAAGAAGATGCCCCACCTCCTAGTGAAAAATCGATGCGTTCTTTCATTCCGTCTGGTAAGCCGAACATATCAGACCGACTGGGATTGTCAAAGATTAAAAAATTTAGGAAACGGAAAAGCTCCACAGACGAACCAGTGATCCTCAAAGAGGTCGTTCTTGTTCCTAGTCTTGTATCACCTGGAGAGAATTTACACGATGAAACGTCAGTTGAAACGCAACAGAAGCAGACGAAGTCGAGTGGAAAGAAGGGGAAGAAGGAGCGACTGAGGCAAGTGCTTCCACCACCGCCATCCTCCGAGGACTCCAGACGCCAGTCTCTGTTCAAACTTCATAATAGGAAGAGAGAGAAAATGGAGATGTCGTCGTTGTCGTCGTGCAATGGAAACCAGTCTTCAGATGATCAACATCTGACATTACCTCATGACACGAATACCAGCAAACCGTCAAAAGATTCCGTGTCGACGACTGAAGAACGTGACGCGAGTAAAGTAGTGGGAGCTGTGGCTAAACCGACAGAAGACACGAAGACAGTAAGAGATGTTGTTTCTGAGGAAAGTGATTGCATCGTGATGTCTCTACCAAAAACTCCTCTGCAGTCGAAAGCAGACGACAGGAGAAGGCAATGGGATATGACTCTTGAAAACTTTGATCGGATACTTGACGGGTCCAACGATTTCGACGACGGTGCACGAGTCCCTGCGAAACCAACGAATCTCGTTTCTAGTCTCTCCAACGGTCTTAGTCGGTCTGTGGAGAAAACGCCATCAGACCACAGAGATCGTTCAATACCTCAAGTGACACATCCTGCTGCGGCAGTGAATGGATCCTCCGGACCTCTCACTCTACATCTTACACCTCCTTCTCCTACTCAAGTGAGTAGCAGGAGGAGAAGAGAGGAACGATCCAAGAACCCTGCTCCAATCCGCGAAGACGAAGTTTCTCGAAAGTCAGAGCTTGAACTTCTCTCCTTCGCACCTCCAGGTTTCAACGATTCGGAGGAGGTTCTGTCTGAGAAATTCCTCAGCTATCTCAGCCAAGTCGGTTCAATCGACAAGAGCCGGTTATTATATCCAGCAGATGGTAGAGGCATTAACCGTCTTCAACGCCAGTCCTCACTGCATCATCATCCATCTCTTCCGCCGAAACCTTCCTGGCCACCTCCAGCAGACGAGACGAATGAGGAACACCGCCAAAAGGATGGAGATGTCTTCAAGGAAGATAGCAACGATGATGGTGCACTTACGTTTATCGTTCAAAGCGGGAGATCCAGTCGTCAGTCCTTATCCACGCTTCTTCTACCAGACGTGGTTCGTGGATACATCACGACCGACGAATACGAGGACTTCCAGATTCCACCGCCAGCCGGGTTTTCCACCGACTCTGAGAACGTTGGAAGAAATAGTCGCGTTGTGTCTCTCGATTCGTTCCGTGAAATCCAAACCCCTCGTTACTTCGGTCGAACTTTCGTTGCAGCTGAAGAAGACGACTCTAGCGATGATGATTCACCTGTGCCTCAAGATGCCAGATGGCCGAAGACGGTCTCTGAAAGGGTCGAAGATCCAGCCGACACAGAGACAGTGGTGTGGAGACCATGGGGACATTCAGAACCAAAATTCACAAGAAACTCGTATGCCAAAGATGTTGAAACCCATCTAGACAGTTCCAGATCAAGGTAGGCCTGAGTCCTAAACACAATGGCAGTAACTTGGCAGTAAGCCTACTTGAATTGCTTATAGTTATAATATATACGGAATGCTAATAGGGAAAAACAGAGATTATTTTCTCTTGTGACTTGATTTGTGGCTGTTGAATTAATGTTTACTATTGCAGGCTTAGATCTATAGTGTCTGTGTGTTGAGTTCTTGAAGTCATTCATTTATTATGTGATTCAGGTTTGTGTAGTCATTGTAGATCCCAAGTTATTAGATGTTTGTTTGGAATGCACCATCAATTCATGCCCTGTGAATAACTATATAATTATAGGCCTGGATGAATGGAATGTAGTTAGTTATTTCTATAGCGCCGTTTAAGATTCGTAGAATGTAATAGGCTTATATAAATGTCTGCATACGTAATTATGTAGGTCTACACATCCTAGTGTATTTTTAAAAGTTAATTTCTGTGTCCATTTTTTCAGGCATGACACCAGCAGTCGTGGCGTCATGTTCAAGCTTGCTGATGGCTCAGTGGTATTCGATGAGGTAGGTATTTCATAATTTTGTTATAAATATTATATGTAGGCCTACTTTGAATCATCTAAAGCATCATGCATCAAAACTTACCCATCCATGGAAAAGCATTTGGTCTGTAATTATCTAACGATTGCAGGTCGGATTTACACCCTGGACCATCTATCTGTTTGTGCGCATTTCTACTTTGCCTTGCCATGGATTTAGATTGACTGACGTCGTGCATGATTGTAGTACATGTAAGTGTAACAGGAGAAGACGCAACAGGGCATTCCCTGAAGCAAGCCATGAGGCAGCCATGCATACTATGAATTGTCATCGACCTAATTTCCTCGACCTCGGCATATGAGGCCGGGTGGACAAATCTCTCCATCACCTTCTGCTCTCTTAAGCTTACAATGGCAACAGTACAAAATAACAAAGATTATAGGCTACTTATGGAGATTATTCAACGACTGTAAAGTTGTGTGTAAACTATAGACCTGTGCCATGCTTGGTAGGCCTAAATGGAATCAATAAATGAATTGGGGATAAAGAATTAAAAATCGGCGTTGCTGATGAAGTAACTGTAGGACCTTGTGACAGTGGTGAGGCTAAGCATCTTCAAGTAATTGAGCTGCTTAAACGACTGTCTTCCTTCGTAATTGCTTCAACTTGAATTCTCAACATTTTGGCAACAGAAAATGAGCAGTTATCACAAAGTCGTATGGTGTCACACAAATAACACTGAGTATTGGATTTATATGCTACTTATACTTTATACGTTTTACTTTCAGTCGGACGTTGGATTAGAATCTGTCATCTAGCCTGGTTGGAAAATCCTTCTTCACTCACTTGGTCCCTTGGAGACAAGAAACGTTGATGGAAGTTCAAGCTTTTGAAACACTCGACACTGGAATCAGGAAATTTCAGTTTCCATTTTAGAACGCAAAGGACAGTCATAGCCTATAATTTTAACGAATTTCAAGAGCGCACATTTCATATAGGCCCTATAAGGCCGTAGCGGCATGGTGTTTTGGGTGTTTGAACACCTCCAAAATGAAAAATGTAAAAACAATATAAAGCATTTATTAGCGCATAATGTAAGAACTATATACAGTGTGCAATGTACTGGCAGCGCAGAAGATCGCGAGTTAAGAAAAAAGTCTGAAATTAGATCGTTTTTACACCGTAGTGAACAGTTCTCGGGCAAAAATCCTACGAAAAGCATGTGATAACTAAAAAGTCATCAGAAATTTCGACGACTAAAAAAAGTCGTCAGAAAATGTGGCCAATTTTTTTTAAACACCCCCCCCAAATCAACAATGTAAGGCTACGGCCTTGGATATAGCCTAGACTTTTATTTTACGTTGAAATGTTTTTAAACAAGACTGAATCTCGCTGCAATGGAATAAATATTTATGACTGCAAGGGGCATCAGAAAGTCAAGTTATTTAGAAAATAGGCCTGTAATATATATTAGGCCTAGGCTATATCGTGACTTTCTTCTCTTTATATTTTCGCATTGTTTTCTAAAGGTGCTGAGAAAGTTGACTGCTGCGATTTATGGTGTTGAGTTATGAAACGCTTCGCAAGATATGAATATTTCTTTGATGCATTGATGACTGCAGGATTGCTTTTTACACTGCAATGTAATTTAAAAGTTTAAAAGTCTATTGTATTGTAGGCTATCTGACTATTTATAAAGCGCTTCTCGCAGAAAGAGCCTTTCAGAAGCGTTCCCAGTGCGTTCAACCCCGAGAGAAAAGACAAGTTTTTAGACGAGAGAAAGATGATGACAGACTATATACCAGAGAGAATGATAGAGTGGACTGATGGGGGAAGACCATTCTATAGGGAGGTTCCGATACAGGCAAATGATCTGGATTGAGACATGGTGGTCCTGACTCGGGGGACAAATAGTCGAGACGATCAGAGGACCTAAGAAGACGCAGCGAAGTGGCAGAAGGGGGAACGAAGTATAAGATCACACAGATACTTCGGAGCAAGACCCAATTGAGACTTAAGGACCAAAAAACAGGTCTAATATTATTAATATTAATGTAAAGTGTAAACTAAATGCTAATCGACTTCACTTGGTGCAAATTCTGTGCAGTGCGCATTGAACAACTTTAATCAATAAAAAAATTCATAGTTGCATATATAGGGATATGTAAAAATTGATCTCATGTATGAATAAAACTTTAGAATTTTATATAATTGTTGAAAATGTGGTGACCTTCATTTTTGGTGAGTGGTTTAGATCATACTGTGATGAAGTTTTTCCTGCATGCATGCATGGTGTTATTGCAAGATTGGTACAATATAATAATGTCACATTCTGAAGGTATAGGCCCTATTCAATTTTTGATCTTTATATAAGACCGCATTATATCAGAAAGTTTTCTTTAGTGGACCTTATATTAATGCGGTTCAATTGTACTTTCTTAATATTTGGCATAATCCTATGCCAGTATGATCTAAACCATGAATGAAGGTCACCACATTTTCAACAATTATATAAAATTCTAAACCATGAAACAAATTATATATATATATATACATATATATTTGTTTAATTCATGAAAAAAGAGCAGGATGACACACCGCAGCCTCACTTTCAATTATTTTCCTGTGTTGCAATTAGACCTACAATCAATGTAGTTTTGTGCATTTTATGAATCAGGCAAAGCACTTATAATTTTAATCTCATAATTTGTTTTTTGAAAATATTTAGATAATTTTACCTAATTGGTTGACACAATTTTAAAATCAGCAGCTCTGTTTAAAACCTGCTGCCACACTGTGACCTACGAAAAATATACAATTTTTGCACTGAATAGTTTCAAAACCTCTGGGCCATATCATCCATATGTAATAATAATATTAACACTGAATAATTTGGTCTTGTCACAGAACTGCTATTTACCACAGAGTAGCCTGAGCAAATATAATTTTTGTGTAGCCATGAAAACTGTTTGGCACAGTAATGCACACTAAACAGTTCCTTTGTGTAGTATGGATTTCTAAAATCTTATTCCAGAAGTTCATCGCTCCAGGCGCCTGGACACGAATGTCCACGCTTAGTAGCCTAGCTAACAGAATATGACTGCCTTTCGTCACCATAGACAATTGGCTCAATTTGGTGCCGTGCAGGACTGATCAATAAGTTGCGATAAAAACAGGGCAGTTGACAAAGACTGCGACTGATTTTGTCCAAATGAATCGGATTCCGGTAAACGAGAAAACACTGCAACGTCTTTTCCCTCAAAGAGTCCGCTCACAGCGTTTTCGGTAAAGAATGAAATAAAGAGATAGTTGGGGGGGAGAGAGAGAGGCGGAGGTGGAACACAGTCTGCATTTGGTTGACACGTCGTCTCACGGCTGCTGGTCGCGCATTCTTCAAGGCTATTTCTCGCGTTGGTAGACGACTAAGTAGGCTAAACACAATTCTCAGAACACGTCACTTCGTTAGCGTGAACAAGAGGCCAAGTAGACGACGGACAGAATCACAGCTAGCGACTCGTTGGAATCGACTGCAGCAGCAGAAGACGTGAAAACTTGCAAATGCTCAGAATAGATTTTATCAATCAACACTGCAGGGAGCTTCAACACGACATGCAGCTGATCAATCAATGCAAACGTTTTTACAGTTTTATCATTTACTCGTTGCAACAGCATTTGTTCTTACTGCAGACCTCAGAGATGTGTAACTCTGGACAACATGGAATCAGTTTTGCATACCTAAGGATTTTAAAGTGCACTGAATACTGGATTAGTAGAAAACCGTAATTAGGCCTACAACTGGGTCGATGAAGTCCGATTAGGTGATAGGCCTATGTATAAGAAACGACATTACTGCAGGCAAGACTGATTCATTGATAAGGAGAAACATAGGAGCTATCTAAGGAACCGCACAAGTGTCTAGGCCTACCAGAATGTATCGATCCAGATGACTAATCAACTTAGTTAGAAGATGCCTGCAAAAAAGCGCTACTGACTGACGACCAGGTCGGTGGTTGAGTCACTTTATTTCCTTGTTAAAATGAGGTTCGTAGAAAATAAAATGTTGCTGCTGTCTTTCTATGTATGCGTGCTAGTCATTCAGAGACTGTGGGCTGACAGCGATACTCTCGTCTATCGCATGCAAGAGGAGTTACCAGCAAACACTTTCGTGGGAGAGGTCGGAAAGGACTACGGTGTTCAGTCCAGGTATTCCTCGCGTCAGCTCAGAGTGCTGCATTTCGATTTCACGACCTGGTCGCACGAATACTTCGTCATAAACCATAGGACAGGCGAAATCTTATCGAAGAAACCGATCGACCGCGAGGATATCTGCTTCCGAATGGAATCATGTGCAATTTCAGCTGACGTCATTCTCAAACCGTTGAACGTCTTCCGACAGATCGTCAAGGTCCGAGTGGAGATAGTCGACGTGAATGACAACGATCCGGTCCTTCATCCGTCAGCCATCGATCTCAGTATATCGGAGATGGCGCACATGGCAGCCGAGTTGCTCGTCGGTCACGCCTACGACTCGGACACGGCACAGTTCGGTCTGGAACGATATCGCCTGGAGCCGCGCAGTGGGACGTTCCAGCTCGACATCTGCGATCGGCTGGACAGCGGGAAGGACCTGAAACTCGTTCTTGTTGAGAGGCTGGACTACGAGGACCTGACGAGCTACGACCTGACGGTCTATGCGATTGACGGAGGAGGTCGTTCTGGGTCCGTCGTTGTTCACATCGACGTCGAAGACGCAAACGATAATCGTCCGGTGTTTGGCAATGTGACGCTGAGCGTTAAGGTCGAGGAGAATGCCACCGTGGGCGATGTGATTACGTGGGTGCATGCCACCGACCGGGATTCCGGACTGAACGGAGACGTTTGGTATTCGCTGTCGAACAGTACGTTGACGATGGACAGCGAGGATTTTGGCATAGACGGTCAAACGGGTGAAGTCTTCGTTGAGAGGCCGTTGGATTTCGAACGGCAGACCATCTACGTGTTGTTTGTGACGGCTTCTGACCGAGGACAGGACTCGCAAAACGGTCAGACGACGATAGTTGTAAACATCGAAGACGTCAACGACAATCCGCCGTCGATTTTCGTCAATGGTTTCGCGGGAAACGACGACGCTTCTCCGGGGGAAAAGCCCATCGAAGTTTCAGAAGATTCCGAACCAGGTTCGTTCGTATTTCATTTCTCCGTCAGGGATGTTGACAGCGGAGAGAACGGAAGATTCCACTGTTTCATGAGTCACAGTCAGTTCCTGCTGCTCGAAATGTATCCGGGAGAATACAAGACGGTCACAGTCGTCAGACTTCACAGAGATATTCAGGAAGTCTATGATCTGGTGATAACGTGCCGAGATTACGGGAGCCCAAGTCTTCTTTCCAGCAGGTCAATGAAAATACGGGTAACCAGCGCAGATAACGACCTTCCAGTCTTTGAGCAGGACCGCTTGTTTGTAGCTCTAGCAGAAAACAACGAAGTAGGCGCAGAAATCGCCAGAATTTCTCTTACACACCCAAGCAAACAAATCATTTTCGAACTCGACGACGCGGTGGAAAATCTCCTGGACATCGATCCGCACAGCGGAACAATAAGAAGCAAGATTCGATTTGATCATGAAGAGTTTGATCTTCTCGAGTTCAACGTCACCGCCAGATATCGAGACATTGAAACTCGTTCAACACATATTCAGATGACGCTTTCAATACTGGACGACGACGACGAAATCCCGCGATTCACATCGGAAACCTACGCCTTTCGTGTTCTAGAGAACGAAGAAGTCGGTACAAGGATCGGACACGTCTCTGCCATCGACAGAGACTCACCGCCGTTTGACATCTTGTTTTACTCTGTGCAACTGACAGACGAAATCTCCATTCTCTACTTTCAAATTGACATGTTCACCGGACAACTGCTCACGAAGGCGGTTCTAGATCGTGAGTCGCAATCGCTTTTCACCATCACTGTCCTGGCCACATCTCCCGATCGGAATCAGAGTTCATGCGCAAAGGTAACCATATACGTTGACGATGTGAACGATAATAAACCCGTTTTTATCTTCCCGAGCGAAAGCAACAATATCGTGGTCGTTCCAGATTCCTTAGCTGTTGGCCAAATCGTAGCAACACTTTCGGCCAACGACCGCGATGACGTTGGAATGAATTCAGAGCTGATCTTTAGGATGGTAGGTGGAAACGGATCATCCACAGTTTCGGTGAATCCGACGACGGGTGAAATAACCCTGACAAAGCGGTTGGACGAAGAGCATGGTGTGTACGTCCTTGAGTTGGTGGTGATGGATAGGGGTCAACCACAGTTGTCCAGCTCGGCAAGGCTCAGCATTGCAACTAGAAGTTCTTGGTTGAGGCAGAGCAGACGAGGAGGAGCAGATGGAGGATGGTCCATTGAGACTGGTCTGCTTCATAGTCGTCAACTTCTCAAAGTCTTATTTGCTACATTCCTCTTTCTCTTGGGTCTCATTGTGCTTGCTTTGGTGATGATACTTCGACAGTTGAGAAACAGAACTGCTAACTAGTTTGTATTCAATGTATTGCCTCTGGCAGAAACGTCGATTGGCTATGTATTGTATAGCCTAGCGGACTAGCCTACGTTTGAGCATCTGCAGCTGGATATTTATAAAGTGCAGTTTAAAACCCCAGAAGGCCCTATAAGCTTGGCAATCTTGCATTTATCTTAAAGGTTCCCTCATACAGACCTGAAATTGTTTCTTGAACGGACTCCGGCAACATATTGACATGTACGAATTCTATGTTTAAGGAGTTTAACGGTATAGGCTGTTCAAGATAGATGGCTTCATTCACTAGCGTGACTTACCTGGTAACTAAGAAAGTTACTAAGAAACATGCAATGCTGTGTGTAACAGTTTTCCACTCAAAACTCATTGATCACACATAAAATGAACTGATCTCATTGAAGCTGAATGGCTTGAAGCAAAAAAATATGATAGCCTGTTGTTCACATTTGAGAGCAATGCGAATTGTGCGACACTTTTCTTCTGTGTTGACAATCAGACAGCTCAACTGACAACTTGCAGAAGAAAAAAGTAAAATCTACCAAACAATGAATTCGTTGATGACAGCGTTATTCCCTGGCAGACTTGGCATTGGGTTGTATGGGGAGGCGAGGGATGGGTTATTAGATGTAGGAGACTTTGGGTGCAGGTGCGTATTGGAGGAGGGAGGAGTTTTGACACAATGTGACAAAATATTATATGTCTAATTATGATGTCCACGTTATCACTAGCCAGTGGTGCCTAGGGGGCCTAAAAAGGCCATACGGGGGCTAAGCCCCCCCAAAACTGAAATACATCTATTGTATGAGATTTCGACCAAATGCCTAAAAAAGTTGTCAGAAATTTTCCACGAGACTTTGACTGAAGACAAAAAAATTCACCAGAAATTTTGGCAGATTAAAATGGAAAATTTCCTCTGCAAGGATTCAGCCCCCCCAAAACTGAAATCCTGGCGCCGCCGCTGATCACCAGGCGTGATTAGGTGCCATTGTAACGACATTGCTGTGTTACGGCGCCACAGAAATCGTCATTGTTATTATCACCAAAGAAGATCTGAAGCCTAACATCTACCGGAAATCAGATTGGCCTCTACAGGAGATTGTGAACTGAATTACAATTTACTTCAACAAACTTCAGCGTATGCTTCGAGTATAATATCAAATAAAGAAATAATTATCACCAGAAATAATTTAGAAATAGTTCATGTTAAATAAAAAAAGATTCATTCGCCATAAGAACGACTTTATTGATGGTAAGGCGTTCTTTAATCCCGAGCAGAAGAAAATGCGAATATTTCAGAAATTTTTCTAAGAAACGACTCAATAAACAGGAAAATCTGCATCGATATGTCTTGCCCAGGCGTGCAATCCACCTCGGATATCACGAACCGAAACCGGAAGTCCTTCGCAGATCTGTCGGATTTTGTTTACAGCCAGCTGCGAGTCATTTCCTCGACGACAGACGACAAAAACTGTTCCAAAAGAAGAAATGATTGTAGATGAAAACCTTTGGAAACAGTTTAGTTCAAAGTTTTTATTTTAAGAGAACTAGGCCTACTTCTGCTGACCATTTTCATCTGTTTGTACCTTGATCACGAACCTCATTAACACAACATCGTGCTTTTGCTATTGTGCATCCCTCAATGTGGAATGATTTTCCATCCGGAATCGTAGAATTTTCTGGTGGGGAATTCCCCTGCTGCGTATCACTGCTTGAAATTCTCGTTTCAATGGCCTGTCGCGCTGAGAGTGCTTCTGAATAGCTCTGCTGTCAGAAGCGCTTTACAAATGTAATATTAGATTAGATTAATTTATGGACCCTAGAGAATAGTTTTAGGTTAGCATTAAGTTTTAAGTTGAAACTCACCTGGAAAGGTGTTCGTTTGAAGTTGATGAATGAGATCTTCAGCAACGGCTGGTTTATCAAAATCTTCCATAGGAATATCTGAGGAGGTTCAATGTAAAGAATATACACATATGTATACTGGCTGACGACTGTTGCAAGTCACTGTCATATTAAGATAAAACTCTCATGCAGGGTCACCCTAACAGTAATTTATTCCGAGAGAAACTTACCAAAATTGGTCATTGGAATACAATAGCACCGGAAGTATAAAGTATATAGAGTACAGTAATAAACAGCTTTCACTTGTCAAATAAGAGCTGGGGTAAAATATTTTAGAGAGTACGGAATAAACGAATGTATTGCAAAATCTAATGTTGGCAATTATGTTACACAAGTTTAGTATCTTAAGTCCCGGCATCTTTTCAGTTACTCAGCAGAGGGGTCAGACGAACAGCATGGGTTTGAGCACCCCCCCTCAAACAACTAAAGCACTGTAAATGGATAGACAGACAATGCGAAATATGATAACTCGTAAGGATACTCCTAGTTGTTGTAGGCAACTTGCAGATGTCCAATTCAACCGGCTGCCTGACGTCAATCAGGATATGCGGCTCAGTGACATCAACCAAAGACCTGTAGTCCTGTTTTGAAAACAAAGTCAAAGATTACAAAAACTTAGCCTAGAATGAACAGATCCAATTTCACCTAATAACTTCTGTTGTGTCATTATCCTATTACAAAAGGCACCAATCAATGTTAAAACTTAATGTGCAGTCGTCATCAAAGATCCAAAATCAATGTCCAGTCAAATTCAAACAGATCTTCAACTTGTATACAGGTCTAAACTGATGTTCTATCTGAATTTGACCAGATGTAATGAAATTTCTAATTTGTTACATGACTGAATCAAAAGTCGTCTGATAAGTGAATCCGGTTACAGCACAGACATAACATTGGAACAACAGCAGCAAAACCACTTCTTATTAATAAATGCATTATCATTGCACAAGAGTATTTTGATACACGCACTCTGGTCCATTTACTAGAGATATGGATCTATAATCCAACAGTTGAGGATCCTAACTCGCTCAACAGACTCCATGATAGAGCAGTTTAGGCACACTTGCCTTGCATCTTATACTCAAATTTATTGATCTTGCAGGTGCAAAAGTATAAAAGAGATTAAAATAAATCATAATAAATAAGTTGAAATTGCATAATCATCATCGAGGTTCATGGAAGATCATTTATACAAACCTTGAGTTACCAGTGTCAAACTCATGACCACAACTCTCTGCTGCATTGAGCTTAAGTATAATATGAACACATCAACTTCACTTCACTTCTTTCCTTCAAAAATCGGCTAAAAACTTACTACTTTTCCTTGGCTTTCAACCACATGGATCTCTAACTGCATCTTCCTCTGGCGGCTGACTATCCGAGCCTCAGATTCACATTTCGGTGTGACCTTGCGCACGCTACAAATTTATTTAATAATAATAACCATATAGTCAGTGAGCAAAGATGGCAAGTCATCTCACCTCATTTCCAAAGCAACGACTGCTTCTAGATATTAGTTTTAATGACTGTCCTTCCACTTCTGTTCAACCCCCGCCCCATCTCACCTAATCTAAGAGCAATGACCAATTCTTACCCAAACTGATATTCGTTCGTCATCTTTCAGTATGTGAAGATTCTTATCCTGCAGAAAAACCGCAAACAGTTGAAACAAGCACTATTTATAATTAAGAATGATATAAGTGACATATCCTTTTATATTGAACTGAATGAACTCATTAAGTGTCTTTCAAATGTTATCATCCAAACAAACGTCTTTCTTATAGCAATCAAGCTGTGATTAAAAGAAAGAACAATAATTATTAGGGCGTGGTAAAAGAAACATCTTGAATCTTAAAGTAATTCAAAGTACAAAGAATCTAATCATATCTCAACTAAAGCACAATGAATCTACTCATAATTATCCCAAATAAAGCACAATGAATCTACTCATATCTCAACTAAAGTGCTAAGGATCTATCTGAAGCAATGTGAATGCACAGAGAAGAATAGAAGAGCAAATCATGGCATGAACATTGAACAACTGCTAGCGACGTCATTTTCACGACAGAATTTCTTCAATTGCGATCAAGAGAAACGAGAACCTTGTCGGTTGCCTTTGCACCACAGAACTGCTCGTAGTCAATAAGTCCGCAGACAGATGGCGTCGGTCCACAGACGGCGCAGTCTCTCTTTCGACCACGAAGTCTCACGGACCTGAACGCTCCTTCGAAACCATCAAACAACAACATTCGCTCGCCATACACAGCTGAGCGCATCATGGGTTTACGAGTCAAGGAAATACGCAATGGAACGAAAATATGGATAAATGACAATGAGTTAGTCATGTTAAAAGTCATCGTAAGAATGTTGGTAAAGAAAATAAGGATAATGGCTATCAAGTGAATCAACGAGTTAAATTAGTTGAATAACTGATCCAAAAAAGTTGGATAAAAAGGCAGAGGAAAACATCATCAGCAAACTCAATATTTATCCTGTTCGACAAAGAAAATAAAAATTAAATAGTTTTTTAAGCTAAAGATACACAATTACTAAAGTCAATCGTTTCATATAAATTAACTAATAAATAAACTGTTAATATATACCATAATAATTTATTGATTTAGAAATGTTTCTGTAATATAATTGACGGATACATCCCATGTCTGCAGCGATTTTAATAACTTCGAGCGCCTGCATGCAGCCAATCACACCAACAACTGCAAAAAGAAACACAAAAGGCATAAAATACAGGTAATCATTTTGAATGACTTCCATCCTCTGAAAGTGTTTCACTGGTCGAGTATTTGAATAATACAACAGAGTAGGTGTCCGTTTGCATTCAACTCAAACTATGTTTGCATCACAAGCATCAAGACTGACTATGGCAATTGGCAATACCATCTATGCGTGCCTTTTTGTAGCAATAATCAGCAATTTATTTCAGATGATCTAGAGTCATAAATGGTACACCTTCGCATAAGCACATGTTGAGCTTTATTTGGGAGGAACTGCACTGGTCATTTACGGAATGCAGTCAAGTCAACAGGTGCCGTAATAGAAGAAGGAACACCAAAATACATGCTGCAGTTACTTATTAACTTATACAAAGAATTATCGTTGACTTATGAGGAGCATACCAGCGCCCATGACTCCCCCATCTGAGCAGTTGGTCACAGCATCTGGAGATGGTGGAACGGGGTAGAGACATCGGTAGCATGGAGAACCCTTGTAGTTATAAACGGTTAACTAAAAAACAAATATAAACACTTGATTACATCAGCAGATAACTATCAAACAATAAACTGAAGACAAGTTAAAAAGTTAGCTACACAGGAGACAGAAAGAGAAAATTCATTAAGTCACAAAATTATATGACCACCACACCCAATGATTCAGATATTCCTACCTCGTCAACATCATTTTCAGTAGTCAGGCAATCTACCTGCAGCAGCCATTCTCTAAATCAACATGTCCTCCTTGGTTCCAGAGTTGCCACATGGACACTGCATGTATCTTTCACAAACACTTTCAAATAGTTCACTATTGCCAGAGCAGGACTAGGAACAGCCTCTGCACAGAAAATGTGCTACATAATAATTCTGCATGAATAAATGAATTGTTGTCATGAATCAAGCATTTCATAAATGAACCTAGGAGTCCAATTTGTAACAACGATGAACCATATTCCTAACAATGATCAATAAAATTCATAATAATCACGATTTCATGATTATGATTAACACCACCAGAGTTAATCATACTACCTGGCCTTCGAATCTCAATGCACTGCCAGAGACAAGTGGCTTTGAAGCAAGAACGCAAGCATCGCTGAGCAAATACCGAGTGGCGACGTTGTCCGTTGCATCAACAATGATGTCATACGTAGGAATCAGTCAAAGATACCAAACAACCGGATAGCATTTTTCTAAATCGTAAAATACACCTAAAAATATCTTGGTAATTTTATAATCACTAAAATAGAATAGAATATAAAATTAGTTTATTCAGCTACATATTGTCAGAACGCAATGTGAATCTTACAAAATATGGCTGTGTGTAGGTGCAGGTTTACCGCTTTAACATTTCAACAAGTCCTTTTCGTGAACAATTGGATCAAAGTATATGACAAGCACTAATAACTGTCAGTCGAATCATTTATTCATGCATTCATTAGGACATTTATATAGCGCTCCTTCAAGAAAAAACTACTCAGAGGCGCTCCCGACTCTAGCGCGAATGTAAAACAGCTAAGAAATTACACAGCACCTTTTAAGATATTCTGACGGATGGCATTTCTTTAAAACATAAAATATATCCAGAAATAATATCACTACAATAGAATATAATAGATCATCTAATGAAGGAATGTTACATAGATGGGTACCCACTCATCATGGATTCAAATACCCGACACGTATTTCCCCAAAGCTTTTGACACCAATACTAATAGCGCACTCACAAATTTTGAGCAAAGCAGATATCACAGAACTTTCTTCGTTCATAGAACAGACTTCAAATTAGCTTTTAACATAGTGAAGGATATTGTTCAATGATTTTAAGTGCATTGCTGCTACTCAGTGCAATTCGATATGGAACGCAAACAGTCCAGCTATTCACGCTGCAAATAACAATTCATATTCACATAATGATTTAATTGCAAGTCAATCAACAATTAAACAATCAACAATTAAACAATCATCAATCTCCCGTTCAGCAACCATTCATAAAATGTAATTCAACCAGTTAGCCACACCAGTCATGTAAGACAATAAAGAGTCAGGAAAATGAAGATACATGATAAAGTAAGGAAAAGGTTATGTCAGTAAAGGTGAGCATAAGTAACATCGGGAAATGTAGGGTAAAGTAAGCTCATATTCAATTCAATTTCAATTCAATTCATTTTTATTGCAACCAGAATACACATGGCAATAACAGCAAATGTAGAATGCTTTGGCTACAAATGAAGGTCCTAAAGGGATGTAGATCCCGCTGAGGAAGGTCACCCATGTGAAAAATTCCCAAGGAGAGTTAACTAAGAGAGCAATTTAATGAAATTAAGTGAGGTAGTAACAGATTGCAACAAAGTTTAAATTGATGAGAACTTGCGATGAAACAAACATAAAGTTCTACAAACTTAATTAAAGTCTTAACTACATGCGGAGTGTGCACATTCAGCTGGTTTAGTTTAGGAAAATAGAAAAACATGCAGTCTCATTTTAAGGACCTGCAAAATACTCAAGTGACTAGAACTCAGCTAAGTAAAGGAACAATAACTAATCTCTATTAAAAAATCTGTCGATGGTTGAACAGTTGCTGCTTTAAATTACAAGGCATCTGACCATTATAGGATCAGAAAAAGGCACTATATAAATATCCAGACACACACACATACACACACATACCTCTTACAACCATCAGCAACAGACTGCGACTTGGCTGAACCAACTTTCGACTCTGTGTGCAAAACTTGTCGATGCAGATTACTAAGTTCAACTTCATCGTAGTCAACCAATCCAAGCTTGCCTAAGATCACAGAACGATCGAAATTTAATACAAATTACTAATCTTAAAGCCATAATGAGTCACCATTGTTAAGGTAAATATTGCAAGTCATAGTTCAGAAGTTATCATAGAGTACCATTTGGAAAGTACTACAAGTCACTGTTAAAAAGTTACTGCAAGGTGCTACTCTGAAGCAATCTCATTGTAAATTCAACTTCAAGTTTTCAAAAGTCATTGTACTGAAGTGGTCATGATGATCCCATTCACGACTTTTATCTTATTAATCCTTCCAATTTCAGGTCTTCCTGCAGCCTTTGTTCGAGAAATTGTGACTCTGATAATCTCCTTTTCAAGACAAACTCCATTCTTCTGCAACACATGCTCAAAATAGGAAACCCTTCTTTGCTTGCTCACTCCTTTCCACTCCAGGAGTCTCCAACACCCACTGTTTGTCCTTCTCTCAAGATACCCTGAGGACCTGGTGCATACATTTAATTCAGGCACCTCGATTCTGCCGCTTGTCCATTTCAGAGGTTCAGCTCTCACAAGCATGTATACCCATTTCAACTGGCTACTCAAGAACCTACCTATTGAAGTCGCAATTGCTATTGCAAAAAGATCTTATGACTCGCTCATATTTTCCAAATTTTAAATACGGTATATGCTATTTCCATAACATAATATGTAATGCGCCATAATCAAGCAAAAAAGGGAGTGCTCTTGAGATGCTTAGCAGTCAAAACATATGTTGAAAATGACTGTTAAGAGTCACTAGATGAAGTATTCAAGTAACAATGACAAATTATTCTCTAGTGAGCAACTGTTACCACAAGCTGCTTACCAACTCCAGCCGCTGCCAGATAGAGTGCCACGGGACAACCGAGTCCACCACAGCCGACAACAAGAACTGAAGTCGATCGAAGAGCTAACTGACCTACGAACGATTGACCAAACAGAAAACACAGTTAAACATCTTCTCATATAAAAATCATTAAGACATATTAATCACTTGATACCATCAAGATCTTATTGGGGGTATCATCTTCAGCTCTTCGCTACTTGAAGTCTCTTCTTTATTTCCTCGGGGGTGTCACACTGAGATCGTCTTTGAATAGCTAGTCTGTAAGAGGCGCTTTATAAATGCTTATATATATGCAATACAATACAATTTTAAAACCAATGTAATGTGTGACTGAGAAGATTTTGACTTAACAGATGTTGCAGATAAATCCCCAAAAACATGAAAATGCACAACAATATTTGGCAGGCAACAGCAACAATGTACTGTGTAGTGTGTTGCTTCAGCAGATTACCTCTACTACAATATGAGAGGCAGAGATACATTGTGCGGTAAAGGATTTGGTAAGTTCTAAATTACATTTATGTAAGAACTTAGAAGTATTCTACCAAAAGAGGTTTAATAGGCTTGTAAGCCAGCCTGAGCATAAGAAGAGCTGCCATGCTTGACTGAAAGGTGATGTTTTAACTCTCTCAAAATCCTTTATGTCCACTTGCATCATGGCCTGCATGGGAAGTGCTGATACGCTGGTTCTCATCATTATTAATTTCTGATCATAAAACATTCAGTGCTTATGGAGATGCTACTTGCAGAGACAAATAATTAACCAAAGAAGACCTACTTGTCTTAGTCGCTCAGAGCCTGGAAGTTGTCACTGGTGAAATAACTTTTAAAGCACAATGACATTCAGGAATATCATGATTTTCTACGCCTGACACAAAATTATTCTTTTGACAGATTTTTTGTAAGTTGTCTTCAAGTAAACAATAAGCAGAATTTGCTTTATGCAGCAGAAGACAAGCCAAAATTCAACATATCACAGACTGCTTTCTTAAAGACATTTCAGCTTACATGTTCAAAATAAAGTAAATGGAACATATGTGTACATCGATTATCACAAAGAAGCTATCATGAAATACTTGCCTTTAACTCCAAATTCTGGAAGAATTAGTTGCCTGCTGTACCTAGCAATTTCAGCATTGCTCAGTTTTGTCAAAGATTCCGTAACACAATTGTCCATTACTGGGCAGCATGTGGCAGAAGTTGGATCCTCCTGTAGAAAAATATTTTGTTGTTTACTTTCTAATGAATATTTATTTCAGTTCATATCCAAATAATTGTTTCATTAGGGCAATACATCACATCAGATCGACCCTGACCATGAATAAATTGAACATGTCTCAAACCGTTGTCTGTTCTCTCGTCTCCACTCGCCTATGCTAAATTGGTTTTTGTGTCTTTCAGACGTTGAGCTCAACAGACTGCAACGCATCCAAAGTCCTTAGCTTGGGTGGTGCTGTGCGTCCCAATACAAACTAGTTCCTCAGTCCGACTCCTTGAGCTGCATTCGCTCCTTGTTCAGTACAGGATAAAATTCAAATTGGCATGTTTGACCTACAAATCCTTCAGCAACAACACACCTCCCTACCTTCAGTAACTACTAACTCCTT
The DNA here is from genome assembly GCA_949752735.1 of Lumbricus terrestris. Lineage (NCBI taxonomy): Eukaryota > Metazoa > Annelida > Clitellata > Crassiclitellata > Lumbricidae > Lumbricus > Lumbricus terrestris. The sequence goes on from OX457038.1 coordinate 63,277,997, forward strand.
ACATTCCTCCTCATTGACTGCGATCATCGGGTACAAGTCTTTTAGCTGAACCGCAATGCAAACAGTTATGGGCAGGCATGCATTCCTTGCCTAATAGCCTATGCACTCAAAGAATGGAATCGGTTTCCACTCGAGATTCATAGCTCAAACTCACTTCATTCCTTCAAAAAGCGGCTTCGAACTCACTATTTTTCATTGGGTCTCAAACAGATGGATCTCAAACTGCATCTTCCTCTGGCAGATTATTCTATTCTATTCTATTCTATTTTGGGATTTATAAAGCGCCTTTCACAGTACAATCTAATCAGAGGCGCTCCCAGTGCGAAGAACTCCTGGAAAAAGAAAAGTCTTAAGACAACGGGCAGAAAAAGTATTCGCGCCTCAGATTCACATTTCTGTGTGACCTTGCGTGCGTTACAAATTTATTTAATAAAAATATTGCCCCATGTTCTAGACAAGTAGCGACCAGTGTACATGTATCGTGCCATCAAGAAAGATTAAGTCATAATGATTCAGAACAGATAATATAGAGGACTTCGCTCAACAGTCCAAATAAAGGTCATTGTGACTAACCGCTCGGTAGGAAGTAAACAGTATGGCGGTCACAGATACACGCAAAATAGAGCGGCCTCAACTCCGGCGATCGATAGCCCAATGTTTCCGCGCGAAACATTGGGGTCCCGCTTCAGACAGTGATGTTGTGTGAAGTAAGTAAGTAAGTGATGAAGGTATTTCTAGATCTGAAATAGAAGTCGGATTGATGAAAAAACGCTTAAGTAATGGAAGCTGGATGATGGTATTCTTATATTTGAAATAGAAGCTGGGTTGACGAAAATAACAGGCGAGAAACAGAAGCTGGGTTAATAAAAATATTATAGCTTAGCTTGGAGCAGGATTGATGAAAATGTTCTTGATTAAATTAGAGCTGGATGGATAAGGATCTTGTTAATTAAATAGGAGCTGGATTGATTAAAATGTTTCCGATTAAATTGGAGTTGGATTGATGAAAAATAATCATTATTGAAACAGAAGTTGGATTCATAAAACAGCTGATGCAATTGAAAAGCTGGACTTTTACTTACTTACTTATTTTTGCCTGCTGTCTTATTGCACCATTGACTATTAAGCGGAAACATTGGGCTATCGATCGCCGGAGTTGAGGCCGCTCTATTTTGCGTGTATCTGTGACCGCCATACTGTTTACTTCCTACCGAGCGGTTAGTCACAATGACCAAATAAATACTATCACAGCAACTCGTAATAAGCATTTATTCAAGAAACTCGGACCTTATTCATATCGACTGGATTCACTGGAAGATTAAGTGAGTAGATTATGTTTCAAAACTGCACGCGACTTGATAATAAGCCGGTCAATAGTGCGTTTACCGGTTTATTATCAAGTCGCGTGCGGTGTTGAAACACAGCACATAACCAGATAACAAAATAATAAACATCGGTCCACGCACTATTTTGAGCGATAATAAGGCGCATAGTAGTCATAAACAAAATAAAGTATCCAATAATGCCACAGCGACGTACTTTCGCCTGTAGCTTATTTCTCAGATATTCTAATTCAGCGTCCTTTTCATTTATAATATTTTGCAATCGCTTAATCTCTGCGTGCAAAGCATCGTTGGTCTCCATGTTTCTTAGTTGTGTCACAGTATAGGCCTTTTTATAGCGCTAACCAAGTTGCCATCATAGGGATGCCACTCTCAATAATAAATTCAAAAAGTGTCAAAAGGCTAGAAAACGCTAGATCAAGAATTTCAGAGAAATGCAAGGATTTCTAGATTTCAAATTTCTGACAACCTTTTTTTAATCTTCCAGTCCTAAAATGTCAAATTTTCCTTTTTTCTCTCAAAATTCCTGATGAACTTATTTTAATCATCCGCTTCCAAGTTCCAAATCTTAAACCTTGCGGCATTTTGCTCGCCTTTCGTAGCCTATATATATATATGTTTTTTGTGAACCTCAAAATGTCTTTTTTGCCAAAGTTGGAAAAACAGCCGTAAGAAAAAAAGCTAGATCCTGACAAACAAAACCTAGAAACTTACGCAAGACGTGAAAACTTAGATCTAGGTGGGAAAAGCTACGAGTTGCAACGGTACAAAATAAAAACAGTAATGTAATGTGTAATGTAATCGCAAATTTATATAGCGGCTGTGTTATGGCTTCGACCCTGAGGGTGATATCCTTCACCACCTCTTCTCCACGTTTATATTGCGACCGAGCCACCCGCAGTAAAGATCCGAGAAATTAATCTCTGACCGACCGGGAATCGAACCCTGGCCGCCGGCGCGGCGAGCGGGCTACCAACCCACTCGGCCACCGAGGCCTAGGCCTAGGTGACTACGTCGACTCGCTTTTCTGCCTGCATGTTGACTAGTTTTTCGGGTCCGCGCCATTTTGACAGAGACACTCCACCTCAAAGTTATTGCAGTAAAATGATCGATCGTTTGTTAGGCAACATTTTAGGCCTATTTATATATATGCATTGTGACTTCGTAAACGTCTCTCTACGAAAATGGCGGCTACTCTAAAGTTGGTCACACATTCTGACTGCAGCAGAAGCTAGGAGTCGACGTATGGTGTGTTGTTACGGTAGGCTACATGTTTAACGACACTGCCATTTCAAAGATGATTATAACGTGTCGATCGCCTCGCCATTTAGGTCCCCGTGGACAGCCGTGTCAGCTATTATAGCCCGAGAGTTTGAATATCTGAAATTGCCACTTCGGGAAGCGAACCTCGACCCGCACGCTCGATCTCTTTCACAGAGTTGCGTACACACGAGGGAACAGCGCTCTTACCGATGTAGCTAAGCGAGCTAGTCGACGTATGGATGGATGGATCCAGATTTGACCAGGGTCTACGACAACAGAAGTCGTTGCCCTGGACAGAAATGTTTGGCATAAGCTTAATATTATTACAGCAGTAGGCCTGCTGTTTGTTATAAATACATCCCTGGTGAGCAGGGATGCCACTTTGAATTTTCAAAAAAGGCAGATCCGGCCCAAAAACGCTACAAAAGTTATACTGGTTTTACGTTGATAAATTTTTTTAGTACGTGGAATTTGTCCAAAGTTCTAATGAAGTACAGGCATGGCTTAAAGTGTGGCCGGACGGTCATGGACGGCGTCAAAGCACAATTCAGTGGGGCGCGGTGGTGAAGTGGGTATACTATAGCCTATGTTCGTCGACTTGCAGTCGAAGGGTTGCGGCCCTTGCGGGTTCGAATCCACATCAAGTTGCCGCTTATAAGGACCTTGGGCAAGTTCTTCACTTACAATTGCTCAGCACTTCGGCGTGAAACTCCGATGCAGTGTCCGCTCTATAGTCAGGAGCGCCTCTGAATAGAGAGTTTGAAGGGGCGCTATAACAAGTGTACATACAAACAAACAATCAAACTTCAAATCTCAACGACGTCCTGCCACACAAACTGCAAAAGTGGGCCTAAGGGGCGTCCATATGCAATAGCTAGCCCAGCGGTTCCCAACCCGTGGCCCGCGGGCCAAAAGTGGCCCGCCGGGCCTCAAAACGTGGCCCTAGTCCTTCAAAGAATTTTAAAAATTATATGACAAAATTGACAATTTGGACAGGATAGAACACATAATTATTTTCCATTACAAATTATTTTATTTTTAACATCTATAAATAACATAAAAATTCTATTTTGATTCAATTATGACAATTTAAATGCTTTTAGTTAATTAAATTTTAGCCTTGTGGCCCCCTAATGACCTTCAACTAAGAAAAAGTGGCCCTCATGTCCTCCAACTTAGAAAAAGTGGCCCCAAAGTCAAAAAAGGTTGGGAACCACTGAGCTAGCCTATACTTTTATACACTTTAATTACTGACTGAGTACAGGTAAAGTACTGTATGCATCTGCTACATAAATATAAGGAAAAGAACGCAATCATAAAGACGCAAAACACTCCAAAACACATGCCTATCACGAAAGATATAGTATATTATTCGTTTAATTTGAAAATAAGACAAATCCAGGTGATATATAGGCCTACTGAGTCAAGTTAGGTTACAAGTCATTAACTCATGATGATAATGACTGAGCCTTCCATAATTATAGATGCTTGTTACAATGTCATGTTTAGCGCCATTGCCATATCAAAGATGATTAGTGTCGCCCTCCTCCTTTATCCAGGCTTGGGACTGGCACTGGCAGAGAACAATCAGTGGCGAAGTTTCCTTCCATAGATGATCAAATGTAGGTCGGACGCCCCTCCCCTTCGATCCCCTCCTCTGCTGAACAACGTTCGAAATCCGTTGCCTTGCACCGTTGAGTCCTTTGAAAAGATGACCTATCGCTGCATGCGACGATACTCACGACAGGCCAGCGATCGAGGTATCTCAATCAGGCAGAGATACAATTAAGCGCACGACTGCTATGCCGCATGCAGACAGCGCTGGTAAAATCAACAATCTGTCCCTTATTATTCTTTATTTCAAGAATTGTTCACCGTTCGAAATATCGTACGTTGGTATTCGATCTGGTCGCTACAATTATTATTGAGATCTCTACAACGCTCGGTGAGCTAACTGCAGTAAGAGTCAGTTTATTTAGGCCTACAGGTGGGCTTTTAGTTAAACAAGATCAACAGACCATACATTTTTTAATCCCGCATAGGCTACCTCATCACGATTCAATGAATCTAACTTTATCGAACGCTGTAAGAAGCGGTGTGCTTCGAATGTTCCGTCACCAGCACAGCTTAAAAGGCCTAATTAAATTATTGTGAACAGGTGAAGCTATTCGTAGGAAGCCTTGTTTTGCGGCCTATCTACGGTGTATTAGGTCTACATTAAATTACATTGTTGAAAAGTGGAATCGAAAACAATGCTACATTGACGTCTCTGTGGGAGAGGGGAAGTTCCACCACAGGAACGGCCTCTTCCCTCAGAAAATGTGGGGTTTTTTCAGGCAAAGGAAAGCTATGCACTGGTAGAATTACGAAATCTAAGAAATAGTGAAAAATTAGATGAATTCTAAAAAGGTCATCAGAAAAAGAGAGATGACACGAGTAAAAAACCTCCTCTGGTCGGCGCCACGCGTTTAAGTCTTAGTCATTGGCCGTCCACCAAACGGTGGTTTCTTCTCGCCCTCCCCCCCAAAGGGTTTCCTACAAAGCAGAGGGACTAGATTAAACAATGCCACCACCACCTAGGCGACGAATTTCCTTTTCCCTTGGTTGATTTCATTGTTCAGAATCGATAGAATTTATCTAAGCCTGCTGTGCTTTGCAGAATCTGTTAGCAGCGAGTCCTGTAGATCTATATGGAATTACATTTTGTTTGCAGAGGTTCATTTTTACAAAGATCGAGTATATATATAGGCCTACCGATAGATCTACTTGCATGGCTTAAAGTGTGACTGGACGGTCATGGACGGCGTCCATGCACTTATTTTCAAATCTGAACATCGTCCTACTTCGCAATCACAGACTGGAAAGTTAAGGAGCGCCCAGGTACTTATTTTTTTTTACACTTTATATGCATTGCCTGCTTGTATTTCAATACAGACCCAACAATTGTAGAAAATTTGTAAATTTTTTAGTTGAAACCACCCCTTTGTGTGTAAGCGTGAAATCTTCATGGAAGCAACGATGATAGCCTATATTAACTGTGGTGAAATATAGTAATGACAATATTCACTGGAATGAAACACATTTCTTAGAAGTAACAGTAATAATTGGAAATTCTACAAAGTTTCTATGCTGCTCAATATCTTAAATCAAGAATATATATATATCCGCATATATTTTTCAGTGGATCTATTCGCTTAAGATAGGCTTAGTGCATATTGCGTCACTGCACAGCAATACAATAGGCCTATTGTCTTTGGCAGAGAACGCCGCTCGCCATACGATCAGTAAAGCAAACAAACTAGTTTATTGAATTGGGTTCCTATCGATCGGTTCAACCTCTCCGCCAAGAAATCCTCGAAATCTCTTTTCACCTCATTCCCCTAATGACCCCTCAATCTTTTCGGTGCAATCGTCTTGTTTCGAACCTTGATCGGTAGAAGAAGAAAGCGACCATGGACTTTGTTTGCAAGTGGATTTAAAATTCAACCATGATTTTATATAGGCCTATAGCTGATATTGCCTATAGCATGTTGAACTCATCAGTTTCGAACCCTCGTCCGTACGGACCGCGGCGTTCCTTCACCGTTTCAAGCTTAGACGAAACTTGCAGATGCCCAACGCTTGCCCACTAAGGAAGTACCAAATATAAAGCCATGTAAAACGCAATGCGGATAGCAATGCTGGATTCATAACCAGTCTAGATCTCATAGCGAGTAGTAGCCTAGTTATTATTCACAACTGAATGAAGATAACACGATCGCTCGTTGTGAACTAAGTTAGAGACGACTTAGGATTGAGGACAAGCAGAAATGGCAAGTGAGCTGATTCCACACAGGTCAGGTAGGAATATAATTTCAATCAAGATTGTGTTTAAAAGTCTTAAATGAGCCTGGATTTGTCGGTTTTTGAGAACAATGTTAATTAAATTGTCATCATCAAACTTAGGCTAAGTTATGTGTAGGCCGGGAGCGCCCCTGAGTAGATGCTTTTGAAGGGGTGCTCTGTCAAGTTTGCATTGATAAATTGATTGAATGGGTGATTGACTGAAAAAGTATAAATGAACGATTGCCTTAAAGGCTTAAATTGTCGTTTAGTCATGAGCAATGTGATTTGCTGTACGACCTAGATTGGTTTGAAAATTTGTGGGCGGTGGGGGTTCAACCCCAGTCTTTCTTAGAGCCTATAGTAAAGTCAGCTTTTCACACCTCAATTCCAAGTGGATCATGATCCAGCCTTCCAGTTATATTTCCACAATTCTCGCAGTGTTTGAGCGATTGCATATGGCAGAGCAGAATGCAATCTAGAGCGAATGTGAAAATTGGAATTAAACTTTGGTTTAGCCTAAATCGTGTTAAAAAAGGATGGCAGAGAATCTCGTCAGCCCATGAAATAGACGCAGCAAATTCCACATGCTTAACGCGGTCTTATTAGAAGACATTTAACCGCAATATTTTGTCTTGCTTAGTTAAACCAACTTCATGAACGAAATTTTGTTGTTTCAAATTTCGAAAGCTGTCGAGAATGCAGACAGTGGCGACGACAGAGGGGCTATGGGGATAAGCCCCCTAAACAAGGACATCCGAGGGCTATGCCCCTAAAATAAGGCCTACCGGGTTTTTTACATGTAAAACTGACGTTTTGTGCGGATTAAAATGGAATATATTCATGAGATTTCGACCAGATGACTAAAAAAAGGTCGTCAGAAATTTTGGCGGATGAAAATGAAAATTTCCTTCCTCGAGGATTCAGCCCCCCCAATTAATTCCTGGCGCCGCCATTGAATAAACTGTCGACTTGAAATAACGGGAGCACTGCATAAGGCAAAAAATCAAAAGGCAGAAAATCAAAAGGCAGAAAATCAAGAGGCAGAAAATCAAAAGGCAGAAAAATAATAAGGCAGAAAAGTCAAAAGGCAGAAGAATCAAAAGGCAGAAAATCAAAAGGCAGAAAAATCAAAAGGCAGAAACTCATGAAGACGTTGCAAAACCAACTCAATATTTATTCCGTAGTGTTATAACACAAAAAATATAAAGCGCCATTAGCGTTATAAATGTCCTGATTCACCAACTATTTCAAAACATACAAAAATCGGCCTGTAATATTATAATGTTTGATGTTCGATGGTAAACCGATTAGATCTAATCAGTTTCAGCAGGTTTAAAGTAATTGTGCATTTATATTTAGACGACAAAGCTTACATATGTCACGATAAACACTACGACACACAGGGCAGACAATTACTTCAAACTTAAGCAGCCGGTTCAAGGCATCCAGGCATCCATTTACAAAAGTGGGGTGGTGTCCACTGTTTCAATTCTCAATCAATGCCTTCTTATTTTCCGCCTTTTCAGTTTCTGCCTTTTCATTTTCTGCGGTCAGATTATTGTTTGTTTAATGAAAATAACTGCCGTTTGATTTTCTGCCTTTTGATTTTTCTGCCTTTTGATTTTTCTGCCTTTTGATTTTTCTGCCTTATTATTTTTCTGCCTTTTGATTTTCTGCCTTTTGATTTTCTGCCTTTTGATTTTCTGCCTTTTGATTTTCTGCCTTATGCAGTAGACCCGAAATAACTTTCAGTCAGTTTTAGACATCGATTTTCTCTAAATATTCCACAATTGTCTGTGTGCCTCGATATAATATAGAGTATTTCGATAGCTGAAGCACCAGTCATTGCTGTCTTTCGCAGGAAGAAGGCGCAGGACGGCTTTTACGAATGAACAGCTCGAATTCCTTCGAAATGCATACGAGTGCAACAAATATCCGGAACCTTGGGAATACTCGCAGATGGGCAAGGATTCTGGTCTCAGTGGATCTGTTGTCAGGGTATGTTATAAGTTCCCCTAAATTTACATATGAATAGCTTCATTATAACTGCAGATAGACTAGATAGTACTAATAATATAAATTGCTATTTTTTTAGCCTATTTACAAGTGTTTCTATTTCACGTTGCAAGATCGGTTACTTCTTGTAGTGGGTCTTTAAAAGGTGCAGTGTAGACATAATGCTCAGGTTACGCAGTCTTTTAATTTAAAGATCAAAGATAATTATTTTCTATGAACCACCGTTTGTAGCGACAAAAAATTATTATTACGGGTTGATATACTGTGCAAACTGCACGTTAATTCCATTACTGGTTCGTATAAAGGAATGTAGACCTACAGTACCCCTTACATGCATAATAATTATATTATGTAGGCCCTATATAATTATGCGTGTATAATTGTATATATATATATATATATATATATATATATATATATATATATATATATATATATATATATATAGGCCTATGCTCATTGATGTCGTTACATTCTTTCACTTCACTCTACCGCCCACGCCGATCCAACCCTATTAAAACATCATTGACCCTATCCGTCTGTCTAACTCTTCGCCTGACTCTTCGGATCTTGACCTCTGTCTATCGACTTTGTTTTGACTGCGCACCTGTGAATAAGCTGGTTCCCGCGACTTGGCTTTTGTGGGCGCTGTAGAAGTTCCGAGATTACGATTACAATTACGATTATACAGAGCACTATGCAGCCTAAAGCTAATACGATTCAATCAACGAATTGTGTTTGTATAATTATATCCTATATTATGAACTATAGTCTAATAACTCTAGGCCTATTTAGGTTTCCAATGATTTTGATCTAGACTGGGATTTGCCACAGCCCAGAACATCTCTTTTATAGCGCTCAATCAAAGATTCATCATGGAATTCTATTTATACATTATAAGCTATTACATGATGAAAGTGCCATACATGTATTGGTAATATTCGTAATCGTAATCGTATTCTTCAGACTCCTAAAGCGACACTTGAAAGCCAAGCGCATTGCACCAGCTTCTGCTTATTCAGCATTGAAAGCTTCGCACACGGATGGCGCCTGCTTCAATGCTGGATAAACGAGGAGGGCGGCGCTAATGGGTTACGCAGCGCTCGTGAATAGGCTGGTGCCCCGCGCTTGGCTTTCGAGTGGCGCTCTAGAAATTTGGAGATAACGAATACGAAAAAATACGAATACGCGACACTCACTCGAACAGGCAGCGTTGATCAAAGATCTCACTCGACCAATATAATTATATCCATTGATTAAATATTCATTGTCATTGATTAATTATATGGGCTAGGCTATACAGTAGGCGGTATATAAGCTATTGGGGGACTTATATAGAAAAACGATGTCTTACAAGCTACATATAAGCCTACGCTTAAGTTTGTGAACAACGATTTTGCGATCCTGGACATATTTATTGCTCTTCCATGATCTAACTTCATCTAAGTATGATATTTGTGTCATGTTATCACTTCTGCTCCTGACACATTGAAACTTTCTTTTTCTGCTACAGACGTGGTTTTGCAATACAAGGACGTCGGAACGAAAGCACACGAGACCACAGTTTCAAATGGATGAAAAAGACAAGAAATTCTTTAACTACTTGGCTAGGAACCAGCCTCAGATTCTTCCGTATTTCCGCATGGTACCATGGTCGGCGAAGAACCAGCCTACATCGCATCAAGGGAAAGAGTTCAAAACATGCCCAACGAACCAGTTAGAGTCATGGTCGCAGAAGAAGCAGTTAGATCGCAATGTCCGCTCGTCAAGAAGTCTCAACCAAAACGTCGTTCAGACATCGTACGGAATTTTGGGCGATCATAAACAACAGCCTGTACCACTGACACCTTCAAACTTCTCCGTCGTTCAACATCAGCAAGTCGGCTACGATCCTCTCCTCGCTTTCCGGCAGTCAACAGGTGGCGCATATCGGGCCTTGTGCGACGCCACCGGCATTGACCGTTTCGACCCTCAAATATCTGTACTCCATGGAAACCTTCGTCCACAGCCGAATGGAACTTTTACCGCTGGCAGAGTCCACAACCCTAATCCGGATATTACAAAGGGCGCCTTTCTATCGACAGGTGGCGTGGTTTACCCAGAATGCACGTGCCCTGTAAATCAGCAGACGACAGCTGCATACTGCGCACCTGTTGGCAATCCCGCGTATTTCATCAATGATAAGCTGCATAGAAAGAAATTGTCGAAGTTTGCGGTTGACCACAGAAACATTGCCAACAATGGAGAGAATGTGTTGTCATATCCCAGCTGGTCTCAGGACATGCAATATGTTGGAAACTCGCACGGACTATGTTACACGTCGCAATTTATGCGACCGACAGGCCTGTAGATTTCATTTCCGACGATAGTGACTGCGCCTACTGTAGATCGAAGCGATTAACTAGAATAGAAATTACTATCGACATAAAACTGGAATATGACATTACAAACCGGTTTCTGGTTATAAACTTGTTGCTTTATTATAGTCAACTATATGGTGAATAAAAGACTAAACCGTATTTGACGCTGATCAATTGTTTTTAATGTCTTCAATATTGTACTTGACGTTGGTAAGTAAGCAGCCTACCAATATCTAGGCCTATGTCTTTCTATGATCATAATTATTTTCATCAATCCAGCTTCAGGTTTATGGACGAAAAATATTCATCTATCGAAATTCTGTCTAGGCAAAATAGTGTAAAATGATTGTCATCAATCCAACTTCCATTTATGCAGGAATCTTTTTCGCGAAACTCGCTTCTATTTATGCTATACAAGACAGAATAAATCGATCCGGCTTCTACAATTCAGTAACTTGCCAACTTCCATTTGCGAAAATAGTTAGGTTATTTCCTTCGAACCAGATTCTATTTACGTAAGGAATTAGTTTCACCAATCCAACTTCCATTTACGTCAGGCAAACAATCATTTTCCTCAATCCAGCTTTAATTTAAAATTGACAATATAAAGCAATTTAGCGATGTAGCCTAAGCTACAGTTTTACAGAATTAAAAAAATTAGTCTAATCCTTAATTTTTTCCATCAAGTCAACAAATTTTCTTTGTCATTTCAATTTTATCATTTCCGTCATCTCTTTGTTTGGTTACGATTTTAACGATTATTTAATCAATTAATCGTAAAAAATTAATAGTAATCGATTAATTTTGACTTGTTATATTAATTTATGATAAACAGTACTGTCTGCTTATTTTAATTGTGCTAAGCTGCCATTTCCGCCTTCCCGGAGTAACATATAATGAGCAATGATCATGTGAAAAGCAGCCTAGTAAAATATAATGAGCAATGATAATGTGAAAAAAAAAATAATATAATGAGCAATGATATGATAGGCTAATGTGAAAAGTAGTAAAATATAATGAGCATTGATAATGTGAAAAGGAGTAAAATATAATGAGCAATGATAACATGAAAAGGAGTAAAATATAATGAGCAATGATAATGTGAAAAGGAGTAAAATATAATGAGCAATGATAATGTGAAAAGGAGTAAAAAAATTAATGAGCAATGATAATGTGAAACTTTGTGTGAAAATTAAGTAATCATTTATGCATTTGAGATTGACCTACATGTACATGCTGAAGGAAAAATATAGATTGTTTTCATTGCAATAAAAAGTTCGATCAATTGACATTATTTTGTACAAAGAAAGCCGTAGGCCCGTGACTACAATTGTGACACTTTTACGACGCTCATGCAACGTAAAGAAAGTTTATTGACATAAAATTTATTAATTGCATACGAGGCTAATTTGATTAAAATTATTTTAATCAACGCGAGACCTACTTTAAAGAAAACAGTGTAACAAGTTCACACTGACCGCTTTATTATGCTAGACAAAGACAATACACTATTGCAATAGTTTGTGCATTTTGAGCTATAGCCACAACAGTGTAGGCCTACAATAATTATTGGCCTACGCTAGAATTAAGTGATCACACGGATAGGGTAAACACTACAGTAATTGACCTAAGTGATCCCACGGATAGGGTAAACACTACAGTAATTGACCTAAGTGATCCCACGGATAGGCCTACACTCTACAGCAAAAACTTTCAAGATACATTTGTATACACAGCCCAATTTCAACACTGAGGCTATTAACACATGCAGTCATGGCACATGGCATAAGAAGGTAAAAAGTGTAATATAGAATGATGATGAGAAGACTGACGGCACATACATGTATAAAAAAGGTGATAAAAATGTAATTTGGGCGATGAAAGGTTCATAGCACGTAGAATATAAGTAATAATAACTGTGGTGTCAAGGCTCGATATCTCAGATTTAATATCTGCAACTTAATTACCATAATGATTCAGAAAATGGCAAGCTTAGCAATTAAATAAATCGTAACTATCACAAGACAGATAAATTTTCTATATTTAAGTACGTATATTAAGCGTAGGCCCATTATCACATGTAGGCTATACGCGCGCGCACCCACACACATGCACGCATACATACCCCAAACTCGATTAAAATTAATGTAAAGTTGCCTAGGTCGGAAAAGAATCAGTGGCACGGGGTATGATACGATTCTGTCAAAGCTCAATTGATATTGCAATTGCAAATATATATCACTCCTGAACGACCTTCTCCTGGTTAATGCACTTCGTTCGAAAGCTATTAACCTTGCAAATCCACTTCAGATCCGTAGGGTATACGCAGCCCAATAGATCCGGTGTTAATGACGTCACATGGATGATGATGTCGTCATCATATGGCCACTTCCGGTTCCGTAAGTGGCGACATCTTCTGTTCTTGAGCCTTGTGAGAACTGTTGCTATGCCTCTGAAAATGCACAGAAGAGGGCTTCTAAGTTCCAAGAGAATTATCAACGTTCACTTGTGAAATTGCATCTTTAGCGTATGCGAGTTATCTTATATTATAATTCCGAAATTCCATATGTTTGTTTGTACGGATTTTGACAAAATAGTCTCGGAATTGAAACAGCGTCGGTTTAGGCCTACCAAAAATTTTTGAAATTGATTCTTACCCAAATTATAAGGCAATCGCAACTATTTTCAGCTTTTAATTCACTTTAAAACAAGAGTTATTAGCGTTTTAAGACAGATTTCATCAATAATCGCTCACGCTAAGTTTTTAGTAATGAGTCTACAGTACGCATGACGTCATACTTGCGCAGTAATAATTTCCCTAGCGCCCCGCAGAGGCGGGTCACGTTTGGCTTTTTGGGGAAGCGGGGTGGGGTGGAGGGTTGGCGAAAACCCGAAATTTAGCGGTCAACGATGGGTACCACAGTGGAGTAGTGTTAAAACCCTAAATTTCCCGGGCAACGCCGGGTAACACATCTATTATGCTTATAAGTCATAGATGCCAATAAAATGACCATCAATGGTTGCCTTGTGCAGTAAGATATAGAAGTAATTTAATTAGATTATATACGATAAAGTAATATGAGAGGGAGATACATGTGACAGACAGACAGACAGACAGACAGACAGACAGACAGACAGACAAACAGACAGACAGACAGACAGACAGAGTGTATATACCTACCCAGATGTTCTTTGGTATTGCTATTCTGGTGCTGATGTATTCGATAAGACAGACGATAGAGGCGAGGATGGCCCCGAACGAGAGAAGCAGAAAGACTCCTGCGACGTTTGACATACTCAACTCTTCGTTGTTTCCCGTTGAAGTCTCAGCGAAGTCAGAACACATTCCACTGCCCCACCATCTACACTCACAACAACAGCAACAACAACAACAACTAAAATTGCAATCAGCATCGTCGTCGTCATCATAATTTTAAGTCGGTATAGCAACAATCAATGTTGTAGGCTATTATCAATTTGACAATAATATTATATAAAGCGATTCTCCGAGCAAGAACCTTACAGTCTTTCAGAAGCGCTCCCATGCCATGCGACTGATCCCGAGAGACGAGGCAAGATGCTATCATCATGTTTTCTGTAGTCGTCGTTAACATCATCATCGGCATCGTAACCTCGTCATTGGCATTATCATAGACCAATGTGAAATCTAGTCACCCTCCTTTGGGGGAACGAAGATATCTGGAGGAACTATTGTCATTTTGTCAAATTTTTCTTTTGGGGGAGTTATTTCTGTGGATTTCCACTCCGGCTACGGATGCTTAGATTAAACATAAGACCGGTAAGTAATCATATACAGACCCAATTAAATAGACAAAATCTAACATTGCGCGTGCGTGTGTGCGAGCATAAATAATGCATATAATATATATATAAGCGAATTCGTGTCGTTACCTGCCTTCCATTTCCACGATCTCCCCCTTCTCCCCAAGGTTGAGTATGGCCATAGTGAGGTCGTCCCTGTAGGGCGCCCCCATGGGTACCCCGATGCCATAGCCCTTCTCGTCGAACGGTTCCCCCGTCGATATAACGGAGCAGTCGCGGGTGGCGATGTACTTGTTGATCGGTGCATCCCAGATGAACGCGTAGTTGCCCTGCTTGGCCTTCTCGATGCCCTGCTCGGTGTTGTTGACCATCCAGTCGGGGTAGACCTGGCCCATCATCTGCCACATCTTCTGCAGGATCTCCAGTTGAGAGTTGCGGAACATCGACATGGCGTACGTGTTCCGAACCGTACCGTACTTGATCTTCGTCTGCGGGGCGAGATCGCTGATCGACTTGATCGGGGTCTCGATTCGTGTGACAGTCAGAAAGGCGGCGAGGTTGGCCGTGTACGAGGAGATGATGATCATTCCGAAGAACCACCAGGCACTCGTCAGCAGGCGACCGGAAGCAGTGCGTGGGTTCCAGCCCTCCGTGCCACCCCCGACCAGGGCGCCGTACATGAACCAGATGCTTTCGATGGGACCGAAGCGAGCGTCCGACGAATCTCCGGCTCGGTGATCGGGGAAGTTCGGACTGGCTCGGTCCAGCAGGAAGAGAAGAAGGCTGACGAGGACGAGACCGGAAACGATGGCCAACCAGACCCCGGTGGACAGCGGCGACAGGAACTGGAAGATGCTCGGCAGAGCTTCCGGTTTCTTCATCAGGAAGTTGAACATCTTCTGTTTGAACGGCTTCGAAAAGTCGACGGCGACCTCGCGATCGGAGGTTATCGAAATGGCGCCGAGGCACATCATCGCATGCTACAACGACCACATGATAATATAGTCACCATCGTCGTCGTCGTCGTCGTCGTCGTCGTCGTCATCATCATCATCATCATCATCATCATCATCATCATCATCATCATCATCATCATCATCACCATCACCATCATCATCACAGTTGTCCTAACTGAAGTAGTTGCAGTCATGATCGTGAGTGATTACGACGACGAAGATGATGACGACGACAATTGTCGTCTTCGTCGTCGTTGTAATCATGATCATCATCGTCATTCGTCGTCGTCGTCGTCGGTGCCTTATTCGTACGTCCGAACTTAGGCGGCACAAAGGACGATCTGTCTCCAAGAAGATCCCTGCTGCGTCGTTGTCGTTACCATAATTTTTTTATCGTCATCACCGTAATTGCAGTTTTAGAACGGCAGTCATTTGCTGCTTCTGAAATGGGAAAATTTATTTAGCGCTACTCAAGAAAACCTCTTCGATAGGAAACACCATCGTGTAGATATTGGCAATAGAATCAGGTGATATATTTTATCCACAGAGGTCATGATCCCATTCCTCACCCCATCGATCAGTTCCCGGATCATTCCGTTCCAATTTCCATTCTCGTCCTTCGATCCGTAATTTCCATCGGGTGACTCGTACAGCACGTACCGGAAGTTCAGATCCTTGGCAATCCGGTCGAAGAGATCGATTAGGAAGCCCTCGTACCTGGCGTTTCCGGTCAGATCCTTGTAGTTCTTCTTGTACATCACAAACGGAGCGTCCTACAAAGACGACCAGGCCATCGAAGCACTTCCGATTTCAGAGTATAGTTCGAAGTATACTTCAAACTGCTGCACAGTAATCTACCTCAGAGTAAGTTCGTAAGTTCGTAACTGAATGATTTAATGATTGCTTGGATGTTCTGGTTCACTCAGTTTGACAATATTTTAAAGTTCACCAGAGTGTTTAAAAGAACTTGAAAGTCATAGAAGTGCCTTTGCAGAGTTTATATTATTTTAAAATACTTCAAAATTGTGTCTATAAGTTCTGGCAATCGAATATTTCTTTAACCCTTTACCAAACGAGGGAATAGGATTTTCCAGACTAGTTTACCACACTATGGTCGGTAGATGGCTAAGTGACCCTAAACCTAACCTCATTAATTACTTTACTGTAGGCCTACCTTACTCTGCGGAATACACAGTTCACCAACTATACTGACGAATGTCGGCTTCAGAATCAACATTTAGAGGGTCTGAAAAGAAGACTGACAGATGCAGGTGACATGCAGACAACATCCGCATCTTGGACTTTTTAAGTGTAAAAAATGCTGGCGCTGCGTAAATAACAGTAATAGTCGAATCCAAATGGATTAACCCCCCTAGTGCTCACAGCCGCCCTTAGCATGCATTATTGACCCTAAGTATTTGAAATCTTCCACCTGCTTCAGTGCGTTGCCCTCACCATCCACCACCAGCAAAACTTCATCTGATCTTGAGCAAACCAAGTTTCCGTTTTACTGGCGTTTATCTTGAAGCCCTTACTCTCCAGCGTCTTTTGCCAACTGGAGAAGCTTGTCTGAGCACTCTCTGCTGAAACATCAGCCAAACTGAGGTCGTCTGCGTACAGCATCTCTCATGATGATGATACCTCTCTCCTGATGTTTTCTGACACTGCGTCCATGACAATGACGAATAGCAGTGGGATCAGGTACGATCCCTGATGTAATCCAATATGTACAAAATGTATCTCAAACTCAATCGTGGCTCCAGCTCTGCATCTCATCGAGGTGCGCGCCCCATCATACATGGGCATTATTAGCCGCACGATCTTTTTCGTTACCCCTTTCTTTCGCAGACTCCAGTATACCACTTCCCTCGTTAACCCTAGCCATGGAGATATTATTTCAAATCACATCTTGAGTCCTTTATACATTAAACTTAAAGCAATCGTATGACACATTGATGTGTTGATCTCGTGTAGGCTACAGCGATCCTTCCTTTGACCTCAAACACAGGTCGCCTCATTATTATTTAGCCTAATCTTGTTTTATTTTTTGTTTCATTATGAGGTTTACAGGTACGTGTGTACCATGGCATTGACCTCCCACTATACAGGCTTATAGGGTTTTACCCCTTGGCAGCGGCCCAGCGGTGCGCTGACTCGTCGTAGTTGCTGTTTAACGTCACTGTGTGGTAACAAAGACCATTAGCGACGCCCTCCTCCTTTATCCAGGCTTGGGACTGGCACTGGCAGAGTGCGACCAGTGGCGGAGTTAAATTTTTCTGACGTTTATATAGAGTCGGTCGACAGCGTTAAAAAAGTATCTAACGAGATCATAAGATCAAAATAACTGAGTGTATAGCAAACTTTTGCGACCACTACGGCTTTGAATTTAACCGTAAACATGCAAGGGGTCATTGCATAATTACGTAACGCGGAAAATTACCGTTTTCGACCCACCCACCCTGTAACGCTTCGTAACGTTGCCATTGACCCACCCACTCTCACCAGCGTTACGTGACGATTGTCACGAAAACTCAGTTGAGCTTTAGGTCTATGATTGGTTTACATGTAGGCCTATGTGCGCGAGTAATTATAATTCATATTTTCATAGTGAATTTAATATGGCCTAGCAGGCCCATGTGAATTAAGCTTATAAGGCCTACAAAATACAGAATGTTTTATTTATATAAATGACGATCATATTTGAAATGCATCAAGTGTAAAATTTTACACGCTGCTGAAAAGTTTCACGGACTAAATTGCTCATCAGCAATTAATCAAAATTAAGATGAACTAATTATTTGCTTAGTCTGGGCGCTTCAATAATTGTTAATAGAAATATTGGTGAGTTCTGCTGAGCATCAATTTTAGATGTTTGAGATTCGTGCCCACCAATTAAATATATGCTTCAAAGTGGTTCTTCGATGTCAGGAATCCAAGGGGAATTGGGCCCACAACGTGCGTTAATTGTTCCGTTGGCAAAACTATCACAGATTCAAACAATCCGAACAGCGGTTTCCGGTTTGCACAAACCAGGGAATAATATTGAACTTGATGTCTGCTGCCGTATCTTCTTCAGATATATATACCTACTACGGTTACGTTTTAAATCAATGTCATGAAGCCTAAAACTTCGATCGCATCTTGTCTGAATTGCCATTGATGGTAATATTCATTTTTAAAAAATTCAAGGCGTTACGTAACGCTCAGCTTACCCCACCCACCCACCCACCCACCCACCCACCCACCCACGTAACGTTTGGTAACGTTTTCAGTGACCCCACCCACCCACCCTCGAGCGTTACGTAATTATGCAATGGCCCCCAATGTAATTTTGCCTAATTTTACCTATCAGAATTTTATGAGAAACACAGGAACTATTATAGACAAAACAAAAATGTCCCTATCTAATCTGTGTTAAAATTGCGTGAAGCTAGCGCCATTAGGCCTAACGACAGAATGCGGTACTCAGTCCATCGTCAATGGATACCATTATTACATATTGAACGGCGTTCGTCTTTCAATAATCAATAACACTTTATTTTCAAGCAAGAAGGGAGGAGGATCCAGATTTGACGAGGGCTTATGACTATTTCCTTCGACAAAAATTTGTTTGGCATACTACAGCACTTATCTAATCAATAATTCAAGCAAGAACAATTTACGCAATAATCTATATCTATAAGAAAGGATGTGACTATGGGTTGGTTCCACGACAACTGGTCTGCCGACAACTCGTCTACCGACAACTCGTCTCCGGACAATTGGTCTAACGACAACTGGTCTACAGACGAATAGTATTGATGAAATAGAAGCTGGATTTATGAAAATGGTTTTTAGCTTAAACGGAAGCTGGATCGATGATTTTATTCATGTATTTCTACCAGTGGCGGCGCTAGGGGACTGGGGGGCTAAGCCCCCCTACAAGAAGTTCAGCCCCCTCTAAAAAAAGGGCCATCCGAATTTTTTACATTGAAATATCCACGATTTTCGGCTGACGACTAAAAAAAGTCGTCAGAAATTTTAGCGGCGAAAATGGAAAATTTTCATGAGATTTCGGTCGATGACTAAAAAAAAGGTCGTCAGAAATTTTGGCGGCGAAAATGGAAAATTTTCGCCGCGGGGCTCAACCCCCCGAAACTGAAATCCTGGCGCCGCCACTGATTTCGACATGCATCCAGCCTCCTCTTCAGATTTAAAAATATCTTCATCCAGCTTCTATTTCTCACCCGTTATTTTCGTCAATTCAGCTTCTATTTCAGATATAAAACAATACCCTTATCCAATATCCAGCGCGTTTTTCATCAATCCAGCTTCTATTTCAGATCAAGAAATACTTTCATCCAGCTTTTGTTTCTCATACGCTATTTTCGTGAATCCAGCTTCTATTTCACCTGTAAAAGAGCCATCATCCAGATTTCATTTCTCTTGCGTTTTTTCATCAATCCAACCTCCATTTCACCTGTAAAAACTTTCATCCAGCTTCCATTTCTCAAGCGCTGGATCAGTTGTCTGTAGACCAGTTGTCGTTAGACGAGTTGTCGGTAGACGAGTTGTTGTGACACCGTGACTATGTATGTATGTATGTATGTATGTATGTATGTATGTATGTATGTATGTATGTATGTATGCATGTATGTATGTATGTATGTATGTATGTATGTATGTATGTATGTATGTATGTATGTATGTATGTATGTATGTATGTATGTATGTATGTATGTGACTTTGTCCAGAATGCACGCTCACAGTTTTTGAGCTTTTCACTCCAAACCTTCACTACTGTGTATAGGTCTCGGCACGAGACGCAAAGTCGAGGGGTTGGCCATTCTCTACCACCATGGGGCCAAGGTGGGGGGCGAAATCCCCCAAAACTTGTTCAAAAAAACGCAGCTATTGATATGAATTTTTTTCCTAGATAGAGGTCCACCAGAACCACCCGGGTCAGTGGTTGGCAAATCTCTACCACCATGGGGGCCAGGGTGCGGGGGGCCAAAAACACTGATTTTCGCTATAAATTTTCAATCGCTTGCCACGTATAAAAGCAATGATTTTAACCGTTTTAGAGGTGTTTAAGGTAATTTTCACTATAAATTTTCATTCGCTTGCCGCGCATAAAAGCAGTGATTTTAACCGTTTTAGAGGTGTTTAAGGTCAGCTCTGTTGCCAGTACGGATCTCACGGGTCGCGTGCCGGTGGGGGCGGGGTGGGGTGGGATTGTGGGGTGGGGTGGAAGAGGTGGGGTGGGGAGGGGTGAAGTGGAGGTGGAAGGGTGGGATGGGGGTGAGGGGTGGAGGTGGTGGGGTGGCGTGGGGGGTGGAGGGGTAGGGGTTGGGGATGGGGTGGGGGAGTGGGGTTGGTGTGGAGGGTGGGGTGGGGTGGAGATGGATGGAGTGGGAGGTGGGGGTGGAGTGGGGGTGGTGGGGTGGGAGGGGTTGGGGTGGAGTGGTGGGGTGGAGGGGGTGGGGTGGGATGGGGGAGGAAATTTTCGTCAAACCCAAATTTCTTCGGTGGCGTACTGGTAGAGGTCGGAGCGTGGTGGGGTGTTGTGTGGTGGGGTTGTGGCCAGAGCGGATCGAATCCTAAATTTCCCGGGCAACGCCGGGTACCCCAGCTAGTAACATATATGCAAGCAGTGGTAACATGCAGGAGAACCCAAAGGAACACGCTGTTCCGCTAAAATGGTCGTATAAACATAGGCCTACAGACAATATCAGACCAGTGAAATGGCATTTAAAGGCACAAACATGTTTAACAATTAAATCAGAGCACACTTTTGTACCAAAGGCAAGAGAATCAATTTCTAAATACGCACACTCATATCGCTCTTCGAGAATCTGAATTATAAAGTTTCATCACCAATGAGGAGAACCAGAGGCAATACCGTAGCTGGGGGGGGTGATTTGGGTGTTTTAACCCCTCCCCCAAATGAAATAATGTAGAAAATGAAATAATGCATTTACTAGCACACGATGTAAAAACTACAGTGTGTAATGGCCGTCCAGAACAAGCAGAACGAGCACACACACACACACACACACACACACACACACACACACACACACACACACACACACACACACACACACACACACACACACACACACACACACACACACACACACACACACACACACACACACACACACACACACACACACACACACACACACACACACACACACACACACACACACACACACACACACACACAGTCACACACACACACACACACACACACACAGCGAAATCTCTGTCATTGTTCATTGGATGAGTGTACTTACAAAGGAATATATCTGACCATTTTCATAGAGACTTTTCGGAACCATGCACTGAAATAATAGCCTAACTATGCAATAGTTATATCTATGTGCTCCACAAGTTGATAAATACAATAAATGAAATACATAATAAATGAATTTCTGTAGGCGGCTGGCTGCCCAGATATAGTGTGTGGTTGGATTCTTACGATGAGAGTAACGACGCGGTTGATGTTCCTCTGGAGAAGTCGAGTGGAGAGGTTGAGAAGGTGGTCGTTGTTCCTACTATTCCAAATCCGAAGTCTCTCGGAGGAGTTGTTTTCGCTTTCGTTCCACGTCCCGATCTGATTCAAAATGCATCAAGTTCAATGTATTGATGTATATAATTATATATCTGTATGTGCACTTGTTATATGTATGTATCCGTGCACTCGCTACCTCACAGTCAACATCCGGTCTCTATCGGACGATGCCAATAGGTCGGTGCTGCGACATTTAAGTTCGCTACCTATTCGTTCCTGCGATCAGGGCCGTAGCAACAATGAACGTGGCCCCCTCCGAACATATGTCCGGGGCGGCGGGCCCCTTACAATTCAGAAATTGGAATGCGGTATTTATATTTATATAATAAAATTATATTGGGGTTCATATTATGTAGGCCTATAGACTACATAGGCCTACAGACTACTGTGTTCATGTATTCCGTAGGCTACTTACTGCTGCTCTAAGTCTTTCTGACAGTGCTTTCCAACATGGATTGTACAACAGCGTCAATAAATGTCACTTATCTATAGCTACACCTTACATTGTTTGCTACTGTCGGGGCCCCCTTTCTTGCGGAGGCCCCCTCCGGTCGGAGGGTACGAAGGGCGGTCGCTACGCTTCTGCCTGCGATAAAAACTAAAACGGGTGATCGGACCTCTTTCGGGTCGTTGGCACACGCGCCTGGAACAGTCTTCCTGCGCCGACCCAGAAAACAAAAGCATGGTTGTTTTAAAAAAACAATTAAAATAGCATAGCCTGCTTAATTGCTATCTAGCTCTGAACAACTACGCTGATAGTTTGACAGCATGATTGATTGATTGGTTGTGTCAAGCATTCTATATCGAAGTGTCGCTTGCCTCTAACGATGGTATAGCAATTGTCTTAAACACAATTACAGTGTCTCATCGTCTAAACTAATTCTTTGTCTTCGGTTTTAATTTTGTATCAGTATTTATTAGTCGTTGAAATATTTTTCCTGAATCGTGGAAATTCTTGCCTGTTCCAGACCGAGCGAATTCACGCAGCTGGAGTTCAATCCCAGGACCCTAAAGACGGCGGGAGTCCTTCGTCCTGTGGCATCGAACTGGATATTTCCAGAAAGTCCGTCAAACGAACCCTATACATTGGACATAAACCAGTTTCAAAACTGTTTAGAGCAACAGCTGTTTCAGCGTTCATTTGCTTTAAAACAAACCGAAACATGTTTATGAAAAAGAAGTCAGGATCAGATTTCTCTTTGGGGTTGACACATCGAGGCAAGGAAGTCGATAGGAAATGAAGCAGTCAAGGTCAGATCTGAAGGTGAAATCAAACTTAAGATGTTAAGCTCAAGTCAAAATTTCGAACTTGATCGTCAAAGGCTTCATGGACTGACTGACTGACTGATTGACTGAACGATTGATTGATTGACTGATTGACTGACTAGCTGACTGACTTTCTGACTGACTTTCTGACTGACTTACTGACTGACTGACTGACAGACTAAAAATTGATTGTTTGACTTGCTGACATAAAGAATGATTAGTTGGTTTATTAGAGCAATTCTTCAGTTGATGGATTAATTGATTCATTCTATTTATTTATTATTGATTGATTGATTAAGAACCTGTCTCATGCTATCGATCAGTTCGACGATGTCGATCGATTTGCCTTGTCCGCAACCTCCTTCGTCTGAGTTCTCAGCCGAGCAGTCGCCATCCGACTCAGCCGTTGAGCTCATCGTCTTCAGCGTCATCGTCACCAGACGAAGTGAGTCATTGATCAAAACGTGGACAAGCTGTTCTTTGATTCTGGTCATCCGTTGGTCATCTTCTGAGGTCATCTGTTGGTCATCTGCTCTGATCATCTTCAGTGCGTCTTCTGTGAAGAGGCTGAACATGACGAGGTTGACTCCCGTGCACAGAAACGGTTCGAAGTCGATGTAGGTCGGTAGCTGCAACGTAACGTAGCGAAAACTTGGCATAATGTGACTCAGTTAATGTATAGATCTATGGATTAACACAACGGGCTGCAATCCTGAAACGTAATGTAACTTGATGCGATGCAAAGCAATGTAACGTAATAATAATTATACGTTTTGGCGCATCATAATAATGTAACTCAACTTTGGACACGGAAAATAACCTAGACATATATACAATTATATATATATGCATATACATGCATACATACATTCATTCATACATACATGTAGCCTACGTAGTAGTACGTATACATACATGCATCCACACATAAGTACATACTATAGGATACATACATACATACAGTATGCACCTAAAAGCTGCAAGCGAAAAGAAACGTCGATCTTACCGGATGCACGAAAATCCAGGAATACTTCATCGACAGCATACTCAGCCTTAGAGCCTGTAAAGTAATCGGTATTATACTATTACCCAAGGTATTGCCAGGGAAACCGTGTCTGAAAGCTCAACAAAGTCATTTAGATTGGATGGCATTATTTGATGACACATTGTGTAACATAGAAGACGTTGCAATTGTCGAGAATATAGGCAAATGTGTGATCCCGAAAGAAACTCAACAGTTAAAACCTCTAAATTATACGGTATTAATAATAAAAGAATAAATAACAATGGTCAATAATTTCTGTGACAAAATACACTACATGCAAAGCAGAACAGATTAGATTATATATAAATTTATACATATATTATTTATAGACATGTATATATATAAAAGCTTAGGCGAGAGTTATAATTTCGAACGTAACTGCATTGAGTAACTTCTGAAGTACTTCTGGTTGGCAGACGACAGCGATTCTCCGCATCTCAAGCGACCTCACTTTCATCAGCTGATCTCGCAGTCCAGTCTCGTTGGCGCGAGAGTTGATACGCCATGAACGTGTCGTCAATTCCGTTTCCTCCATCAGTAGACCAGTAAGATCCAAACCTATTCAGAAAACCAGTAAGATCCAAACCTATTCAGAAAAACAGTCAGATCCAAACCTATTCAGCCCACCAGTCAAATCCAAACCTATTCAGCCCACCAGTCAAATCCAAACCTATTCTGCACACCAGTCAAATCCTAACCTATTCAAAAAACTAGTATAAGATAATACAGATTCAAAGCTATTTAGCATCATCATTATTTTCATCATCATCATCGCAATCATTATCATCACCATCGTCATCATCATAATAGTCGTGGTCGTCGTCTTCATCCCGATCCATGTCATGACGATGATGACCACCACAATTCGTCGTTGTGGTCATCAGCGTCGTCGTCGTCGTCGTTATCATCATAATCATCATCATCATCATCATCATCATCATATTTACCTTCGACTGAGTCGTAGATGACGGCGACGTTTTCCCATCCGAATTTGCGAGCGTAGTCAATGACGGCGCGATAGAAGACAACTTTCGCTGGCATCAGCTGCAGAGTCAGACCAGCAGCTGGAAGAAGGGATCCATCCACCTCCTCTGACCCCTTCGTCCCTACATCCTCCTCCAGGGCTTCCTGTCGGAATCCGGAGCTGATGGCGATGAGTGGAGTCCGTTGATCGGACGATGCCAGGCGCAGGATGAGGTCATCGGGACCAACGATTATCGAGATGGATTCCTGCCTCAGCAGCTGAGATACTGCGGCAGCGATATACATAGAAATCAAAGAGAATCATCAACACCTTCGTTCATTCGTCATCTTTCTTTTTTATCTTTCTCTTTCTTCTTCTATTGAATAATCTCTATCTCGATCTTCGTTTATTTATCTCTGTTATGTCATTATTTCCTGATGTCTATCATATGGACCATTTGGATGCATGCAAACGAATGATTCATTTCAGCTACATGTATTTCTGAAGATTTAGGTCTTCTTCTTCTTCATATCAATTAAGTCCAGTTCTCGTTATGTCTTCGTTTAGCTACTAATCGAACTTGTCCTGCGCAGCTCATTCCTTCTCATCAACTGATGAATAATTATGTTAATTTAATGATAATCGTTGCAGAGTAACATCACGCTGTCATTAGGCCTACATGCATTTAAACAGGTTCGCCTACAGTAGAAAAAAGATTGAATGTTGCAGGCAGAGAAAAATCATCCAGGGAGTAAATTAACACATAGTGAATCAGTAATTGAGTGATAGTGAGAGATATTCTGAAGGACAGACATATAGACAGACAGACAGACAGATAGACAGATAGACAGACAGACAGGCAGAAAGCAAACTCGAGAGCGAGAAAAAAGAAAAGAAAGCAAGATACATCAAGAGAGGGAAAGCAACAGAAAACAACAGGGAAAGTAACAGAGAGGTCAATGGAGAGAGCAGAGAGAGCAGAGAGAGAGAGAGAGAGAGAGAGAGAGAGAGAGAGAGAGAGAGAGAGAGAGAGAGAGAGAGAGAGAGAGAGAGAGAGAGAGAGAGAGAGAGAGAGACGAATTGATAATAGAATCTTGTTGTAGCATTTTTAACATGGTCTTATTCGATTGTAGCAGGAAAAACGTAAAAATCTTGTAGGCAGAAAGGGAGAGAGACAGAGCCAGACAGAGCCAGACAGACAGAGCCAGACAGAGCCTGCAGACTGAGCAGATTCACACAGAAGAAGAAGGACAAGGAAGAAGATGCACAGATAATTTTGCATATTGCATTTGGCTGAAGCTGCCATAAATAATATCCCAGTCAATAATTAACCGCCAAAGCAAACGAAACAGACAAACAGACTGACAGAAAGACAATAATTAGCCAAAGAAAAAGAAGACAATGAGTCAAAAGCATATATAATCAGGCGCCGAATCCTTTATCACATACTTTTTGCTCATAATGCAATCTTATTATCTTTTATAAAGGGCGTCCGATAGGCAGGTGGGGGCTATAGGGTGAGAGAATAACAGAGCGAAGGCAAGAGTTCAAATCTCCAAAGAGAACCGGCCAAGTCTATATTAATTAAATGAGTGCACCATTTATCGCATACAGATGCATAAAAGTGCCTGTATGATATATTATATGAATCATACGAATTATATAATATATATATATGCATATTATAGTTGGAACACTTGTTCATATGCAAAAAACAAACGATATGGTTAGGCATATGTGTGCATAAATAATATGAAGCATGTGCCTACCTGGATTTAGCCTATCTATCTATGTGCCTGTTTTATTGATGTATTATTTTGCTTAGACTATTATAGGCTGAAAGCCAATGCAGGTACTCTTCCATTAAATCTATCGACTGCTGTACCGGTATTTAACGATTCAACATTGCAGTGGTCTGTACTGTATAGTAGAGCGCTCTGTGATCTAACGATTGACGGTTTGCGCCTTTCTGTCTGACGCCTTTCTGCGTGACGCCCGTTCTGCAACAGTGAAGAACTGTTCCCTTTCTGCGTTTGTTTGGTCGGCCACAATACCCAGAATGGACTTTCCTTGACTATAGCCTACGCCACCTCGGCACCTCGCAAATATGGCCTGCTGGTCCGAGTTTTTCACCAGCTGCTGAACAGGCCTAGTGATTTTTCCCGTTTGGCATGCATGGATTCGGAGCGCCACTGAGTAGGAATCTCGAAGGGCGCTATATAAATTCTCATTGAGTGATTGAACTTGAACTAAGGACCCTGAACAAGAGATAATGTGCGATTCCATTTACTTATCGGTTCCATATACATACACCTTTATACCTTTATACAACATATTTACATAATCATTGAATGCTTAGATCTGTATATATATATTTTCGTACTTGTGGATGTTTGTAAGTGTTTGAATATTTGAATTCATCTATGAAATACATGTATGTGTAATTGTGCATGTATGTATGTATGCATATATGTATGTATGTATGTATGTATGTATGTATGTATGTATGTATGTATGTATGTATGTATGTATGTATGTATGTATGTATGTATGTATGTATGTATGTATGTATGTATGTATGTATGTATGTATGTATGTATGTATGTATGTATGTATGTATGTATGTATGTATGTATGCATGCATGCATGCACGTACGTATGTATGCATGCATGCATGCACGTATGTATGTATGTATGTATGTATGTATGTATGTATGTATGTATGTATGTATGTATGTATGTATGTATGTATGTATGTATGTATGTATGTATGTATGTATGTATGTATGCATGTATGTATGTACACAAGTGTGAACCCTAAAGATGTCTATGGTAAAGGGTGGCATTCTTCTAATGGACTATCCTATTCACAATGCACTGATTGGCATGATTGCTCATAGAGTATCCAAAGATCCAGATGATCATCTGGTAGATCGAATTCTTCGCAGCAATTACACAATCAAACATATCATCCGGTGCAACACGCACCGCACCATGGTGGAGTGTCTTCGCTTACGTCTAGAGAGTAGTGTCTGATTGAAGAAGTCATCAACACGCATTAATGCAACCAGACATCGCGCTTCCGTATGAATTTCACGGTAAAGTATACGACTACTTCCGCCGTTCATCACAGCCTGGCATAATTGGGAATGTGGCAGTACCTTAGGCCATAACAATTAATTCACACTCATAGGTATTCTTGCAGACTCTAATAATCTTCCGCGCAAGATAACCAATAGTTTTCCTAAAGAAGATCATTCACGGCTTCAAAAAAAATATTACTCTACGTAAATTGTTGCAGTTACAAGAGCAATAACAATTCCCAACAGGATTGGATTTAATTGCATTATAGGATGGGATTCGATTGGAAAGGATATAGGAAAAGAATGGATTGGATGGATTGATGGATTGATGGATTGAAGAATGAAGATGATCTGTTGAGTGGGAGAAGCCGCGTGGAAAGAAGGTGATGAAAAATTGGTTGAAGGTCAACTGAGGTTGCTTGAGTGAGTGGAGTAGATGAATGCAAGGGATGAGCAGAAGAGAGGTCCAAGAATAGAACCTCGTGGACAAACCTCAAGTTAGAGGTATGATTGGGATGCGGCTTCCTGTGTTTTAGTGGCAACATAGCTGGAAGCGAGACAGGTTTGAATCCAGAGAAGGGAGGGCAATATTAATAAAATCGAGCTATGCTGATATTTCTTCGTAGGCCTAATGAGATGTCGCGGGTATCGAAGGCTGCGGAAATAGAAGTAGGCAAAGAGAATGGACCTACTGATGTGAAGTTGCATACACGAGCGTCTATTATGGAGGAAATTAGCTGAGTAGCCTACTAGTGTTTCGCTTGAATTTCGCTTGGAAAGTCAGGTTTAATTGTGTGGGTTAAGGTGTTATATTAGGTTAGATTTGATTAGGCTCTCTATATATGTGTATGTGCTCTGGAACGCTCTCTTATAGCGGCTATCAAATTATTCCTATTGAACGGTCAGATAGAAAACGGGGAGTGGATGAACACATACATGTAGGCCTACATTCAGGAACTACTACACTGCTAGAGGCGCTATATATATATATATATATTATATAGTATATATATATGTATATATATATATATATATATAGATATGCAGACGTTCCATCGTGCACACAGTTGTCAGCCGATATAGCACCGGACTTTGTTTGTTTGGAGTCGAGAGAAGCCGTGTGGTCCTTGACTCAGAGCGTTCCTATGCCAGGAAAATGAGGAAGTCTATGGAGAGAGATCGTGTTTCTTATATGTGCTATGCTGATGCCGTAATCTGAAATGCCTACCAACACGATATCCGCCTCATTTATATTGCTCCTCGCAGCTCGGAGCAGCAGGCCGTTTCTTATCCGTCGATACTTTACTTATAGTCAGGTTATTGTCGCTCTCTTTCGGTAATTACTTTTGCAGCAAAGCGAACAAGATGTTTAATGTCTATTAGAAGCAAACACTTTGCGTGTAACGGCCGAGCCACAAAAGCGGTCATAAATGAATTGGCGCTGCATAACCATACATATGTAGGCATAGACATGCACAAACATACACAGAATGCAAAGCATACACAGACATACATAAACATAGGCTATGCAAGGCTAAATGCATGCAGGCTATAATTAACTCCCCTAATTATTCAGTTTGGACGCTCAGTATGAACATCTCATATATGGCTAATGGCTTTAGGTAGAAAATGCAGAAACGCAGACGATTGTGCAGATTTTAACTGCATCGTTTTAACATATATCAGTTTCCAGACTGCCGCTCAGTTACACGCGAAACTCAGCTAACTGGACATCCGTCTGCCCCTGTGTATCTTCCCAAATCGGCGACCAGGTCAGTTGGGTCGAGCACACATCATTTGTTTTAGCTATGACTGCTTGAGTGGCAAGCCTTTGTTTACTTTCTTCTTCTATTGTGTCAGCGTCAATTTCCCAAGGCATCTCCCAAGATGCTATAATTCTGGTCTACTTGAGATGCCCTGGAGACCGGACGATATCAAAATAGGAATCTGTGAAGAAGGCAATGAAATTGCTCTCAAGTCTATTGGACAAATGCTTCAGTTCCAACTGACATCCAATGAATCTTATCTATAATTATGTGTGCACATATACATGTTTGCCCATATATGCACAATTCTGTGCACACAGAGACCTATAGATATGTGCTGCTGTGGGGTGCGGTGGTGTACTGGTGGGCTCGGTGCCTTGGAGCCGGATTCGAATGCGCCTCAAGCCGACGCGTATAGTCTATATATATATATATATATTATATATATATATATATATATATATATATATATATATATATATAGGGACAATGAGCAAGTCCTTCACTCGCAATTGCTCATGCGCTTCGGCGTGAAACTCCGATTCAGTGTCCGCGCGGTAGGCGGAAGCACTTCTGAGTAGCCATCTTAAAGGGGCGCTATAACAAGTGCATACATACTTACATACTTATATAGGCACATTGTATTGTATTGTATTGTAGTATTGCATCAATAAATTCACGTGGCGCCTCTCGCAGTATCTGTGTGTACGTAAAAATAATTGTATAATTTATGTACAGTGTACATGACATTGTATTAGCCTATATAACTTGGCGTTTTGAATACATAATGGTATGACACTGACGCCATCACAATGATTGCTCGTCTGCAGGAGGCAGGTGCTTGCGACCTTGGCGAGCGTCCTTGGAGCAAGTATAGACATCGCTGTAGCTGATGCTGATGCTGCTGATGATGATGATGCTGTGGACAAATTGCATGTCTAATATTGGCGACGTGAGTGGCATTGAATTGATGTATTCGAAATTTTTTTTTCGTTTCTCGAGCACTACGTCAATATGACGAAAATAATAACTTGCGCAAACATAGGCGCATAAAGTCACACAAGTGCACGAGAAATAGCCAATGTGCCTTTTGCGGACTAATAGCTCGTAGCTGCAGACAAGAAGTTCATAGAATAATCTATGTTCTCAGAAATCCGCGTTTCTGGTGGTAGATCTAATTAAAATGTAGCGCAAACTCGCTATAAATTTACTAATTTAGTAATTTTATATACTAAAGTGATTGCTACAGACGTAATTCATTATCGTAATTAAACAATCTAACTGTCAGAAATTCGAAGAATACTATAATTATTTTTAGCTTTGTCTTCGGAGAAAACGTATTAAGTCTACTTCACATTTTTGAGCATCGTCATCGTATTTATAACCTTGAAATGTTTAAAGCGATAATTATGTGAAAGCAGAGCGAACGGTAATAGCTTTTCAGGAGCGATGCATCGTGCGTGTTATTGTGTAACATAACTTAACATAACATAACATAGTATAACATAACTAATTAAAATAACATAGAGTCTAACATAGTATAACATAACATAAAACAACATAACATAGTATAACATAACATCGCACAATAAAGGTTTCAGCCTAAGTCGTTTGAAAGACGACTGCTAGTTGACCTGCTTAATAGTTAATCTTCTGTATATAACCTTCCTTATCAAAGTTGTGATAATGTTCACTTAGACCGTGGCCTAATCAACCAATTCATTCCACAAGTTCACAACCATGCGGCACAGGAGAGTGTCTGCCATAATCTTCCTTGCGGTTTTGTTATAATAATTTATAGGCCTGTGTATATTCTCGAGTTGCCTTGCTTGGAGCTTATTACAAAATCCTCTTCCACTGCACTGTTCCATTTCCTGTAAGAATCTTTTAGGTTTCAATTATGTCTCCTCTGTTTCTCCTTCTCTCTAATGGTGTCAATCAACGACTCAAATTCTCGTGTCAATAGGTCGCATTTCAAAACTGTAAAAAATAGTATTTATAACATAATACTGATTAATCTGATTTATTTCTACCCATGCAACTTTGCATTTACATTAACGTTTACGTTTACATTTACATTTACATTAACGTTTACATTTACATTTACGTTTACATAGGGACCTAATATCCTACTTGGTTTTTGCCAAGTATATATAGTCTACATGTAACTAAAATGATTCTCTATAATATATTATACCAGGCAGCATCCTACTTAGGTTAACTGACAACTGTATTTTTATTTACTGTAATTTTATTTTAAGTCACTTATTTTTAAAGCAATTACTGTGACTAGCATTAGCAGCATTATGCCATGTACAATATTATACACGTAGGTTAACTTGACTGATCCGAAATGCAGGACCAGTAACTAATTGACCGT
This sequence comes from Lumbricus terrestris, assembly GCA_949752735.1. Lineage (NCBI taxonomy): Eukaryota > Metazoa > Annelida > Clitellata > Crassiclitellata > Lumbricidae > Lumbricus > Lumbricus terrestris. Next base: position 63,310,606 of record OX457038.1, read on the forward strand.
GTAATTCACCGTCGATTTTACCATTTAACTGTCGAACGATTTTCCATTCATTCATTCATTCATTCATCCATTCATTCATTCATTCATTCATCCATTCATTCATCCATCCATTCATTCATTCATTCATCCATTCATTCATCCATTCATTCATTCATTCATTCATCCATTCATTCATTCGTTCATCCATCCATTCATTCATCCATTCATTCATTCATTCATCCATTCATTCATTCATCCATTCATTCATTCATTCATCCATCTATCAATTCATTTCATCCATCCATCCATTCGTTCATTCGTTCATTCATCCATTCATCCATTCATTCATTCATCCATTCATTCATTCATTCATCCATTCATTCATTCATCCATTCATTCATTCATTCATCCATCTATCAATTCATTTCATCCGTAATCACAAGGTTCCGACTTCCTCTCTGTCTCTGTCTGTCTCTGTCTCTCTCTCTCTCTCTCACTCTCTCTCTCTGTCTCTCTGTCTCTCTGTCTGTCTGTCTGTCTGTCTCTCTCTCTCTGTTGGTTGCAGTCTTTCCATAATTACTTGTCTGCTCACGTACTTAGGTATAATTATTATTTGTCTGTCCTACATTTCTGTCTGTGCATCTGTCTGCTTTTGTGTATGTATGTATGTATGTATGTATGTATGTATGTATGTATGTATGTATGTATGTATGTATGTATGTATGTATGTATGTATGTATGTATGTATGTATGCATGCATGCATGCATGCATGCATGCACGCACGCACGCACGCACGTACGCACGTATGTATGTATGTATGTATACATGTGTGTGTACTGTGTATATGATTGAGCAGGTATATATGTATATACATATAATAAAAATTATGTGCATTGCACATAAATATAAGGGATCTGAGAACGCAAAACATGGGTACGAGGAATGACGTTGATAAAATCAGATTTTGAGACGCCATGTTGTTGCCTCATCGTTGGCGCATCCATCTTTATGTCCACCCTTTCGAAAGCCTCCTATCTCAGTTTTCCATAATTCCATTTCCTATATAGAGCCTATGTATAGAGGTAAGCAATAGTATGACTGGCAGTTTTATTGCTGAGGTATCCGGTGACCTTGTACACGTAATACGTTAATTGCATTGCGTTCCTCAGTTTCAGATTCAGATAATAAAAAAGACATCGACTTCGCAGTAAAATGCGCATTAAATACACAGACATACAGTCATGATGTCCACAGAGATCTAGAGATATCCCACCAGGAGGATGAAGAGATACACCGATAGAATGACGGAGAGATAAATAGGTATTTAGTTGTAGAAAGAAAGATAATTGATTGACTGATTGACTGATTTTTTGGTTGGCTGACTGGTTCGTTCGTTGACTGATTAATATGTGGAAGGGTATCTTATTATAATTTATACCTTACCCTGTTTTGCATTCGACAGAGTCGTTGAGGTCGGTTTGCTTAGAAATGCGAGATCGACCTTCACCCTTGACCCTGATTTCGTTTGAAGTGGATGCTGCAACTCCGACCACCAGGTGGAGTTTATCCTCTGCGTCAATGATGACGTCAGCGATTCGCAGCAGACGATACCTGCAAATGTAGCACAACTAAAATATTCAGGCATCTTTATCAATTACGTGACGTAGGCTTACATGACAAGGGCCCCAATATGCTGGCCACCTAATCGGGGCCCGCACATTGTGACAAGAGGAGCCTCTGCTCTCTTGGAAACTTGGCATGCATTTTTGGAAATTCTACTCTTCAGTTTATTTATTTCTTCACATAAAAGCACTAATGACAGTGATATGATACATTTATACTCAGAGTGAAACTGAGCAATTTATATTCTGCTCTTCCTCCTCTTTCTCCTCCTCTTTTTCTGTTTCTTCTTCTTCTTCTGCTTCTTCCTCTTCCTCTTCTTCTTTCTTTTCTTTTTCTTCTTATTTCTCCTCCTCTTCCCCTCCCTCATCTTCCCCTTTCCATTTTCTTTCCTTTCCTTCCCTTACCCTTCCCTTTCCCCTTCCCCTTCACTTAGCACTTCTTTTTAGCCTTACGCATGTTTTCCCCTTTCCCTTCCTCTTCCTCTTTCTCTTTTCTTTTCTTACTCTTCTTCTTCCTCTTCTTCTTTCTCTGCCTCTTCCTCTTACTCTTCCTACTCCTTCGCCTCTTCCTCTTCCTCCTGTTCCTCCTCCTCCTCCTCCTCCTTCTCCTCCTCCTCCTCCTCCTCTTCTTTCTCATTTGTTTAACTTAGACCACTTATGTTTACTAGGATGTTTCAATTCTAATTGAAGCTATTTTGATTAAGTTTTCTCTTGGGATTAATTTATAATTCGATTCTATCTTTTTTCATTTCGCTTAAAAATAAAATAAAATAAAATTTAACGCCCACACTTAATATCTAATAATTAATCGAGTTTTTTGCCGCGCTGTAGAATGTGAGGCCAAGCATACTACTAGACCTAGAATAGGGCATATAGTATATAATAATAGCATAGGTGATAGGTCATGCCTGCGTCTGTTCCTACAGGCTACAGCTGGCTTAGTCCATCACATCCTGCCACTTTTTAAGCCACCCGCATGTTGGATTGTAGGCCGATAATTATTGTCGGGTGGAGACGATCGAGGATGGAGCAGAAAGCAGGATCTTATGCAAAGTGGTTATGTCGCATAACGTCACCTTTGACCCCTTTTGAGATTTTCCTACGCTCTGCCCTAAATTAATAGCCAACAATTATTTATGTGCACCTGCTGTAGGCATTTAGTCGAAATGTTTGACGAGGAGGATGCATGCTTCCAGTTTTAGTTAAACCTTTGATCACGAGCGGCGTAGACAAGGGGGTTCGGGGTTAAAACACCCATTGTCTTAGGAAAAAGTTTCTTAAAAGGTTATTTATCCGCTTAGATAAGAAAAACAAAACAGATGTTTGTAGTAACATTAATTATTGTTTTTCTTACTTTATTCTCTTTGTTACTTTATCCCCTTTTTATTTACCGTAACACTGTTGGGTTGGTGCCAGGAAGGGCATCCGGTCAGGCCATGACCCCCTCATCATAAATTCCTGGCTACGCCACTCAGTGGCGGCGCTAGGGGGGCTGGGGGGGCTAAGCCCCCCCTACAGGAGGCTAAGCCCCCCCTAAAAAATGGCCATTTTAATTATTTTACATAGAAAATCCACAATTTTTGGTCGATGACTAAAAAAAAAAAAAAAAAAAAAGAAAAAAGGTCGTCAGAAATTTTGGCGGCGAAAATGGAAAATTTTTCCGCGGGCTTCAGCCCCTCCGAAACTGAAATCCTGGCGCCGCCACTGACGCCACTGACATCCTAGCGTTTAATATTGATTTTCTTAATGAAAACCAATTTAAGTTTAGTACAGGTCCTATGCCTATAAAATATAAATATAAATATATATAATTATAAAAAATTCCCATCATGCAACTTAATATGTATTTAATTAAAGAAACGAGCTCCATTCCTAACAAAATAATGCACTAAAATATGATGCGATGTTAGACCTGTAAAAGGCTATAAGCCTAATGACATGTAAGTGCCTCTCTACTAACCCACAACGATCCTCTGGTCATGTCCTTCTGTGGCGACGGCCAGCACAGCGTCCGAATCGAAAACACTTCTCACGAGCAACGTCAAAGCAGACGCCAGAAACCAACTGAAACACGTTTCCATCTTGTAAGATTTTATTCCACCGGTTGTTTCAAGGACACCAACAACATATGTGCCTATTTTCCAACATCGTCATCTTTACCTACGAACGAGCACTTTAGATTGTAAAAATCTTTCAAAAGTAGGCTATAATTATTATACTTCTGTCTAACGCAATTTATTTCTTCATCGTGATAGTTGCTATACGACTTGCTGTAACGTCTCAAGTCGCTGCAGTGATGTCTACTGTTATGTAATCAGTGTCTATCGCCGATGGTTACTAAGTTGATGCATTGTGGTACAGACCGTACAGCGTACGGATAAGACACCACTGACTGATATGAGTACTGGTGGGAAAAGGACCGAAGCAAGATAACTGGGTTGGGAAAAAGACTGAGCGACGACGCACCCAGATCGTCCGTATAATGTTCTTAAATGTCTCTGCTATCATCCGGTGCTGTTATAGCCTCGTCTACGTGTTACTCGACTGATCTGGGTTAGAGAATAGAGAACGACCGAAATGATAATATTGGAAGCAGCCTGTGCAATTACTCCTTATATACATGTATGCTCCTTGTAAGGCCCATCCAGGTGCCATGCGTATATATATATATATTATATATATATATAAACAACTGGATGCTCCCATACGATGCATCTGCGACGACTGGTTGCGGAGACTGCGGATGGCTTCCAAAGGGCGCAGTGTGGCATGCTGCTGCTGCTGCTGCTGCTGCTGCTGCTGCTGCTGCTGCTGCTGCTGCAGTTTATACCTATTATGTTATTTGGCTGCAAGTTCAAGGAGCTGTGGAATAATGGACTGACTGCATATGCGGACAGAAGGGTGATCCCAGTGGCTCCACGTATTTATAAATACCTGTGAATATCCACACACACACACACAGCATTACAACGATGGGAACTTGAAACGCCGCATACATGGTGCATACCGGTATAGCCTTTAGGGTCATACATAGTGCATACCGGTATAATCTATATAGGCCCTTATAGGGCCATACATGGTGAATACCGGCATAGGGCCATACATTGTGCATATCGGTATCGGGTTATAGTCTGAGCATGACTCAACATGCGCCTTTTCAACGCAAACATTACCCGCCATAACCGTCTGACTATTAATTTCAACTGCCTGCCTGACTCTCCGGACCTTGACCCTCTGCTCTAGGCTCTTGTCCTCTGCCTTCGTTTTGATTGAGCGCCTGTGGTAAGCTGGTTCTCGCTTTTACTGGCGCTGTAGAAGTTCCGAATATAGCGATAACGATAACGATTGCAATTCTGAACGCAGGGCCTAAAATGGTGCGTGCGTTTTCAGACGAAAAGTGTGCAGTTAACATTTTCGAGTGTGCAGTTGAGTTCTTTGGAGTTCTACAGTGCAGTATAATAGGTTCCTGCAGTGAAGCTTTGAAAGATGATGTCAAGTTAATTACATACGCGATGGTGTTGTAATAGGCCACCTGAGATTTCACTTAGCCTACATATAAGTCTAGGCTACTAGTTAACTAGGTAGACGTACAGTTTGAGAGTCTAGTGCAAAGTGTGCAGTTCACAACTTCACATTTCTAAGTTTTTAGGCAATGCGTAAGTATGCCCGCACTGTGCGGGCATACTTACGCATTGCGGGCCGCACAGCATGTGTATGTAGACTATACGCTGTGCATAGGCCTACATGTACTCATATAGGCCCCCTAATTATTATTTGTATGTGTGTATGCAGGCTACAGCTGTATGTGAATACGTATGCTTGGATATATGTATGAGTATGCACCTATATGTATAATTGTATATGCATGTGAATTGATGTAAACACTTAAGCGCCTATCATTCTAGGGAGATTTATGATGGCCATAATATCAAATGCGCATGTATGATGCTATAAACTGCAACGATTTTAGACGATTGATAGCCTAGTTATAGTTCATATGTGCGATATCGATTATATTCATAATTATACAAAAGTAAACCTGTTGCCTATGTATATTATATATATATATATATATATAATATAATACATGTGTGTATGATGTATGTGTTAATGACCAGCAATTACAGTATAATAGTTATGATGGCTGGTGTAATTCGAGCGTCTCTAGTGACGGATGGATGGGCGACAACCTTGATAGATGGATGGAGTTTTGCCAGAAAAAGGCACCGTTAACAGCAGCAGCAGCAGCAGCAGCAGCAGCAGCAACAGCAGCAACAGAAGCAGCAGCAGCAATTCAAGTAACTATCACCGGATCACGGGTAGCCTGAGCTCCCCTCTTCGTGTTCTTCCATCAATCAGATGATAAATGAAATCGTCTGGCGAAGCACTTACTCAGATCGCAGCGAACTGAAAGCAGCAGACAATCTGCAATAATTCTGCATTGTTTGTTTATCTCACCTAAGGCGAAAGACGAGGAACACCTGGCGGGCGAGAAGCCATGCACGTCATGCGCTCATGACAGATGCATGATATAGATACATGATATAGATACTTCTTCGATGTGTTGATTTATCGTCATTGCTGTAGGAAGATTCCAGCTTCTGGATAGAGACGTGCAAAATAGAGGATCAAGAGGAGCATAACTATTTTATTTGACAGACTCCAGGGTCCCTTCCTGCATGTAGGCGAAAACCTCAAACTTTACTTTACCTCCCACCCTAATATTGTTTATTATGAAGGACTGTGCAAATGATTAGTAGTTAACATGTTGGATTGGTCAGTGTCAGTGGCGGTGCCAGACACTTTTTGTGGTAACGGCCCGCTATTCAGAGGGTCCACTATTCCGAATATTCGTTATATTTTGTTCGTTATCCTTGGTGGTTAAAGTTAGGGTGGGTTAGGGTTGGGGTTAGGGTGGGTTAGAGTTATAGGGTTATGGTGGGTTAGGGTTAGGGTTGGGTTATAGTGGGTTAGGGTGGGCTAGGTTTAGGGTTGGGTTAGGTTTAGGGTTAGAGTTGGGGCGGGTTAGGTTTGGGGTCAGGGTTAGGTCTAGGGTTAGGTTTAGGGCTAGGGTTTGGGTGAGTTAGGGTTAGGGTTATAGTTACGTCTAGATTTAGGGTTAGGGTTCTGAATAGTGGACCTTCGGAATAGTGGACCCTCGGAATAGTGAACCCAAACCCTTTTTGTAGCCAGGGCAGTGCCAGGGCAGTCACACAAGTAACCAGAGCAGAGGGCGAGTCGCGTGCTCGGTAGTACAGGCTTACATAGGCCTATAATTGTGCACTACCGTGCATGCCATAAATCAACCACCCTACACTATTAGGATTGGTTGGTCAGAGGGTCAAATGGGCGAAATAACCAAGTCGAACACTTTGACATTCGAAAAGCAAATATTAGAAGCCTTATACAGGGAGGGTCATAAAAGAGACCACTCCTAACGTGTTTTGCCTATATTTTGGCCAAAAGTAAAAAAATTATTAAAATTTTACAGGCTCAAAGACGATTCATATTTACGCAGAGTGGCCAGATTTCACCGCAATATTTCAAACAGAACAAGAGTTATATCACTTTTAGTGATACAACCGACTTTATGACGATTCAAAAACATAATGCAACAAAAAGTAGCAACAACGCGATTTTTATAAGTCTCATCTCAAATAACAATATTATTGTTATCGAATTAACGTGATAGTATACAACACATCACATCCGGTGTTCAATGTGTCCACCACCAATGCCCAAACTTGTTTTGAGTCTTTCGCACAGTTTTTTTTATGGATTTGGTGATGTGTTCCAGTTCTAGAGATAAATCTTCCCAATCAACTCCAATGCGACAATCAATTTTCAGTCTCTCATCGTTCTTGATTTTGGCTGCATAGCTCTCCACAGTTGATAAAATCATCAGGTTCAAATCCAGATATTTGGGACCATTGGTTCTTCTCAATGAAACCAATAATATAATATTGACGTCGTTCCTGTCACCAGCAGCACATTTCTTAACTCTCAATTTAGCTCTTCATTTCTCTGCAATCAATGTTTATCAGACTTATTGAAGCATTGCAAATCCTCTTTCGAGTAGCATTTCGAGAGCAAAGCGTTCAGCAAATAAAGTAACGGAATCAGGTAGGCCTATATAGGTCTATTGTCTACGCAAATGCTTACGCTTCATTTGAAAAACAATAAGGCGACAGCTGGGCCTACGCTATTAGTTGTATACGGCAAAGTGGATAAACAGCAACAGAATTTTTCCCTGCAAGAACTTTTGCCTCACCAGAATTTTTACCCTGCCAGAATTTTTCTCTGTCAGAATTTTTGCCCTGCCAAAATTTCACGGTCTTTACCCAGCCAGAATTTTTGCTCTGCCAGATAATTGCCTGCCAGATTTTGTTCTCTTCATGAACTTTTGCCCTGCCAGAATTTTGCCCTGCCAGAGAGCCGACAGACGTGAACAGTAAGAAGCAATATGCCCGAACAAATTTTCCCAGGGTAAAATTTCTGGCAGGGCAACGACCAGTGCAACAGCCAGAGCAAAGGCTTTTTACCAGGGCATTTGCCCTGCCATGCCCTGGCGTAGCGCCGCCACTGGACAGTGTTGTGTAGTTCGGCTGCCTAAACAGCATCCATAGGGTCTACTATAATAGTAGCCTAGTTTAAAGCAGAACTCTGCGCCGGTGACACGAAGCGGAGTATCCCCCTGAAAGCTATCCGGGGGGATAGATTAATTCATCCCCCCGGATAGCTTTGTAAAAGTTGTCATGTGGTTTTATAATCAAGTCTTTAAAAAATGTTCTAAATGAACATCTATTCTGAGAATAATAATTGTTTCTCATGAATATTGATTAAAGACCAGGTAATTGCCAAATATAACTGCTGAGCAAGCATAGCTTTATAGTATAGGTTGCTTGTGTATCAACTTTTAAAATAAGTAGGCCTATGTACGCTGGAACACTAATCCCACGACGCCGCGCCGCCGACATTTCGAGGGCGCCGCCCATGGGCGGAGACTTGCGGGGGACGAAAAGGCGGCCGAAGATTTTGGTCCGACGAATGCCTGAGACGCCGGAAAAAAAATTCCATCGTTTTGCGGGCAAAAATTTCTGACGACTTTTTTAGTCATCCGTGTCCGAAATGTCGATGGAAAACCTAATTTTCTCTGCCAACAAAGAAAGAAAGTTGAAAGCCTTCTTTTTTTAGTCATCACCTCGTCTCGTTTGTTGTGCTTTGTGAAGTGTGTACATGATGACCTAACACTTACCGATTGCCGATTGGGGGGAGGGGGGCAAATGCATGCGCAGTCCTCCACCACATCCATTGAGTGGACCATCCCCCTTTGTCCCCGTAAGTCTCCGCCCATGCTGAAGGACATGGATCAGCGTTGGTTGATTCGGTTAAACTACATCGTTCCCTAACAGACAAACACCACTCAAACGGAACTTAGTTGAAACATAATAAAATGTAGTCCTAATCACAGAATAGATAAAGCGGCGCTTTATCTATTCTGTGGCCTAATTGACCGAAAAGTAAAAGTAAAGTCCTATCCCGTTCCATGAGGAACATAGGGAGGCGCTCATCTCCTTTTCCATGGCCCTGAGCCAGCAATGGACGAATCCCAAGGTCCTGGATACGAGGCCAGTGTATCGCAGGACTTGCTGTTTACTTCCCAGCTTACGCCGGTACCAAATTATACTGCTTGGTGACAGAGGCACGTGTGCGTAAACAACTTGCCCAAGGTCGTTACCCGGAGTCGAACCCGCAACCTGCCACTCCGAGAGCGGACGCGTTACCGGTCTGCCACCAGGTCACACACATTGACCGAAACCAGTGCCGGCGCTAGGGTACCTGAGGCCCCCCAAAGAAAAACTTGAGGCCCCCATACCTTGCCCCATACCTTGAGCTGTCCTCTCAGCAAAATGTCTCATAATATAAGTGCTGAAAGACATGGTGTAAGACTTAAATAAAATTTAATGTCCCATCCCAATTGTTAAATTTTTTGGAATTTTCATGCTGTAATGGTAGAAATTTTAAGCTGTCATCTTTACAAAAATAGCTCTTTTTCATTGCAGTTAGTCGTGGTTTAGGACTTCATTGTTTAAATTTATCCGATTTGCCAACTGTAATGGTAGCATTTATATATAGGCTGTCATCTGAACACAATTGATCATTATTGATGGGCAGTGGATGATACTTATGAAATATTTCTGAAATATTGAGGATACAAGGATTCCGTCCCAACCACAAATTGTGGGGCCGTGCCCCTGTCCACACCCCCAAGTCTCCTCTTTGGTTGAAGGACAATGCTCTATTGGTTTGAGTAATATAATTTTGTATGCTTTGCGTTAAAACATAATTCGGTGCGTGGTTTCAGGACTGAAAAGTCATGAAAGGTATAATTACCAGCTACATGTACATTTGAAGCCCCTTGCAAACTTGAGATCAGACACATACCAAGGACATATGGGACCCTACACAGGCTTTAATGTTTGGGTATCACGCAGGTTTTATTTTGAGGCCTCATCCAATTTGCAATTAGAAAAAGTTACAATTTATAAGCGTTGTGTTTGAGAAAGTGGACTAAATTGCCTGAGTTAGTTTAAATGGCTTTATACTTACGCCCAAAATCAGTATGGTATTTGCATTAGGTCTGCTATGGCAGTGCCATATGGTTAGTTGAGACATGCACCAGAACGGATCTGCACAGTCACAACATTAATGGGCATAATGACCAGCTAAATTTGGGGGCCCCCTTCAAACTCTAATGGCTTTATACTTACGCCCAAAACCAGTACGATATTTGCATTAGGTCTGCAATGGCAGTGCCACATGGTTAGTTGAGGCATGCACCAGACCGGATCTGTACAGTCACAAATAGGCATAATGTCCAGCTAAATTTGGGGGCCCTTTCAAACTCTAATGGTTATATACTTATGCCCAAAACCAGAATGATATTTGCATTAGGTCTGCTATGGCAGTGCCATATGGTTAGTTGAGGCATGCACCAGACCAGATCTGTACAGTCACAAATAGGCATAATGACCAGCTAAATTTGGGGGCCCCTTTCAAACTCGGGGCCCCCCCAATTGGGGGGTACGGGGGGTGCTAGCGCCGGCACTGACCGAAACAACTTATAAAGCTTACGATTCGTGTTTTCAATGTGTTGCTAAATTGTGCTCATAGTCTAAATTGGCCTACTATGTATACATACTGCCAGACCATGCAGCATTTTAATCTGGCGTAGAACCTATATAATTTATAGCATGGAATACGCATCTTGTATTATGCTAAGTATAATGGCGACAACGAGGTAGCGACACGAGACCCGTTGCGATTGTCCCTTTACTAATAAGTCGTCTGACTGGCTCTGACATCACAATCATCAGATATGACGTCATCGCACAACGCTATGATTGTACTCTCATTAGTTTATAGAATGTGGCAGGCTGCAGATTGTGACGAATAAGACGACAAAAGATGCTGAAAATGAGAAAACGATGACAAAACGATGTAAAAGTTGACAAAATACGACGAAAGATGGCACAGATGAAGACGAGCAACTGTTTCCTAACTGATGGGCAGATGATCATCGAAATGAAAAAGAAATTACTCGATAAGTAAGTCTTTTTTGATCATGACAGAAATCCTCATCCTCATTTGAAAAATCGGAAAAAATAATCATTCATTGACTATAACGATGTCTGTTAAATTTGAAATTACTTTGCAGAAAGTAATGTGATGCAAGTAAGAAGTAATTAGCTAGAAAGTAGATCCAAATGAAAAATTGCCTTTTTTAAAACTGAAAGACGGAGACAGACAGATAGGTTGATACAGACACAGAGACAGAGAGACAGATAGACAGACGGAGAAAGTCATGCAAAAAACTATAGCAACGGAGTTGTCTAGGACAGACTGTAGACTCAAGAAATAGACTGTTTATGACCCTCTGAATCTTGTGAAACTAGAAGGCCGTGGGGACTGTCTCCGATTTTCCAAATTGCGTAATGAGCGCAACCGGTATTATGACGTCATTTTCATCTAGAAACATTGATGTCTTAAGAAGGTCTTAAAAGTTTGATTTGACGTCATACCTTTGGACCACAGACGTCAACTCGATTTAGATAATGAAGATTGAAGTGTATTGTGGTGTCTCAGGCATCAATTGACCCTAAAGAAATAAATATCATATCCGTCTTAGTTGTCACAGAGATTTTGTCTTCTGTCATTTAGAAACCGTTACAGAGCTAATTGAAAGATCCGTGAAGATGAATAAGAGCAAGTCATGAAGGCGTTTGAAGTGGAATTAGAAGACAGATGAATAATTTGCAAAAGGTAATTAGTGATTCGGTTTTATTCGCTTGATTAGACCGTGAACTGTAGGCAGAGCCATGCGCCGACTCGAGAGTGTCGGCGGCGGCGCGCCGGTCATTTTTGGTCGGCGGCGGCGGCGCGCCGACCAACAGAAATCGGCGGCGGCGGCGCCCTCGAAATGTCAGCGTCGGCGGCGCGGCGCGGCGTCGTGAGGTTAGTGCTATAGCGTCGCATTCACATTTTAATAGTTGTTACACAAGCAACTTATATTATAGAGATATGAGTGTTCAGCAATTATTTTTGGCAATTATCTGGTTTTAAAATTAATGTTCACGAGAAGCAATTATTCTCAAACTAGACGTTCAATTACAAGATTCTACAAAGGCCTGATTGTAAAACCACATGACAGGGTTTTCAAATTCAAGCCTCCAGCTTGCGTAACCTAATAATAGAAGCCAAAGAATCGTTTAAGCAGTGGCGGCGCTACCTGCCTATTTTACTATTGACCTGCCTTATGACCCGCCAAAAATTCTTTGGGTTTTTATAAATTCCCAGAATGAATTAATAATGGCGGGTAAGTGAAAACTTTCTGGAAAAGTCATTGAATTATTGAAACAAAAACCGCTTCAAGTTGTTATTCAACAATAATATCAGTAGAAATAAGTTTTTTTCACAAATTATTTATTTATCCTTTTCTGTCAAAAAACAAAAATTGAACAATTGAGTCTTCACGTTTTGGTCATTGCCTTTGGTCAAGTGTGTGCCGCGACATGGGCCTGGTTTGGGTCAGATAGGTCACTTATAGACAGGCCTATTAATGTTCGAAAGCTTGATTATCCATTTCACTTATAATATAATAGGTTAGGTCATGGTCAGCGTGGGACTTTGATACTGGAGAAAAAAAAATGAATTAGGCGGTAAATGGCTGGCAAGAAGAATCGCAAGCCTGCAGACGCGACCAATCGCCTACATGAAATTACAGAGCGCCACTTCATTGAAAAATTATACTAGCGTGTATCCTAATACTAGAGGGTAGACTGTTCTTTGCAATCCTAGCGTATGGTCAGACTATCAGGCAAGAAGGCATACACGGCATAACAATTCACTTATGCCTGCCTGGTGTTATTTTTACCTTCTTTGCTAATAATTCAAATCGAATCACAAAATCCATAACAGCTGAAACGTTAAGCGCTCTTTTCCAAAAGTCAAAACGAATAGATATCATCATAGGTTTTATTGCATTGACGCAAAATCGGTGGTGCCAGGAAAAATCGAAATAGATAAGAAAAAGATTCTATTTCGCACTGACGCAAATATTTTTCGCGAAATCATGCAAGAGATGAAAAATGCATCAAAAATAAATATGCTGATCAACGTAGCATCGGCGGCGGCGGCGCCCACGAAATGTCGGCGGCGGCGGCGCGGCGCGGCGCGGCCGGCGCAGGGCTCTGACTGTAGGCCATCATAGCTTGGACTCCAACTTCAATCGTCTTACAGCATTAGGCCTATTTTAAGGGATCGAGATCAAGCCAATTAGGATAATAATTATTGGCAATCTGTGTCGGCTGATCGCATATTAGACAGGCCCAATTAATTTTGCATTTTCATCCTTTGGTAATAGAAATAATTTTTTATTCAGATGATGTTTTTGCATTTTCAAAGTGCGCCTAGATCAGGCCACCTAGCCAGATCAAGCAATACATTTTGGCATCACATTTAACTGTATTCATTACATTACTGACTAGGTCATATTATACAGATGTGGTATATGTCCGTGCATAAAATTATGTTAAATATATTTTCGCTTCATTTGTGTAAAGTTTGTAGTCGCAATCGCAGTAATTAAATTCTCAGAATCCAACGCCCATAACAGTTGTGATCGTGCGCCTAAGTAACATGTTATCCGTCACATTTTTTAGCGATGTTGCACCACATTCCTGAGCCGTTTCAAAGGGGAGGGCCCAAAATTTTCGGTCTTGGGCAATAATAAATTTCATCTTTAGTCGCCGGAAATTTGTTTTAGTCATCATAGACTACTTTTGTAAAGGTCTGCCGAACTGATGGGGAGGGGCCACGTCCACTTTCCACACCAAAGCGGCTGGTGAAAAATAAAGAATTTTCTAAATGAGGGGAGGCATGGCCGGATTGGCCTCTGGATCCGCCCTTGTTCCTGAGTAGCAATTTTCCAGTTTTTTAATGTCATGGGTTTCCTTTTTGTACAGTTTCCAGGAGGAATTAAGGTATACATTGCTGTGCCGCGTCCGTTTCAGTCACGGGTCTCTAATGCACGGCTAGTGTTTTGAGATAAGTTCAGCTCACACTGGCAGTGACACGTACTGCATCGACTACTGAAGGAAGGAAACCTCTCTCTGAAACCTCTGCTTTCTGGCAAAAGACTGGCTGTACTACAGGCAAGACCCACCTGTTTATTTATTTCTCCATATTTAGCGCCCCTTCAAGCTATAGCCTAGCTGTTGTTCGTGTCATGTGTACGGCGCATAGTGAAATAAGCTGACATGATGATGATGATGCGGTTAATTAATGTTTCTTGCTTTACTTTATATTTAAGTGAGTCTCACTCAGCCCAGGACTTTCGCTTCCTTGTAACTGTAACTGAAATCGTAATCAAGACAATGCTTGAATTCCCATCTCGGCTATTATAATGAGTAAGCTTATACTCTGACTTACACTGCATGTCTGTTTTAACTGAGATGGCAAAGGATAAGCTTATCGAGTGACACCTGCCATCCGAGATTAAGAAAAGTAAGTCGCTTGCACCTCATACACACAGCTGATTCTAAAGTTTTTAACCTATATAAGGAACGGCATTTCTATACTACTCCGCCTCCTCATCCTTCTTCTGATCCTCCTTTCCTTCTTTTTCCTTCCTCTTCCTCTTCCTCTTCTTCCTCATCCTATTCTACTTCCTTCATGCATGGCTCGAATCTTCGTGCACGACTATCTATCCCAACTAAGGTAGCTAACATTAGCCTATATTAAGTGCATTTCAAGACAGTTGGAAAACATTTGCTGATCAGTGCTAAGTGCAATAATAAGCTTCATATTGTAGAGTGAAAGACTGTTTCGAAAACATCTTAAAAGATATGAGAAGCGGGTTATTAGCATTTTAGACTTCGCCAAGAGGTGCTATATAAATGCTTGAGTGAATAACTGCATGAGCAGCTGAGTGCAACGATCGCTGATCTGGTTGACTGGAACATGAAGCTTCCTGATGTATCGGTGCCGTGCCAACCAAACAGTTCCGCCAGTGTCGGATAATCTTGTAAGCCTAAATCCTATCCTGATTCCTCCTCTTCTCATCACATCCCTCGTCATTTCAACTCTAAACATCACCCACCTTAGCCGTCCATCTATCTGCCTGCCTGACTCTCCGGACTTGACCCGCTGCCTATCGATTTTGTTTTGATTGAGCGCCTGTGAATAAACTGGTTCGATCCCGCGACTTGGCTTTTGTGGGCGCTGTAGAAGTTTCGAGATTACGATTACGATTTCCAATATTAGTGATACATATTTGCCATAACGTGTAATGACCTTGCGGGGTTTTCTGTGTTTCTATAGGTACCCGTGGTCGGCGGCACTGATTCTGCTGTTATGGTGAGACGGGTGGGTGTAGGGTGGACGGGGGGTTGATTGTGATGCGTGTTACGGTTGCACTGTGGCTCTGTTCGTCTGTGTTTCTGTTACTGGTTGTTTGTGATTAAGCGACCCCATGGGCCTCTGGCGTGGCCTAACATCCCGTAAGCCATGGGGTTTGCTCGTTCGTTTTCGTATTTGTGCCTATAAGTTAGTAGTAGACCTGCCGGGCCTCTGGCGTGGCTTAAACTCCCGTAAGCTCGTTACATGGCAGGGGGCCTCTGGCGGTGCCTAAACTCCCGTAAGCTCTGTTTGTCGGTAGATCTATGTTGTCGTTCTTTTTTATTTTGTTTTCTTGTATAGTGAGTCGAGGGATTAGAAGGAGGATGAAAGAAGATCAGTTTAGAAGGAAGAAGGAATGGAGGTGGCGACTTATCGGTGATGTGACGAACTGGATGAAGTTACGTTTCAGACTGAACTATATAAATATATACTTGTAATTCCATAGCACATTAGCGATTGAATTCGTCATGAAAAAAACACAATTGTTTACGATGTCTGTTTGCTGAGAATTTGTCTAAAATTTAAATCAGTCATCTGGTGCAGACTTTTTCTACAATAATTATCAGCATCGCTCTGTCATTTAATATGCCAGGACCAACTTAATGGTATGTATGTATGTATGTATGCATGTATGTGTATGTATGTATGCATGTATGTATGTATGTATGTATGTATGTATGTATTATGTAGCAGCAAATAGTAGGCCTAGGCATGGACCAAACACGGTTGCCACTGCGAAAAACTTGGCCAAACATAATACTCACTCTTTCCTATCTTGATCTACAACTCTACACCGTAAAAATGCCATCTTGTCGAACAAGATACCGGCATCTAACATCTTACACCTCCTCCTTGGCATGAATCAAGCCTGCAGCGCTAAAAAACGCTTGAATATACAATAGGTTGCAGCGTGGAATAGACTTTTTGGAAAGCCAGAGCAATGTTTGGAATTGGAAAAGCCTTCAGGCTGCAGCTGACGTCAGCTGCACTCTTCCGGTGTAAATAATAATCGTCATATTTATCTTTCCACTGCGCAGCTTCGTGAAATTTGATCAGACGAGTGAAGATAACTGTACAGATCATCATCATCGTCGTCGTCATCATCATCATCATCATCATCATCGTCGTCATCACCATCATCATCATCATCATCATCATCATCGTCGTCGTCATCATCATCATCATCATCATCATCATCATCATCATCATCGTCGTCGTCATCATCATCATCGTCATCGTCATCATCATCATCATCGTCGTCGTTATCATGATGATGATGACGACGACATCATCATCATCATCATCGTCATCGTTATCGTCATCATCATCATCATCAGCAGCAGCAGCAGCAACAACAACAACGTTTGGGGGCAAATGCCTCCCAAATTTCGGGCGAATCTGTTTTTCGGGCAAGCAGACCAGGGAAAATATTAATTAAACTATACTGATCATGCCTCACATTTGACATTTACACAGAGCGTGGCCCCCAATTATTGAATGTGACCAAAAAAGGTTTTCAGATTTTAAAGTGACGCAGTTGACACGTCTTTTGATAAAATTTTGGGAGAAAGACTAAAATATGTCGTGAGAAAAATTGTCCGGTCAAACCCATAGCCTACATTGATTCCTCTCCCATTTCCCCCCCACTCCCAGGCCTTTGAAACTTTCTGGATCAGTCACTGCATAGGCCTCTATGTGAAATTATGGAGTTGCGAATACGCTTCTTATAATTAATAGCCGCTTAATTATTTATTCATTTATTCCGGATTTGTTTTTCCGAGCAGAAGTAAAATCTTGCCCCCTCCCCACTGCTGAAATCTCCCCCACACCTATGATTGAAGACACGCGGCTTTCTCGTGCACTAGAGAAATTTAGATGAATCAATCAGAATTCCTAGAAATATTTCTGATTTCACGTGAGTTTTCCAACGTTCCCTCCGTGTTATAACTGCCATGCGATCATTGCGATGTGTTTCCGTAAAGCGAAATGCACCAAACGCCACCGGTTGAAAGGCACTGCGTATCATGCGCTTAATTCACCTCTGTCCGTTGGTTTAGTCTATAGGAAGATGTTTATGCCAGAAAAGTACGGATTTCTTCAACAAAAACTACTTACGAACCGATCTTCACAGAACAGGATGAAAGCACTTAATGGTAGGTGAATCAAACGCGCTTTCGAGTAATCAGAGACACAAACTCACACACACACACACAAACACACACACAAACACACACTCACACAAACATACACACACAAACATACACACACATAAACACGCACGCACACATACACACACACACACTCACAAACATACACACAAACGCACGCACAACACACACACACGCTACTGCACCGATCAGAGAAGACAGTCTGACCATGCAGATAATCAGATAGAAGAAAAAGCAGTCCCAGACCAGATAATCAGATAGAAGAAAAAGCAGTCCCTAAGCAAGATTGAGAGGCAGCCATTAGTATAAAATGTTAGCAACTTCTTTTCTCTGCCTCGGCATACGATGGCGCGTTGCCAGTCCTCTCCCTCACCGTCTTATCTTCTCAGTCATCACAGCGCCATACGGTCGTGTTCGCGCGTATACAGCCAGTACTAATAATAGCTAAACAGCATTACAGCTTGGAGGAACAAGTCGAGCAGAAATCTTGAGAGGAATTTCTGTCCCTGGGGTGGGGATTTGAAAAGAGCAGCAGTAGTCAAGTCTGGTGGTAACAAAAGAATGGAGTTGGGGTTGCAGCAGCAGCAGGAGTAAGCGAGCAAGCAACAGTGTGTAGTTGACGCAGTTGATAATAACAGGCACGGCTGAGTGAGTTTATGGAGCAAAAGTGAGCTCTTGGTCCAGAGTAACACCAAGGTCACGGACTTTGGTTGAGAAGACGAAATCACGAAAAGCATCAGCAACGGTTGTCATATCTAGCTTTGTCAGCTGCTGGCGGGTGCCAATCCACATGAATTGAGATTTTAAAGAATTGAGGTGGAGTCGATAGGACGACATCCAAGTCCCCAAGGCTTCCATGGCAAAACACATAACCCGGACAGTCGCAACAGAGTCAGAGGCACTGCAGTGCTGATAGGCTTGCACATCATCAGCATACAGATGGATTCGTATAGCATGGAAGGCATAGGCGTACGGGACATTTCGGCAGTGGGGGGCAAAAACAAAAATTTTTGCCCGAAAAAAATATGACGACTTTTTTTAGTCATCCGCCCAAAATTCTTAAGATTTCCCGTCCAAAAAATATGACGACTTTTTTTTTTTCTTTTTTTTTTTTTTTAGTCATCCGCCCAAAAATCTTAAGATTTCCCGTCCAAAAATTTTTTTTTTTTTTTTAGTCATCCGCCCAAAAATTCTTAAGATTTCCCGTCCAAAAAATCTGACGACCTTTTTTTTTTTTTTTTTTTTAGTCGTCCGCCCTAAATTCGTAAGATTTTCCCGTCCGAAAAATCTTACGACTTTTTTACCCCTGCGTGCCCGAAAAATCCCTCCCGTACTTGTTTTGCCCGAAAAAATTCTCCGAATTTTTTTTGCCCGTCCAAGCCTCTTTTACCCGAAAAACACATTTGCCCGAAATTTGGGGGGGCATTTGCCCCCCCTGGACCCCCGCCTCGTACGCCTATGATGGAAGGCAAGAAGAGGGGCAAGATCTGAAGTATTGGGCTTGCATAGCATGGAAGGCAAGAAGAGGGGCAAGATCTGAGGTATAGATTATGAAAAGAAGGGGGCCCCAAGACAGAGTCCTGTGGAAGACCATGGGGAGCAGGCAACCAGATCATTGTAACCCACGTATAGATAACATACACTTCGAAGTGTATCTCACATCCAGCATACTGCATGACTGTGTCAATGCTACAGTGGCAAACTGTTAGACCTTAGCATATCAAAATGTGTCCACGGCTCCATTCCTCTCTGATGTGAGGTCGCATGTTGCCACACTAATGTCTAGTGGCTACAGACAATACTTAACCTAAACTACAAAATGACCAGTTGAGTAGCAAAATGGTTCCGATTAATCCTGGATCTTATTAAGTCATCGTAGTTTAGACCAAAACATGGTTCACAATATATCGTAGACCAGACCAAATCGTATAATTGTTGGGCCAAGTACAAATCATAGGTTACGTGAACATACGGTTGACATTAAAAATCTCAATGTGGATTCGATCACAGAACGAATTACATCAAACCAAAGCTGAGATCGAACCTTGAGTCAAACCTAATCACGGATTAGATCAAATTAAAAAACTAATCATGGATTAGATCAAATTAAACCTAATCATGGATTAGATCAAAGTAAGGTTTTGATTCAGCCGCAGTTCATAATCAAATAATAGGTGAGATAAAGAACACCGAGGTCTAATCATATTGTAGATAAAATCAAACCAGGTGTCAGTTTAAAAACCTGACAGAGCTTTAAATAGCAAGATAAATTCTGACCAAAGCGAATTCATCACAAAATTTCAATTACTGACAAAATTTAAACCAGCAACGTCAGTAACTGCATTAATTTTCGATAAGAACCAACCCTACAACATATCTAACTACAGCAATGTGAAGACAGAATCACTGTGATTGCTCACCAATCTTCTCTTGTAGTAATATCCGCTGCACCAAACACTCAGCAATTTCTGATATATGGGCAAATCCTTTGTGTCAAAAACCAATACCTTGTCCATACATCCATTTAGCATGTACGCATGCCGCATGGAAAACAAATGTATATGCTGTGTATGACGGACCCTACTGACAACGCATATACGTGCAGAAAATGGGGAAGTAAAGCAACGAAAATGGCTTGCCTATTATGGGCCTCGTTCAATGGGTCATTGACAAATACTGTTGCGAGAGAAAAACAACTGTATATAATATGTGTGGATTAATATAGACAATTCTGTAGGATCTGGTTAAGTGTGCCAAGCGTACATATGCAGGCGTATATATGCATGTGTATACAAGAAGGGGTCAATTTTCCGGATATCTGCATGTGTAGCCTACAACCTGGATGACCACTCCCAATAATTTCAAGGGGAAAAACAAAATCAATTGATTAGATTTGAAGCTGTCTCAGTTAACAATTAAAGATTCACGTAACAATTTACGTAGCAGCAGCCCATCTGAAAATTTCAAGAACTTGTGCATAACACATGAATACTTTAAGACATTATTGTCGGATAGAGTTCGATATCAAACCCACAAAACCTATTTACTTGACATTTCATCCTCAAAGTTGACCCCTCCAAAAAAAGCCTGTCTGACATCTCTGGTCAAAGTACAACTTAACGAATCTCTGTCTGACAGAAATTTGTTGTGGAGTACCAGGTACATAATGAAACCTGCTTACAGTGCAGCAGCTCCTGACCAGCAGAGCTCTTTAACAGCAGTCATCCATAAGAGGCAGATAATATTGGTGCATTGTACTCTGGCACATTGTCATTGTGATTCAATTATTTAGCATCAGCAGACAGGGAAGCAGGTCTTCTCCTTTGCTGTCTAACATCTTCTCACTCCTGAGAGCCACTATGTCACACGAGAGTGGAAAAGGTGGCTCTCATGAGTGGGTGTATGGCTCTCATGAATTGCCATATGGCTCTGAACACTAATACTTCTACATGTTAAAGTCATAATGGCACTCTTGAGAACCATGCTGCTATCCGTTTGAGCCCACATGCCACTCCTGAAAGCAAAGCCATTCTTAAGAGATGAACTGCACTATCAGCAAGCCATGCAACTCCTGAGAGCCTGCCAAATTTTTCACTTTGAAAGCAATACTTCCACACTTCAGAGCCATGGAGCAACTTATGAGAGCCACACACACACACTCATAAGAGTCAGATTTTTCAATCTTGACAGCCACATTGTCTCTCTTTTCAGCTATATTAACGACGGCAATCAGAAGGCCAATACAATTTGGATTCGGACACATCAGAATTGTTGTTAATAGTTCCACAGACAATAAGGAGGTTTCAGTTCATGCAAAAACACAAATCCCAACATATATTTATAAGTAATAAGAAAAAAGACACTGACTCCTTCAGCAAAACTGAGCTTTTCGATTTGCTTAAGAATCAAAAATGCACCAAATGTTCGACATGAAAGACAAAAAACAAAGCATAATAAATTAAACAAAACATTAAAACATTCCGTTGCAGGGTTCAAAATAAATTAATTTAAGAAATCAACGAGAATCCTGCTATTGCAAACCAAAACGCAACCATCAACGCAAGCGATATGTGACATACCATATCTCAACACTGTGCATTGCGTGCAATGCAACAATTACTGTACATTTGAGTACTGTTATTCTGATATGTTGCATTGCGTCAAAGACCAATGCAATGTGACAATGCATTGTGATGCAAATCATGTCATGTGATGCAAAACTCTCCGGAACAGTACTCCAATAGAAATTAGAACATCACTGACAAAAAAGCTAAAGAAACATTTAATTTTAATTCAATCCAGACCTTATTATTAATCTGCTCTTAGACAGCCATGTTCAATAGCATTCAAACTTTCTTAAAGCCGCTACATAAATTTATATATACATATAGACAAGGCAAGAGGGATCGCGGAAGGCCTCACGGTCATCAACCTACGACCCAAGGACTAGAGTTATGAAGAAAATCTCAAAAGCCAAATTCTGGCATAGCATCATTATCTATCTATCTATGTAATTTATATAGCGCCCCTTCAAGAACTCTACGCAGAGGCGCTCCCGACCCAGGCCCAGTCAAAAAGAAAAGTCTTAAGCAATCCATAGAATGAGCCCGACGTGTTCCGAGGGTGGGAACGCAGGTTAGAGGGAAGGTCATTCCAAACGGAAGGGCCAGTGACCGAAAATGCCCTGTTCTGCCCAGTGGCAGTGCGGGCGTAAAGAACCATAAAGTCACCTCTAGAGGCCGAGCGTAGAGATCGGCGACCTACAGTAGTAGAGGTCAAAGTGAATAACTCACAGAGATAAGGTGGTGCTGTGCCCAAGACACAGCGCCAAGCAAAAGAAGCAACCCTGAAGTGGATGCGTGACTGAACTGGAAGCCAGTGAAAGACATCACGAATGTAATCAGAGATGTGGCCAAACTTAGGGACACCACCCACCAGGCGAGCAGCCGCCCGCAGAACCCCCTCCAAACAACGCAGACGAACCTGAGGAAGGCCAAAGTAGAGAGAAGAGCAGTAATCCAATCGATTAGTAATAAAGGCGTGAACCAAGGTGGAAGCGGAAGAGGAAGACAGAGAGCGAGACACGATTCGCAACGGACGCAAATGGTAGTAGCAAGAACGAGTCAAGGTCTTAAGATGATCAACAAAGGACAGCTCCTGGTCCAGGATAATACCAAGATTGCGCACAGAGGTGGAAAAGACAAAGGTGGGGAATTCGGAGGCTAGAGACCCTAGAACTAGTTTAGCCAGCTGTTGACGAGTTCCAAGCCAGATATATTGAGTTTTTGAAGGGTTTAAACGGAGTCGATTGGACGACACCCAGGCAGTAAGGCAGTCAGTGGCATGTGACATAATACGGACAGCAGAGGCAGCTTGGGTCGCTGAACAATGAGCGTAGGACTGCACGTCATCAGCGTAAGAGTGACTCTTAAGGGAACAAGAGGCAAGTAGAGCCTCTATGTCAGCCGTGAAGAGGAGGTAAAGAGGCCCCAGGACGGAACCCTGGGGGAGCCCAAAAGGAGCAGGACACCAAGGAGACCGAGTTGAGTAAAAGATAGTTGAGGTGGTGCGCTCCGATAGATAGGAAGTGATCCATTCAAGTGGCAAATCCCTAATCCCAAAAGATAAGGAAATTCGACTTAGTAGAAGATCATGATCCACCGAGTCGAAAGCGGCACTAACATCATATAAGGCCAGCAAAGTGACTTGGGACCTATCAATGGCGCCATATACATCCGAGAGGAGGTGGAGAAGGAGGGACTCAGTAGAGTAGCCCTTACGGAACCCAGACTGGCAGGGAGGGAGTATAACTGGTCAATTCACAGAAAGGCCATAAAAGCAAATTTTGTGCAAACCCAGTATACATTTACTGAAACAAGATTGTTGAACAGAACTGAGAAGATGCAAACTATGGTCACCTGACACACAAATGTGTAAGGACTTCATATTATTATTATTATTACTACTATTACAGTATTACTACTACTATTATTATTATTAATACTTCAGTAGAGATGGATCATGTCTTTACTGATCCTTTATACAACAGGAGCTACATAAATTGACGACATTTAATGCCATTGCTTTGTTTTATCCGTAGACTTGTTTGCCCCAGTCTGAGAATTTTTGGGTGACATGCAAACTGAGAAGCTCCAGTTCTGAAACTATTTAAAACACAAATTTCATGGAAAACTGAACCAAGGAAGATGATGTTGCAAAAGTCTAAACACATAAATTCCTCTCTCCCAATCAGCACCTCTTTTCAAACCGATCAATAAATATATGGAGCTTCCTCAAATAATCTATATTATAAGGCAGAAATTCCATATGTTTGTTTGTTTGTACGCTTTTGACAGAATTGACTCTCCCCTGCAGAATAGGCTCGGAAATGAAACAGCGTCGGTTTAAAAAAATTCTTGAAATCGATTCTTACCCAAATTATAAGGTCATCGCAACTATTTTCAGGTTTTAATTCAGTTCAAAACAAAAGTTATTAGCATTTTAAGACAGATTTCATCAGTAATTGACCACACTAGCGCGTAAGTCAAGAGTCTACACCGCATGACGTCATACCCGCACAGTAATAATTTTCGTAGCGCCCTGTAGGGGTGGGTCAAGTTTGGCTTTTTGGGGAAGCGAGGTGGGGTGGAGGGTTGGCGAAAACCCGAAATTTAGCAGTCAACGATGGACACCAGAGTGGAGTAGTGTTTAAAACCCTAAATTTCACTTTAGAACTCGAGTTATTAGCGTTTTAAGACAGATTTAATCGCTAGCGCTTTGGTAAGCAGTATCGAGCTTTAGTAAAGGAGTCTACAGTCCGAATGACGTCATACAAGCCCAGTAATAATTTCCGTAGCGTCCCGCAGGGGCGGGTTACGTTTGGCTTTTTGAGGAAGCGGGGTGGGCTAGAGGGTTGGCGAAAACCCTAAATTTAGCGGTCAACGTTGGGTACCACAGTGGAGTAGTGTTTAAAACCATAAATTTCCCGGGCAACGCCGGGTTACACATCTAGTAATAGTATATAATAATAACAACAAATACAACAAAAATAATAATTCTGACTCTTGGGTTTTTTAAACAAGGGATCAGCACCACCTAATATTGATAATCATATAAAGTCTTTTGTGATTTGTGTGAAACTAAAAACATAATAATAATAATATAAAAACAAGAAATAGTATACTGGAAATACCAATAATCATTGAAATGCAATGTAATGGAGGTTAAATCATGATAACCCAATCATTTCTACATTACGTAGACAACTATTTACATACACACGTTAAATCACTAAAACTTTAAAAAGAACTTAATGTCAGCTAGTTAGTAAATTATCGTTACTCGAAACTCTAAGTAGCACACAAAATAAGCATGCACAAGAAGCACGTAAAATTATAGCATGGTTAGAAAACAAAGGTACCATACCTGTGGTTAGAACTCATATGGCATGCCACTGCGGCCACAGGTATGGTAAATGCAGGACTGAATGGCACAAACATTCTAGGTTTGAAAGGAAGTTACCTAACATTTTCTAAATTCTGCACGATTCATAGAACAGTTCAATACAATTAGAACAGATCTCTAAAAGTAGAATAGCTCTGCGTTCATTTGGCTCTATACATTATTTAGAACGATTCTAACAGCTCACAAAAATTCTGTACAATTACACAAGTGTTTCCTTTTTCAATACTGTACGTATGGAGCAGGCTCCTTGTTCAAATCAGCTCCAAGCATCAAGAATATTTGCTACACAAATGATTCTACATTTCAGTTCTACGATTCTCCATTTCAGTTCTACATGTGTTCAGAATTGCTACACACTCCTAGACGGTTCCATGTATCGCAAACATTTAACCAGGAACAGAACAGTCAAGCATGTTCTTAAGTACGTTCTAAAGTACCAAGAAAAGCAAACAAACTGAATGAACAGAGGCAGAAATACCTAATGGTAAGACTAACGTCACAATACATACATATGCAATATCCTATTTACCGGTAAAATCTAATCAAAACTGACATTTAACCTAATACATCCAAATCAACTCCAACTGACCTAGATTCCAATCCAAATGACTCTAATACCATTACAAAACCAAGTCTAACCTAACCTCGTCCAACTTAACCTAATCTCATTCAAACCAACTTAATCTAATCTAATCCGGTGACTGTCTGTCTGTCTGTCTCTCTCTCATCCATCCACACACCAAGAGTGCTATCTTTGTCTATGCCTTTCCCATTTGTCGCAACTTCCCTTTCACAACGTTCCTTCCTACCAGCACAACTTTGCTTTTCATCAGAGAAGCTCAATACACACATCCTCTCTTCTCCCATTACCTTCAAGGCTCAAGTAACACAAACTCCAAAGCTACACAACATTTAAAATCCACATCATAACTAAACTTTGCTTTACAACAGCACAAGCAGCAAACAAACAGGTTCCACGAAACTTCAAACCAAGTCCAACACATGTTTTGATTTTTCAGAAACGCGTTACACAAAGCACGCAAGAAGCCAGCAAGGAACTAGTTAAGCAAAACTAGAGCAGAGAAGCACCTGCATAGATTTCTCATCTCAAGCGCTGGGAAGACAAAAGTTTGTGCGCAACAACTTCAGATGGTATTCTTCGAGTAAGCGAAATGTCAGCAAAGTTGAAGAAACAGCACAAACCCCAACTGCGCCCAAAGTCTCCGAAACAAAAGTCTGCGAATGAAACGGCGATGGCTAAATTGCGATTAATACTGATACAACGAGAACCATGGAACCAGAATACAGGCGACGTCTTCTTTTCGTCTGTGTGACCTTGTGACTCCAGCGGAGTCCGTCACTGCGCAGGATGAAGGTCGTCGAAAAGGTCACGCTTGAAAGTTCTGGCAATACGACATCGTCTTCGTGTTTTTCCACGGCTGTTTAACGAAAAAGAGGCAGAATGCAAATGTTACAAGATGTAGGGAAATGGTACACCCAATCACCCATATTATTAAATGTCTCTACAGAAGATGTTAGAAGCATGGCATCGGTGACAAAGAATCACTAGGCTGAGGTACCAACACAAGAGAAAGCAATATATTTTAAGACAAGGGTACCATTTGGGTCACGAATCATGCATACAAAATTAAGTTTAAAAAGCATTCATTGTTTTAAGCAGATTGGTCTCACAACCTAACAATTAATTTATTTATGTGGCACACGTCAGGCCACCACTAGCTAGTGACAAAGTGATGAACGGTTTGGTACCCACTCAGCATGGATTCAGGAACTGCGGTAACATTTTAGCAAACTTTAAGCACAGTTAGTAGCCAACATCTATTTCATGTTTCGATCAGCATCGGTTGTCAGAGGCATAGTGCAGGTGGTTGCACGAACAAGTTTGACTTCCATAAAAACAACACAACAGCCAATCCAGTAAATGCTAGTCAATTCGAAACCTATCATGCATGTTGGTCACAAACCATTGGACAAACTCTTAGGAAGATTTCCATAAATTTGTCAAAAACTCACAATAACTTGTCAAAAACTGGTGGACAAACTGTACGACAAATTAGTGACACCTTTTTACACAACAGTCTGAAAACTGTTAAGATAAATCATTGAATCGATTTATATCAGAAATGCTTAACAACCAGACGTTTACCTGACAGTTCCTAATCACCTAGAGCGGCGTTTCTCTTTTCAACCTCAGCTCAGTCGGTCGATTGAGCGCCAGTTTGTCCGACGCGTTTCCTCCGTCGCTCCTCGATCCACCGATTCCGTTCGACTTCCTGTTTTTCGCCAGCGAATAGTTTGGATTCGTAACAATCGTGCTTCGCTTCTGACTCGATTGGGTCGGTAGAACCGTGTTCGAAACCACCGCCGCAGACGCCCCCGCTCCAGTGACGTCCTGCCCAGCACAGATCCTGCCATGATGCGCGTTTTCGTTTCGCTTCTGCCATATCACCTCAGCGACACCGTCGATGCCGATTCGCTTCTCCGGAAGTGGTCCGCGATTCTCCGATGATCGGTTGGGCGGGGTCGACCTCGAGATGGGAAGTTCGTCCGGAAGTGAAGGCGTGCTCGAGCAGTGACTGGAACTTCTTTCCATCTGACTGAACTCTGTCCGCAGTCTGCTTGGACTCGTCAATGACTTCGAATGTGACTTGTTCGGTGTGCCTGGTTCATTGACGGGCGATAGAATTCGGCTGAGGGACCTGTTCTTGCGTCGTGGAACGGAGCATTGCTGCAATTCCTGCGTGAACGAAAGTGGTCCGGTCTGACCTTCTCCGCTACTTGAACTCTGGTTTGTTGACAACGTGTTTGTGCCGACGGCGCGGATGCTCGACGACTTTGACGACGCATTCGACATGAACGACTGTCGTTTGCCGGATGTCGAGTTTGGCGACGAAGTCATCATGACGAGCTGGCCGTTGGAGAAAGCATTGGCCGTCGAGCTGGAGTATTTTGTTTCCATGCTTGAGACACCAGAGGTCGTTGCCGTGGCGTTCTTGGCGCCGCCTGGTGGCTGTTCGTCGCCGTCACGACCGTAGGCGAACCTCTCGCGGTTTGTCTGCTGGTCGGACTTCTTTTCCAACTTTGGGATAACGACGGAAGCCTGATCGAAACCGGATCCACCGTTCTGGAGCAACTTAAGAATCGCCAAATGTCCTCCACTCATCGCCACCTTGATGGCCGTTCTCCCAAACTTGTCAGCGTGGTTTGGGTTGGCACCGTACCTCAGCAGGATCCCAACAACCTCTTCATGACCCTCCTGTGCGGCGATCCCCAGAACGGTGGCGCCCTCCGACGACTGGTGCTGCACAGATGCGCCGCACTCCATGAGCGCCTCGACCACGGTCGCATGTCCCTGCCAGGCAGCGAACTGCACAGGCGTCCGAAAGTCCTTGTCCACTGCGTCCGGATTAGCACCTCTTGCCAGAAGCAGCTTTGTCATCTCAAGGTGACCCTGCCATGCGGTGATGTGCAGCGGAGTGCGTCCATCTGGATCCGCAATCTCAGTGTCGGCACCGTAGTCAAGCAGTATGCTTGCAGTACTCGTCTGGTTATCAAGTGCCAGTATGTAGAGTACTGACCGACCATCGGCATCGCGGTTATCGATGTTGGCATTGTTGCACAGCAGATACTGTACAACGTCGACATGGCCTTCGAGAGCCGCAACACGCAGTGAAGTCTTGCCATCATGTCCTCTGCTGTCAACTGGGGAACCAGCCTCAACCAGAGATGCTACAACGGGAAGGTGGCCCTCCTGAGCGGCCAAAACCAGTGCGATTCGACCATCATTGTCACACTCTAAAATCTGAGCGCCGGCCTCCAGTAAGACGTCGATCACCTAAAAAGTAAATTATATCATGCAGAATCTCTTTCAGTTTTTGTTGCATTAATATGGCAGCAAATATAATAGGGACAACAGGAAATTTATCAGAAATCAGAGGTTGCTCTTGACGTCATTATCAGAATTTCTTTTTCTATGCAACCTCAAAAATGCTCAACAGTTCGCACAAAAGTTGCAAGAGATCAAATTATAAAGCTGAACAGTTAGGAATCAATAGAACTCTGGTTTGTTGACAACGTCTTTGTGCTTGGGGGAATGAAGCACCTCAGGACATAAAAAAACGTATTCATGAACATAATTCTCATAATAATAATAATACTTTAATAAAAAAATTCACAAAGTTCTCACCTCTTTATTTCCTTCGAACGCAGCAATATGCAGAGGTGACCATCCCGAGTTGTCTCGGTGCATTTCATCCAAACCTCGATCGAGCAACTGTTGCACCACTTCAGCGTTGCCCTGTTGCGCCGCACAACAAAGCACCGATCGTCCGTCGGAGTCGATCCGATCGACACTCGCACCCCAGAACAACAGCGTTCGGACAACAGCGCTGTTGCCCATCGAGACAGAAGCATCCAGCGGGGTCCGACCCGACTGGTCGCAGTGATCGACGTTGGCGTCGTTTTCCAGGAGCAGCTCGCAGATCTCCGGATGGCCTTCGTAGGCAGCGACCAGCAGCGGTGTCATTCCGTCCTTGTCCTCGTGATCGACCTTGGCCCCGTTTTCGATCAGAAGGCCGATCACATCGAGAAGAGTTCGACTTGTTGGGATGCAGAGCGCGGCAACAGAAAGCGCCGTCCGTCCATCAATATCCTCGTGGTTTATGAACGCGCCGTGGTTGAGAAGGTGCTGGACAATCTTCGAATGACCCATGTAGGAAGTTGCAATGAGTGCGGTACGTCCCTCCTTGTCAACGCTGTTCACCACAGCCCCACTCTCAAGCAGCTTCAGAACTATGTCGTCGTGACCACCCCAAGCAGCCGCCCTCAGAGCCGTCCGTCCCTCGTTATCTGCCAGGTCAACTTCGGATCCAGCGTCAAGAAGCAGCGTCACCACGTCGCTATGGCCGCCCCACGCAGACGACCGAAGTGCCGTCCATCCCTCGTTGTCTGCATGGTTGACCAACGCTCCAGCCGTCAAAAGCGCTGCGACTATTTCCGTGTGACCGTGTCTTGCGGACAGACAGAGCGCCGTCTGTCCGCTGGAGTCAACCAACTCGAGATCCGTTCCCTTTGCAAGGAGCGACATCACTTGGGAGAGGTTACCTTGGAACGCAGCGTTGCAAAGAGCCGTTCTCCCATTGCTGTCCAACTCCTCTGGAAGCGAATCCTCGCGACTGAAGAGCGCACCTTCATCCTCGACGTTTGCCGATGAGCTCAGTCCTGTAATGCTGCTCACGAGCGCCTCGTCCATCGGCAGACGAGCGCCTGCCTTCAGCAGAAGGTCCACCACCGCTTGGTCCTTTGGAACCTCATCAACAAGCGAGTCCTCGGTGTTGGCCCCGCTCATCATCAACCAAAGCGGATAGTGGAACGACTCAAGCGGAGCCGGAATCGCACATCGCACGAGATGCAGTGCAAAATGATGCACCTCGACTGACGAAAGTCCCGCGGCATGCAGCGTAAAACTCAGTGCCAGCATCGCGTGACCTTCGGCTGGGATGCAGAGATACCTCTGCGTGCAGTACTTGACGTCAAGGAGCCACTCGGCAAAACTCTGATGAAAAATTATCTTCGTTGCGTCACGTCCCTCGATGAGGATTTTCGAAAGGAGGGCCATGTTCTGGTGGAATTCGTCAAAGGTCAGCGTGGTGTCATGGGTGAAGACGCAGCTGTACAGCTCCATCTCAGTCAGTGGATGCCTCGCAGCAAAGATCACGTTCAGTATAGGCTGAACTTTGGCAAACAGCTTTTTTGGAAAGAGTCGCTGGCACAGCCATAGGTAGAGCCCGTTCAATGTGCCGGGTATGTCACGGATCTCCTGAAGCAAGATGAAGTTATCGACAACGCCGTCGAGCACCTTTTCAAGGTAGAGGAAACAACCGTTGCTCTTGATGTGCAACTGGTTCAGCATCTCGGCCGTTTCACGGTTGAGGTGCTGTCGCAACCGGTCTTCGCGGTCCAACCGGCACAGAATGTATTGCTGAACATCACGGACCACATGTGACTTCCTCAGGTCGTCCAATCCGATTTTGCGAAACCCAGCGAACTGTCGGGTGACAGACTTGCTCTGCTTCCGTGCTGAACACACGAAAAGCAACCAGTCCGGAAAAAGGTGGTGGTGATTAGCCAGGAGCTCTGCAATTGTACGACTACTTCCCGTCGATCTATCGGTGTATGGCTGCAAGTACGACTCGTCAAGCGAATCGACTAGAATGAACAGATTTTCAGCAGGCGGTGGAACACCGCAGAGTGGAATAAGCACAGCACCACGGAACACTTCGTCTGGATCTGCATCACACTGGAGTGGATCGAATAACCCCTGGGCTCTAGGATCTCTGAACTGATCGACATAACCGCTGATCAGTGAAGATTTAGATAGCTGATCGACAATACAATGGATGAAACGTGCAATTGAAAGGGTTTCCACATCATGAGCCTGACAGAAGTAATACGCAAGGATTCGCTTGCTCAACGTTGTCTGGCGGCCTTCTGTGGCCGTCGGCCAAACCATTTCACAGCACAGAGAAGTTTTACCACACCCCGGTCCACCCACGATTATCATACCGTAGGATCGGGCCGATGCGCCCCTATTATCCAAGCATCTGAAAAGCTTACTGAATAGCCAGTCGCGGCAGAAGAACTGCTTGCCTTGCAGCAAACTGGTCGTCATCTTCTGATTCGGGGACTTTGCTACCGGAAAGAAAGTCTACGGACCAGTCTAACCCAGAACACTGAATCTGGAAGAATGGAGGATGGTTACGAGATCCAAGTTAGCCGTTCCGAAGTGGATAGAGACCGCGAATCTCTATGCAAACTCCGGCCATCACTGTGTCGAAGTCGGTCAGTACCCCGTCTGTTTCCTGAATGCTTAACAATATCTTGGAAACGGAAATCAATGCATTTTTACGAATTTCTCTGAGAAAAGCGATAACTTGTGTCCATTTTTTATTGCCACCGGATGGGCGGAGCAATGCAGATCATGTCGGCGCTTCTTTCCAGTTCTCAACTTTTTAACACCACCTAGCGATTGAAGAAAGCACTAAGCTCATTTAAGTAAAACTATTAACAAAGGTTGCAATTTGTAACAATTTCAAATTATACCAATTTAAAATATAACCACATCAAGATAGAGAGATGAAGCAGCAAAGTTATTATCGAAGACCACCTGACTTTTCTTATTCCCCCCCCAATTTATAGCAGGCTAATTGAAACTGTACATCCACAGTCATTTAAAATTAGTCTGCATGAAATGCGTGTGAAGTTTTACAGGTCATTTAATTCATTGTATAGTAAATGCTACAAACTCAGTGAACCAGTTTTGTTGCATTTAGTTGCTGCCCACTGCAAACCGTTTCTCCTTTATGGAATGGAAGCTGTGAGCCCTACCAAAAGTGAGCTGAACTCTTTAGAGTACACTTACAGCTCTGCAGTATGTAAAATTTTTAAAGTCTCCCATAGTAGTGTTGCATCTGTACTGCACTTCATGCATGAAATTAATATTACAGACTGCTGGTTATCCAGAAGATTGCGTTTTATCCAGAAATGCCTTTCACACAACAATGTTGTTGTCAGTTTTGCATCATGCTTCTCTTACACGCCTTAAGTGTTTGAGCGCTTGTTATTTTCAGTGTAGGCCCTATATATTCTTGTTGTGTATAACCACCACTGTCTGGGAATGTAGCCTACATTTGATATATGGTTTAGGTCAACCTAGAAGTCCTATGCATGCAAACGTTTATAATAAGGAAACTTAGTCTGTTTTCTGTCTTTAGTGCTATGCAGGCAGATATGCTGTCCTGTGAATGCTGTATTTCTTTGTTGTTTTATTAATTGTGCTACCATCATTTGGTGAATAAAAGATTGTTATTATAAACAAAGACCTTAAAGTTACAGTGTAACTTTAAGGTCTTTGGTATAAATATATATATTTATATGGTCTTTGTTTATACTGTGGTATAGCTACATAGTTTGAATTGGCCTATTATAAAAATCAGCGAATATAGGCCTACTCACCAGCAAAGCTATAATTTTCTAGCTTATTGGCGGTTAGCAAAAACTAGAATTTCGTGTTTCAAGACATACGGTATATTTCACTTTGACAATTATGATTTTTTAGGCCAACCAGCTGGGTGCGTTAGATTCTCGAACAATGGCTTAAGCTGTAAAAACTAATAACTTGTACTGAATCTTGAAATGCCGAGTTCTGCAATAAATTTAAACATTTTATCAAAATTGAACCTACATGATCTTGACAGCGCATAGGCCTAATATCAAAGATTATGTAGGTTATCAAGGGTTTGTCCAGAGATGGTTTGCCCAGGATGTATCGCCATCTAGCGAATAATGTGGTGGTGGTGGCGGTGGTGGTGGTGGTTGTTGTTTTTTGTGAGCTAATAGTTCAAACTCGATTCGGGCAAGTTGGAGCTGGGATAATTTGATGTGCTAATTAGTGTTGAACTTCACGTTGCTTGTTTAATAATTAGGCCTAGGCTATATAATGTTCACAAGGTTATTTTGCCAGAAAACAGCATAGCTTTAAAGATTTTGCTTTCGAAATCTTAGATTTAGCCTATGTTAATAAATTATTGTAACTGAAAATGTGAATCTTCTAAATTTCTCACCAATTGAGGATCGAGCGGTTTGCGGAAACTGAAAGAAAAAGAGACAGGATTCACAGGAATCTTAGAGAAAAGGTCTATGGGCCTATAATGATTGATCTTATTTTATTGGGGAGTGAATAGCGGGAGAATGTAGCCTAAGACAGCTCGAGATATTCGAAGGGCATTGCTGTAGGTGAAAGATAAAATTTTCAAATGTTTTTACCTATTGGCTATAGGCCAATGCACAGTGGCGGCGCCAGGATTTCAGTTTGGGGGGGGGCTGAATACCCGAGGAGAAAATTTTCCATTTTCGTTCGCCAAACTTTCTGACGACCTTTTTTTATTATTTCTTTTAGGCAATCGGTCAAAATCTCATGTCTGTTTTTTTTATAGCGAGCTTATGGTGGTAAAATTTCAGTTTTACATGTAAAAAAGATGGCCCTTTTTTAGGGGGGTTTAGCTCCCCCTAGCTCCTAGCGCCGTCACTGGGCCTATGCTGAATTGATTTCTTGCGACTGCACGTAGGCTACAGGAGCATTCCGGACCGTAAGTATTATCCACGTTAGCTTTGAGACGATTCTATATGATAGAGAATGTGGTTGCAGTAGTCCAGTTTAAAGTGAACAATAATTATTGTGCATACATATTTTCAATCAAACATAACGAAAGTTCAACAAAGATCCCAAATAATTGTGCACGTGGCAAGCGCGTGATTAATTGCTAGAACTAGAATTACGAAGCTGACGTTCTTACTTGCTTCGTCACAAGCGACTGGGTTTTGACAATATTTATTGTGCTTTGTCGTTAATTTGGTCGTGGTCACGGTTCTACGACTCCCACGGTCTCGACGTCAGTGGGGCTAATCGCAGTTTTGCACGTGGAAGCTCGCGCAAGAAATGTCCCTATAGCTCCAAAGTAAGCCCTGCTGTGTATTCGTTAATAAACGACGACGGCGGCACGACGATCCTAATGGTCTCCTGGGAAGACGTTTATGTTCTTCGCGCGAGCAGATGGCGCCAGGCTGTCTGTCTCTGCAGCTGTCGTTCATATCCGAACGACCCTCTTGTCTTGATATGTCGTCGTCGTCGTCGCGATAGCCATGCACTGGACGACGACGTTTCTAGGCATTTCGTCTCCGTCTGCTGCGGCTGGTCCGGTGAATTCACATCACGGAACATCAAAGACTACAGATGATGATGATGACGATGAGTCAGGTTAGAGAACGGTTTAGTATTATGTATCGCGAAATTTCTTTGTACTCATTTGCACTATAGGATGAAATAGTGATAAAGAAAAGCATAACGTGCGACTGTGCTCCTGTATTTTCTTTACTGCTAATGACTGTGCCTCCTATTCAATGGGTCAGTGTCATGCGCAAGTTTATTAATCTATCTGCACCACCACCACCACGTACCACCACCACCACAGACTGAACTATGTGATGCTTTGAGAATGAATCCGACAGCTGCAGTGCCATTGAGCCTGTAACCCTAGCCAATCATTTCAATGTTGACTATAATTATTATCTGTGGTATATTTCTATTCTGTGATATTAGTCCCAGGTTTAAGTTATTTAAAACTGGAGGGCATTCATATTGAAATCTTGATAGCTGTGTTAGTGTTACTGTGGTAGGCCACGAGATAATAGAGATATAGACCTATACGCCACATGTATGGAGTAGCCTATGGCTATATACTATACATGTATAGGCCTATTATATCCGCATATATGAATATCAAACCAGTAAAAGCGGATTCGATTCAAGAATCGACTCGAATTCAAATAATACTCTCGATTGAATTCGAACTTCGATTTGATTGAAACTTTTTGACCGACAGAGGTCACTAAACTGACCATGCGTCGCATTGACGAATGCGCATTGAGCAGTGTTTAGTTTTTCGTAATCTCCTAATTTTTAAAGCGCCACTCGAAAGCCAAGCGCGGGGCACCGGCTTATTCACGAGCGCTGCGTTGAGTCAAAAGGGTTGTCCGTAAGAGTAGTCCATGGTGGTCCGGGTCGAGAAAGTTTTTAGTCTAGTCTCGCTGGGTTTTTTGGGGTGGGGGTAGGGAAGGGAATTCAGGCTGGGGAGGGCAGGAAAACGGGCGGCAACCGATGAGCCCAACCACCGACCGAGCATTTTTTATGACGAACTTTTTAGCCTTTAAAAAAATTCAATTCAAGTAGTAAATCCTACACTTTAAAATCTGATTGCCTTTTTTTTAGTCCTTCCGGCAAAACGTAGGCCTACACTAATTCAGGAATTTAGTTGGTAAAATTACTAAATTCTCTACTTCTTATGTCTGGTGACTTTTTTTAGTGTACATCAATGCTGCACTGTAGGCCTATATCTAATGTTTTCGGGGAGGGGGTTGGACATGCTCTGCAGCCGTTGAGATCCTACGTCAATCTGCATTAGATTAAAATGTTGTACATAAACAGTCTGGACCTACATGCGTCAACGTATATACACGCATACTTTCTTACATAGCTACATCATGTAATGATGTAAGCCTACGATTAATTACAGAGCAGAGAGCAAGCGCGATACAACGGAGTTCGACAGAGCTAAGCTTGGACCCATAGAGGTGTATTAAATAATGAATCACTAGAGGGAGTATCAAGTCTCTATATTGAAGTCGACGAAAGTCATGCCGACCAATCACATCATATCTGTCGAAAGTTCTGCCGACCAATCATAGGCAATTTCTCGTACCGACCAATCACAGTCGTACAGCATCGATGTGGGGAAAATAAATAAAATAATATGAGCATTTTTATAATAAGACGAACTTGTCGATGTTTACTTGTCAATATGTCAAGAAACTGCAAAATTAACAAACAAGCATCGATATGTTCGTTTTATTATAAAAATGCTGATGTCGTTTAATTTATTTTTCAAATCGATGCTGTAAGACTGTGTGTGATTGGTCTGTATAAGAACTCGCCTATGATTGGTCGGAACGATACGACCGTTGTAGGCTAAATTTTTGACTTCAAATCTTATTGCAGGGCAGATACGTCATACTCTCTCTAGCGTGTATATTATATATATCATGCATCTCAATGCTTGGACCGAAGAAAATGGTCGTTTAGAGTTGAGGAAACTCAACGAATCTGTGTGTATAGCTAAAACGGACAATCTTATAAGATCAGAGGATCCTAATAGCAAGATAACTCAATATGGCCGACCGATCTGTATTCCACGAGCTCTGCTCTGGTTTATTTCAACCGGAGGCGATGCCACGATTTGCTGGGGAATGGGGGGTGGAGGGTGCGAGGAGGGGGGTAGCTTTGTGTCGGATATGCACTGAGAACACCCTGGGACGATGTCTCCTCGCCCATTATCGCTCACTTCCATCACAATTACGCCTGTCAGAACGTGAAGGAATTAATGAAAAATTGGGTCGGTCTCCCCGTAACGGGCAGCCAACCGTACCCTGAGGGGTCCGCCGCTGCGCCGCACCACCCCACCCCCGCGTTTGTACAGAGTGCATGTTATTATAAACGGACCGGGCTCTGTTCGGTAGCTAACTCTCGCGGCGGCGCTTGCAATGGTCGGACTCGACATGTACAGCTCGAGGACCGCGAGCGATAATGCGGGATTTCGCTTTGTCTTATCGAAGCGCGGCTTTACAGAGTCCGCATTCACGGCCATTTATTATGAACGAGCGTATAGGTTTATCCGGTGGATGATAATGATATAGCTCCTTTTGATTAATCTCCTTAGATTAGATTTCCGCCTGTTAAGCTAATGGCCGACATGTTATTCTTCAATCAGAAGCTTTTAGCTTTACGCTGTTCGGTCTAAAACCATCCGTCAGCCTCAGCCGTGCATAATTATATATATGATTATATATAACATATATATGTATATATATATATATATATATATATATATATATATATATAGGCTCTCTATGGTTTGTGATTATTAGTTTCATTAGATGTTCACTGTGATTAAACGACGAATATTTTCATGACGATGATAATGCATCATAATGGTTATCTAGGCCTGTGCGTGTGTTTATTATATATATATATATATATATATATATATATATATATTTGTGCATGATTTATAGTCCTTTATATTATGTTCCATTATAGGCCTAATATTCAATCATGTCAATATCACGCCGATTAAAAATGGCGCCTGTATATAGGCTGTAGGCCTTTATAAGCAGGATTTCAATATTTGCGATTTTTATGTCTACCTGACACTTGAAAAAGCTTAATTAGGCCTATATATAAAATATAAATAACACGTTAATGAATTATATAGCGCACGAGTAATTTACTAAATTATTTATATGAACCCATGGGCTCACGCAGACATTTTTGCAGGAAGGACAAAACACTAATTTTTTAGCTTGAGCTTCAAAATGCAGAGCAGAAAATTAAGAACTCGCGTGAATTTTTCTAAATTTAAATTTCTCAACTTCATTTTGTGCATCGTTATAGTAGCTTTAGTGCGAAGAAATTTGTTAGAATTTACAAAGTATAGTAGGTTAAAATAGGAAAATCAATTTTCCAGGGGGGAAAGTGCCCCCTATTGGCCCTATGTGTGAGCGCCCATGTATGAACGAGAAACGACTGTGTCGGCCATCTATATACACTTATAATAATTATATCTATTAAGATTATAGCCGATATAGGTGCACGCGTATACGATAGCGTCGATAGGTCTTCGAGGTGAGGAAGAAAGGAACGCAGAATGAGCGAATGGAAGACAGGAACGACGAAGTCGGAAAGAGAAAAAAGGAAAATTAAAGAATAAAGCAGGAAGGAAGAAAAATGTATTTAAACTTTAAAGTAATATAATATGGTAATTTGTATACAGACTTATGATGTAATTAGGCCTATATTATAAGCTCCTCACTGCACAAGGAATAATGTGTTATAGACTTATAGTAGGCTATAATGTCTTGGATGGCTATACATATAGGCCTACATGTACGTGTATATATATATGCATATGTGTTTGTATAATGTGTCTACATATAATTGAACTCATGCACTTAATATATAAATACATTATTATATATACATGTATATAATCCTATATGCGTGTGTGTGTGCATGTGTGTGCGTGCGTGTGTTGTGTGTGTGCGTGCGCGTGTGGGCAGAATCCATTAGTATCTGCTAAATGTATGAGGTTATCGCGGTAGTTTGTCCTTCGTGCCATCCTTCCGGCGGCGTCTGCATGCCATTACAAGATGGCATATATCGGACGCGGTATATAAACGACCGTCTTCTGTAACATAAATGGAGTTCAAGCTCTATATAAATAATTGCCGCCCTTTGCTATCGCTACGTTATTAGGCAGCATCATGAGCCGCAGACCGCCATTTTGGACGAGTCTGGTGAGACCGGATGACGATACGTCATCGCTGATGCCTTCTACTTCATGGACTGCTGTCTAATACCATGTGGGAAAGAAGTGCTGCCTGTGACTGTTCGTGATAATATTTCTGCCTTCAATAAATCAATATACGAGTCGTCAAATGGATAGAATTCCATGTTACAGAAAATGAGCAAGAAGCTGTAGGCATTGAATAGTCTTCTGTGAAATAGCGAGTAGAAAGAGTTCCTCTTGGCTAAAAGCCTAAAAGTCCCTAAAACTAAGTGAGTAAAATAGTTGTTGAGGATTAAGCCAACGTTTTTATCGTAACCTACTTCTGATTCGCACTTAATTTAATTACATTTAGGGCGCATACTTGTGTAAAATATAGGCTACCACTCGAGTGTATAGAGCTATTTAATGGAGTGAAACACAAAATTTCACTCGCTACGAAAATATGAATGCTGAAGACAGAATTCTGATGTGGTCCATATAATTTACAGGCCTAGTAATCTTAGTCATTATCTCGAGATTTCTGCAGCGCCCACAAAAACGAAGTCGCGGGAACCAGTTTCTTCACAGGCGTTTAATCAAAACAAAATCGATAAGTTGAGGGTCAAGATCCAGGGGAATCAGTCGGGCAGACAGTCGTACGGCAAAGGTGGATAATGTTTAGAGTTGAATTGGCTATATAGGCATATTATAGG
>OX457038.1:63355469-63435469 GCA_949752735.1 Lumbricus terrestris
AGAGGAAATTAGAAGGGAAAGGTATTGGATGCGAAACATGAGAAGATGAGCAAATCAGGGAAGGAGATGAGAAAGCGCGGAGGAATGTCACATGCATGTGAGATGGCTGCAGTGAGAAGAAGAGGACATGAGAGGGGCGGGAGATGTACTCATGGAGAAAGGATCTATAGCAGTAAGAAGAATGGGGATGAATTGTAATTTATGGACGGAGGAAGCGAATAATTAACCCGAACGAGGGAGGGGAGGAAGAGGTGGACAATGGAAAGAAGGAAGTGAAAAAACGAAGAGGGAGAGCGGAGGAAAGAAAGAAGAGGAATCGGAGGAGAAAGCGGAGGAAGAGTAACCTGAATAGGAGGAGGAGGAGGAGTGAGGGAGGAAAGAGGAGGTGAGGGAAGAGGAGGTAAGGGAAGAGGAGGTGAGGGAAGAGGAGGTGAGGGAAGAGGAGGTGAGGGAAGAGGAGGTGAGGTAAGAGGAAGAGGAGTGCATCCAGGGAAGCTGAGACTGCACCGAGCCAAACGTATAGCATGGACCTAGCAACTCATGATGCCGTCGTCTGCATAGACTGACAGACTCAGCTGCTGCTGTTGCTGCTGCTGTTGCTGTTGCTGCTGCTGCTGCTGCGGTATTGTATGCGATGAGAAAGAACCAAGAAAAGAGATGAACGGACGACTGATTGAATGAAGAACGAACGATGACGATGATGATGACGATGATGACGATGATGATGATGATGATGATGATGATGATGATGACGATGATGATGATGATGATGATGATGATGATGAGGATGATGATGATGATGATGATGATGATGATGATGATGATGATGATGATGATGATGATGATGATGATGATGACGATGATGATGATGATGATGACGACGATGATGATGATGATGATGATGATGATGATGATGATGATGATGATGATGATGATGAGGCTGCAGCGATGGCTGCTGCACCCGGAAATGACATCAGTCGGCGCCGAATATGACGTCACGCGAGACGAAAGGACCACACACGTCGCATTCTGATTAAGTGAGAGAACAGAACGGCTCTTCTGATTCACAGATTGGACAAGAACAGGTACGGAAAGGAGGAAGGAGGAAGGGGGAAGGAGGAAGGAGGAAGAGGATTGGTACGCGGAAAAGGTGGAGAAGAAGATCCGCTCTGATTACAAGTATAAGCCGTATTTAGTGGATGTTTTGGGTGCTTGAACACCCCTCAAAAATGAAATAATGTAAAAATGAAACAATGCTTCTAAATACGGCCTTACACCTGCTTACATGACTATACTGATACCACCACCATCATCATCATTTTCATCATCACTTTCATCATCATCATCATCACCACCACCACCACCACCATTATTTTCATCGTCA
Organism: Lumbricus terrestris; assembly: GCA_949752735.1. Lineage (NCBI taxonomy): Eukaryota > Metazoa > Annelida > Clitellata > Crassiclitellata > Lumbricidae > Lumbricus > Lumbricus terrestris. The sequence continues at coordinate 63,356,854 of OX457038.1, forward strand.
TCAGCATGCATCATCATTGCAAGCATCCAGTTTGCAAAGGGCTAAAACACTGCTACGCGAGTATACTTGATTAATGAATAATGACTGCGAAGATATTTAGTCTTGTCTTGTCTTGTCTTTAACCATCCTCGATTCGAGGGTTGGTCGCTTCATGGACATGCTTTCGCTACTTTTTCCTGTCCTCCGTCTTTTTAACCTTGTTTAACCTTGTAGGCACTGATTTTTATTTATTTATTTATTTTTTGTGTGTGTTCAGTTTGCTAGATTTATTGTCATATCATGCTGTTTTTTAGCCTACTGTTCAATTCATGATGTCAACCGTCTAGCCACCAGTTAAAATTGCATATGTAAATAGAGGGATATTCATCCCTTAGGGCCTTCCTTGTTGCCATCCGATTATGTGAAGCATGTCATACTATGTCTCTTGTTTATCGTTGATGGCTACAATAAATGAATTGAATTGAATAATCGCCATTAGCATCACCACCACCACCACCACCACCACCACCACCACCACCATCATTATTATCATCGTCATCGTCATCATCATCATAGCCTAAATCCGGGAAGATGAGAATGTTGGTGAAATGGTTATTTTGCAAATGTCGATCCCGAATTTCGATACAACTACAGCAGTTGCAGAATTCGTTCCATTGCATCTGTCGCATCGCTTGCCCCGCCCCTCCCCCTCTATTCCCATCCCTTCCCCTCTCTGTCTATTCCCATCCCATTTCCCATCTCTCTTCCCCCCTCTCTCCCTCTTCATCTGCTCCTTCCTATCCCACCAGCCCGTCCCCTCCACATTCCGCGCCTACTTTCCGGCAGATCACAAAGTCTTTGTGTGTCCTCGCGAGTCCTCGGTGTCAATCCCTCGGGAGGGAGGGAGAGAAACACCCCCGACATCTGGTCGTCCGCCTTTCCCAGCATCCTTCCTCGCTCCACCCCATACACCCTCCTCCTCTTCCTCCTCCTCCTCCTCCGCCTTCCGTTCCACCCTTCCTCTTTTCCTTTCTTTTCACTAACCAGCCTTCTCTCGCATCTTTTGTCCAGCAGCTGATTTGCATGATCCAATTCGATGTAATCAGAATCTGGAAAGTACTGCAGCACACACACAGACTGACAAGCAGGCATGCAGGCAGGCAGGCAAACATGCAGGCAGGCGGACAGACGGGCAGGCAGGCAGACACGCGCAAGCAGATTCACAGAACAGCCAATTTAAATCAGTCTGTTGATGACAATACACAAAGATTTCCATAACGTCCAACACGTAGTAAGTCTGTTTGTTATACGCTAAAATAAACAGAATATTATTAATCAACACAATTACTAATTTGCGCAGTGATGTGTAGCATATGAAATTGCAACTGTATTTGTGATTACGACCATTTATATAGCGCCGTCAGTAGCATCCTACTTCTAGGATGTTTTGTACACTGTCAACGGTACTGTTAGCGCAAATGTACGATATATCGGCCTATATATTTATTATATCCTATGATATGATTTGGATATTTTGCATACATGTATAGCACATTGCAATGTTCAGCCAGAAGCAGAAGACAGGCAGACGGTAATATGCATTTGTATAATAATATAATGTTTCTATCAGCAAACAAAGGAGGAGGCACTTCTTGATCTCGTTCTTTGATTCGTCGATAAACCACGCGAACGTTATAGTTGAGAAATCGAGCGACAGATGGCCAAACGATTCATTCAGCTCCATCTCAAGGGCAGAGCCAATGTAATCTTATACCTACTCATGACAAGATATTATACATATATATACATACATATACATATGTATGCAGCTTATATAGGCTATAGGCTTACAGCACATACATGTATATATATATTATAGCATATATATATATATATATATATATATATATATATATATATATATATATATATATATATGTTGTGAACGTTTTTATGGCGCAATCATGTGACCTCTCAGAATCGAGATGTAATAAAAACTATTATGTATATATATATATATTAAGTCTTTCATGTTGCATGTATATGCTTATACTCAGTATAGGTTAGGCCTGTTAGGCATAGACCTATATATTATATTTATTAAGGAGTTTTATATAGCCCATTGAAGGTGAGCTGATCAGAAGCGCTCCCGATACAAGAATAGACTATAATATGTATAGGCCTATACCAGTGGTTTCCAACCTGTTTGGACTTTAGTGCCACTTTTCTAGGTTGGAGGACACGAGGGCCACTTTTTCTTAGTTGAAGAACATTACAGGGCAACAAGGCTAAAATTTAATTAACCTAAAGCATATAAAATTGTTATAATTGAATCAAAATAGAATGTTTTATGTTATTTATAGACGTCAAAATATATAATTTTTAATAGAAACTGATTATGTGTTCCATGTGTTCTATTCTGTCCAAATTGTTAATTTTTCATATATTTTTAAACAATTCTTTAGGAGACGAGGGTCATTTTTAAAGCCTGGCTGGCTACTTTTGGCCCGTGGGCCACGGGTTGAGAACCACTGACCTATACATATGAAATGATTTAGGGTAGTATGCATGCATACATGTGTGTGCATTGCATTCATAGACCTACATAAAAATTATAAGGCCCAAGCATACACCTAATAATTACATTGAACAAGTGAATTGACCTATAGTTGCCTGCGTTACTTACTGACCTACTGACTGACTGACTGACTGACTGACTGACTGACTGACTGACTGACTGACTGACTGACTGACTGACTGACTGACTGACTGACTGACTGACTGACTGACTGACTGACTGGGTTACTCCGAATTATCTGTGCATTTGTGTTTCAATTGTGTTATTTTCATTATTATGTGTTATATCAGCCTACTTCACAAATTTACAATGTACATGTATATATATATATATATATATATATATATATATATATATATATATATATATATATAAATAATTATTATATGTATCAAATCATGTTTTAACCTGTGCATATTATAAATATATATTTATATATAATACAAACATTATGCATATGTCAATAATGTCATGATGTGCAATATTCGTTTCCTATAATATATTATGCTATACCATACAATTGCGTTTTTTGAGCAGCTGGTTCGTTGGTCATTTGGTTGGTCAGCTGGTCAGTTGGTCAGCATATTCATCTGCGCCGCGCAAAAGATGGCGTCGAGACGAGAGATTATGTTGCTCGTTGCTATGGCAACTGCCTCCTCCTCCAGTGAACAAAGAGCGAAGATCCCGGAGGCGTCGGCAACACGTGACTATTATCGGCGAGCGAGAGAGAGAGGCTTAGGATGGAAAGATGGAAGACCTGGAAAAGATGATGGATGGATGATTGGACAGACGGACGGATGAAACGACGAGGAGAAGAATGGCTGGAGAGATGGAGAAAGGAAGGAGTGAGAGACAGACAGACAGACAGAGAGAGAGAGAGGGAGAGAGGGAGGGAGGGAGGGAGGGAGGGAGGGAGGGAGGGAGGGAGGGAGGGAGGGAGGGAGGGAGGGAGGGAGGGAGGGAGGGAGGGAGGGAGGGAGGGAGGGAGGGAGGGAGAGAGGGAGGGAGGGAGGGAGAGGGAGAGAGAGGGAGAGAGAGAGGGAGGGAGAGAGAGAGGGAGAGGGAGAGGGAGAGAGAGAGAGAGAGAGAGAGAGAGAGAGAGGGACGGAGAGGGAGAGAGGGAGAGAGGGAGAGAGAGAGGGAGGGAGAGAGAGAGGGAGAGAGGGAGAGAGGGAGAGAGAGAGGGAGGGAGAGAGAGAGGGAGGGAGAGAGAGAGGGAGAGGGAGAGAGAGAGAGAGAGAGAGGGAGAGAGAGAGGGAGGGAGAGAGAGAGGGAGAGAGAGAGAGAGAGAGAGAGAGAGAGGGACGGAGAGAGAGGAGAGGGAGGGAGAGAGGGAGAGAGGGAGAGAGGGAGAGAGAGAGGTGGATGAAGGGAGTAAAAACGGATAGATGAGTGCGTGATTGTGTGGATGGAGGTATAGAAACGGTGGTAAGAATGTTCTTGTATGAATGGATAGATTAGACAGTAGCCTACTGTTGTGTGTGGTGGACGAATGGAGTGTAGCAATACCAAAGATAATAGAGTTTAGGCGTGAGGTGTCATTGCACTTAGGCCCTATATACTTTAGCCTAAATATCTCAGTTTTTAAAAAAATGCTTTTTTGAGAGCCACTATAGACCGATCAGTGTCCTTATGTCATGACGGCATAACACTTTACATCCACATACATGAGTCACATCATGAGTCACATCATGATTACCCATGAATGTAAGTTTAAACAGAGACTGTAATAATTGCTTGTTGCTATTTAACGACACTATGTGAAAACAAAGATTATAGTGTCGCCTTTATCATGATTACAATTATATATGTCACCAGTGTTTAGCCTGGACTTCCCTGAGGGTAAAGTCCCCAAGGATTGGATTTTCCCCAGAAAAAATCGCGATGTAGTGTAAACATGGAAATACGTTCTTTTCCCCCTTCCCGAAAAGTAAATTGTATACAAAACCCCCGAAAAACCAAGCCGTCCGTCGAAAATGTCCGGCTAAAACTGACCTCCCCCAAAAACCCGACCCCAAAGCAAAGAAACTAGATCAATGTCGCCTTTATCCAGGCTTAAGACTGCATGGTGGTGTTTGAAACAGATAATATAATAATTTTCGTTTATTCAAGAATCCGGTTGACAGAACGCAACCAGTTAGGCTACAGCGTACAATTATGCAGTTTAAACAATTCACAAGAACGCAGATCACAGAACTATAGGCCTACTAAGTACTAACAGAACAGACAAGCCTGCAATAATCGGCGCTAATAGCAGCCTACAAAGCATGTCCGCCCAACGGGGGCTCGAACTCGTTACCTCTCCCTCTACGCCAGCGTGTTATCCATTACTCTACCTGGCCCCCAGAAATTGTTCCATGATTCCCGGTCTGGTCGGTAGGCCTATCAATAGAGCAGCAGCAATGTAGACCTAGCCTACGTGTAGCGTATCCTATCAAAAGGGCGACTTCGAAAGGGCGACCATCAGAAGGGCGACCTCATAAGGGCGCCGCTTTTAAAGGCGACTGTTCGAAAGAGCGCCGATCAAAAGGGCGACCGCACAAATGGGCGACCATCAAAAGGGCGAACAATGAACTTTCGCAGCATGTACTGAATGGTCGGTGGAGGACGGTCGGCCTACATGAAAGAGAAAGCAAACATCGGAACGTTCTCAGTGTTCAACGAAATAGGTAGATGCTAGACGGTCGGCCTACATTTTTTACTTGGACTTATATTATTATTTTCACAGTACTAATCGACGTTTTATAGAGACTTTCGTGTCATTAAGTAGCATTAGTTTTAGTGAACATTAGTTTTATTGAACATTGAACACTAATACATCATTTAATTGACTTATTAGAAAATTTCTAAGTAGCCTACCGGAGGTGTCCGGACAATTCGTCCCCGGACAATTCGTCCCGGACAATTCGTCCCGGACAATTCGTCCCGGACAATTCGTCCCCGGACAATTCGGACCGGACAATTCGGACCCGGAAAATTCGGACCGGACAATTCGGACCCGGACAATTCGGACCGGCTATAGCCTACTTTAGCCAAGTGAGGTAACGTGTTATATTATGTTTAGGCCTACATTTGCTTTGAGAACAATGAAATAATTTTCAATTTCGAATTGAATTTTAATGCGCAGCAGTATCTCCGGTCATCTGTATACGGTAATGGTGTCCGGGACGAATTGTCCGGGACGAATTGTCCGGGACGAATTGTCCGGGGACGAATTGTCCGGGACGAATTGTCCGGTCCGAATTGTCCGGGGACGAATTGTCCGGTCCGAATTGTCCGGGACGAATTGTCCGGGGACGAATTGTCCGGGACGAATTGTCCGGGACGAATTGTCCGGGGACGAATTGTCCGGGACGAATTGTCCGGGACGAATTGTCCGGGGACGAATTGTCCGGGAACCCCTACCGGGTACTAATCGATGAACACTATTGCATAATAATTATAAGCTTTCAAGGTACTAATCGACGTTGCACTTGTCTTTCTTTCAAATGACTATAAATACTTCCTTTGAAAACATTAAAAAGTCGCCCTTTTGATGGTCGCCCATTTGTGCGGTCGCCCTTTTGATCGGCGCCCTTTTGATCGGCGCTCTTTCGAAAAGTCGCCCTTATGAGGTCGCCCTTCTGATGATCGCCCTTTCGGAGTCGCCCTTTTGATAGTAAACCACGTGTAGGGCCTATAGGGCCCGCTCTTAAACTGTTCTAGGGCATATATAGGCCTACCTTTGTTCAGAACTAAATAGCAGATTAGTTAGTCCACAGCTGAGACTTCATGGTCGTTATATGCTGTCGGAAATAGCCTCAAATAGGTCTAACGCGGAACGGTGAAGTTAATTAATAGAAGCTTTTGCCGGACAAAGCATTAGCTATGCAACAATATTGCGACAGTGACTTGGGAGTAATTTTTCACGGATAGCGTTATTCTGATCATCGGACATCTGGCGGATGTTGCCATGCGTCGAGCAGAAGTATTAGCGAGCAGATGGCTGCTTCGGGCTTAGACGGCTTAGAAGAAGAATTTGCGGTTGGAGTATTACGAAAAAGCTTGGCAAGTATTTCGAATGCAGATTGTGTTGCCCTGCTGAGCTTTCAACCAGCTGTTGTTCGTTGCAAACACTACAAGTGGCTGACGACGGATTATTGGTGCGGCTGGGATTGACCTGGAAACATCGGAGCCACGAGTAACAAAAGACTGGAGACCAAAATAGAAAATGTCAGAGCTTCAGGCGAACCTTTGATGATCGGTTTCCGGGTTATTTGAGCAAAATTAGTTGACCGCCTTCGTTGGAAGTTTTGCAATGGACTGTTCGTTGTACTGTTCTTTTCTGGATGTTATTCTGATTGGAAGATTAATTGTAGTGACGTGTGTGTAAAGGATTTGGAGATCATATTGTCGCTTAATTTCTTAGTTTGTGTGAAGGTACTGAGCGTGATAAGTTTAAGATTAATGAGATCTTGTCAGTTGCACATTATTACACGAATTCCTAATATAATTAATATAAGGCACTTCGTAAGGCAGATCATTACCTAAGATGTCCACATCTGCTGTGATTGTGAATTAATGCGGTTGACATTAGAAACTTCATTGTTGATTTTTTTTCTCTTGAGTTGCACTTTCTTTAAGACAAGTTTGTTCTGTTGCATTCTAGAATGAAGTGATATTTCAGTTGGAAGTTTCGGCATTTTCCCAGCGAGCTTAAGAAAACTTGGGCTGTCGTGTTCTACATGTCGCGTGACAGCGCTTCCGATCCGGTGGCAATCAAAGGTGATGAGTTTGGTAACAACGCCCTAAGCCATGGACGTTTGGAGGCTTGGATCCATCACGATCATCCTGCTACTCGTTAGTCACGGTCCGGCCGGCGAATACTTCCACCAGCGCCCGCCACATCGTGTGGCGATTCGCAGGCATGGAACGAACGAAAGCCCGGACTCGTTCTATCTGCCCGATTCACGGGCAGTGCCAGCTCTACAGCCAAAACGAACAGGCGAACACGAATGCCCAACAAACTGCATCCTACGAGTCGCAAACCTTGGTGAAATGCGGTCAGCGTTTCGTGATTTCTTCGAGGATGCGGAAACTCGACTTGTTTACTTCAAGGTTCATCTGGAGGACTATAGCATTCCGGTCCTGGAAACCTATCCGTACATGGACAACAGTTACCTGGCAACCGAATGGGTCTGGGCTTCCGGAAGCTACGGTAGGAAATTGCTTGGGCTGCCACTGGATGCTGAAGTGCTGTCTCTGTACATTCTCGAGCGTCATCGACGTCGGGTAGAGCTGTCCGTGTCGTCGGTGCCAGCAAATTGTCTCGTCATGCACTCACCCGAATGTCGACTTCACGCCATCCGCAGTATTCTCATCTACAACGTTACGTACATTGAGCTACAGCATCACCAACGTGACTACATCTGCCACTACGTTATAAACAACACAAGTCCAGCGCGTGACAGTTCACGACTTCTCTATCGGTGCTGTGAGACTGACGGGTTCCGTGCTGGCGATGTCAGCTGTCAGATGTACGCGGCTTCGAGCGATGATCTGTCGATCGTGCTGCTGACGATCAATGTGCTGTCGACGATCGTGACACTCTTCAGCCCGCTGATCATTCTCAAGGCGAAGATGGCGCTGATGTTCACGAGCGTAACCAAATTCTTTCGTGCTTCGCTGAAGCATGGCATCACCGGGCAGCGCAACTACGTCATCCGGATCCTCTCACGTCAGCTGATCAACCTCGGCGATCGCCAGCCATTCTCGATCCCGCGATCGCTGTTCCGACTCGTCTGCTACTGCTACGGGGAGGGTCGATGTTGCATCCACTGGTGGGGCGAGTGGAGCTACCAGCCCCGGCTTTGCAAGAAGAAGTCGTGCTGTCGGCAGTGCTGGCTCATCGCCTGGAAGATCGTCGGCATCATTCTTCTCTACCCGGTCATTTTGCACGCTGCTGTCTTGCTGTACGTGCCCCGGCTGCCGTTCTACTACTCCCTCATCAGCCACGTGCACGGCTCCGAAAAGTACGGCCCGATCTCCCTCAACATAAACTTCATCGGGAATTCGCTGATTCCGCTGCAGGACTTGCGTGTAACCGTCTGGATGATTTTCTCAGTGCTTGCGTTTCTCTACACGATCCTCGTCGTGTCATGGCCGAACAGTCCGTTGGAGCGCTGTCTGCTGCGCTACGAGGGAAAGCGCCCGTTCGAGCAGACGGCCTCGCTACATGGTCACATGACAAAGAGCTACAAGCAGATCCTCTATCGGCTCGCGTATGGCAACTACAAGACGAAACGCCATTTCTTCATCATCAATTGGCTTCCATGGGGCCTGCGGAGGTTGGTGCTTGCAGCCGGCCGCGTTCTCATGCAGATTCCAGCCGTGAATGTCTGCTTCCTGACGTACATGATCGACGCCAAGTTCTTTGAGGAAGACGCGGAGAGGAGGGGGTCGGCAGACGAGGACCGAGACGACGTGTCCATGGAGCGGACGGTCGTTTTCCGGGTCTCCGGTCGTTCCATCTGCAAAGTGGCGATTGTCACCGCTCTGTGGTTTGGCTTCGTTCTCATTCTCTTTGGCTTCTGCACGACGACGTTCCTGATGGTCGAGTTCCTGCTGAACATCGTCTTCTTCGTTCTTGTCGGTGCTGCCCTCTATACGTCGGCCGTCCTGCCTTGGATCGTGTTCGTGGCGATCATGGCCTACTATGTCGACGACACACTTTCGACGATAAATGCCGAGCACCGACAGATCCTGAAGCTCATCGATGAGAATTCGCCGCGGATATCTGCAATCGAGGAAACGGAAGAGTTCTTCCACGAGGGAGGAATCCAGATCCTCAAGAAGCACAACCTTGGCGCCGTCAAATTCATCGACGGTGACAACACGGAATACGTCTCGAAGGAGCTCTACTACAACGTCTGCAACGACCTCAAACGCGGCTGGAGCAGCACGGTGCGGCGGATCCTCTTCCGGCTCACAGTCATCTTCTTGTACCTGCTCTTTCTCTTCTCTGCTTCGTCCGTCCTTCTCTCGATCGTCGGGTCGTCGAGGGTCGTGGTCTTCGTCATGGTCCTGGTCGGGAGCACGGTCCCGAAACTGGTCGACGTTTACGTTGCGTCACGAAAGCGTCAGCCGGACCTGCTGTCGGTCTGGGCGAAGATAATCCCCGAGATTCTCGACCGACACATCCGGGTCGACCGTACGGAATGCGTCGACGACAAGGAGGAAGAGCTGACGACCTACGACGTCCGTCCGGTCGGAATGCTCGAGATGGAGTTGCCACGGTTGGTCGTACAGAGAACCCTCCACCTCTGGAAGTTTCCGTGGATTGTTTCCGGCGATCAGCAGGTGCAGTCGGGTGAGGCGGTCGTTGTAGCGGTCGCAAACAAGCTGGCCGCCGCGTCGTTTCTCACGAAGGTTGTCATGCGTGAGTACTCGCCGAACCTCTACGATGAGCCGGTGCTTCGACTGTGGAGTCTACTCGTGGAGAACAGCATCCTTGAAGCGAGCGCAACGGCCGGTGCGCTCAACGGAACTACGATGGACACGGTGTCTCTGTTTCCACGTGAGTTCCAGCCGCTTGTCGCCCAGTTTGAGACTGGTAATACGATCGATCAGATCGTTGACAGCATCAACCGGGAGTTGTACGGACCGTTCACACGCGGTGTTCTTGTTACCATAGGCAATACGTCGTGTGCCTTGTATAAGGTTAACAGTAGGCTGATGGCGTTCAATAGCAGTTGTCATAGCGACCAGGTGACCGACCTGTTTGGCGCCGTTCTCATAACGACCGACTTCAACGCTCAGAACCTCCAGACGACGATGAAGTACCTGGTTGATCCGTATCGGCCGGACGCTGTTCCGGTCTACAGCATCGTTCCGGTTGAGGGGTTTATCGTTCGATCGCCTGAGGTTCTAGAGATCGAGTCGGTTGTGTAGATGAAACGGTTGTTTTGGGTTTAATGTACATGGGTTGTTGGGGTAAAGAGTTACAGGCGTATAATGTCTTATGGGAGTTTGAATGTCCCAGTGTTGGCAATTCATCACCAGTTACCCTGTGACATCAGAATGCTGTCCTGTCATTGGGTAAGGGATATATACCGTACTTCAGCATAAAAATCTGACAACTCACGTAGCGTGCCTTTATGTATTTGTGGCGATTTGATCGTCAAGGGAGTGAACTTACAATGCCTCTACTTTCCTCACCTCACTTTCAAAATCATTATTCTGTACAGTAAAAGAAAGTTTTTACTACTTAGGTTTTCCTATTTTGCTTTTGTAGCAGGTAATACCACATGTGTTATATGTGGGAGGCATTGGAGTTTCTAGTATTGGGCTAAAGGTATACGTACCCTAGCACCCTAACAACACCTTGACTGTAAACCAACTCCCAACCTTCCAGTACTATGAAATTGATCTTAACCCTATAGCTAAACGCAACCTTAACTCTTAACCATGAATATATCCCTACTGTAAACTTAATCCCGATTAATTACATAACATGGTGGCTTGGACTTCCAAAGTTGGTTTCCTTGTGGAGTTGACTGCTCTGATTTGTAGAGCCAATCAAGTGGACAACTGCAGTGTATGCGTAAAGTGCTACATCCTGCAGCCACATGAAATTCTGTATTATGATGGACCATTCAGATGAAATCATGTTACAAAGGCACAAATCAAGTTTCTAAGAACACAAGAAAAAGTTTGTGAATGCATAACATGATGATTTTGGAAACTTATTACTTAAATGTGTAGATGTTTAATCGCCTATTACCATTGACTGGTGCCATGTCTATGGTAAAACGTTTGGGAAATAAGCATGCTGAACTATTTTTAAATTATTGGGATTCAACAGTTGATCATTTAACCTTCAATAGCTTTCACTGAATTACTCTCCTAGGATTTGCTTCACTCTGAATCATTGACTCGATTCATTTCAGAACGAATCATTTGATCATGAATTATGTAAAGATGATTAACTTGCGTCTTAGTCACTTCACTATGAATTGCGTAACCCTTACCCTAGTGTAAGCCATAACCTGTAATGGCTTGAAATCACTTAATATAAAGGGTGCTGAGCCCTCAATCACTATTCCTGAATTGCCATCTTGTTGGATGGCAGTTGTCATGGGTGCTCTTCAGTTAGAAGATTCTTTCGACTTTGTCAGTGCAGAACTTGGCAATGACCATGGCTTACCAAAGTTTGCTTATGGCAAAACTGATTGCTTGTCTAAGGCAGAAGATATAGATGGTAGTACCCAGGATTTTTAAAGTTCGGCTGTGTTGTTTTTGAGTACTGGAAAGGTTGGGAAGTGAAGCGTAACTGAGTAGCCACCAGAGTGAACAGTTGTAGATTTTTGTATGTATAACGGTGCTAGTAATAAGTTTACACATTGGTCGTTATTATGAGACTATTGCATGACAAACTGCTATGTTATTACATGACATCTTATGCCACGCTATTTTTGTGGCACTTTTACGTTAGCTAGGACGTAGCTAGGAATTTTTGGGTGTTTAGTTTTCAGAAGTCTCCATTGGAAATGGCTGTATTTTTCTACATTTTTATTTTTTGATAAAATGTATTTGGGGGGGTTTGAACCCGTTAAACCACCCATAAATGTGCTCATGGGTAATTTTAATGTGACGCTGTGTTACGTTACCATTTTGCGTGACCTGCCTTACTGTATGCAATACTTTGGTCAGCCTTTGATGTGCTCAGCGTGTTCGAGAGCTTTCGTCAAGTGTTTCAATGATTCATTACTTTACGGTACATTACCTGCCTTGTTATGCAATATGTTGATTCGCTCAGTGTGTCTGGTGGCACTTTGTAGAAGTGCATAATCGATAATTCCATGCTTACAACTATTATTTGAACATTTTGATTATGGCATTTAAGATTTGATTTCTATGATTTCATTTGCTATTATTACTTTGGTTATTGTTGTTATTATTATAGCATTTTTTGTTGCAGTTTGTTATTCTGTTACAGTTATGATTATGCTTTCTGTCAGTTACTATTATAGCAGTTGCTATTTCAGCTGCGTGGTTTTGGTTATCCTAGCAGTTTTTATTCAGTAATATTTTGATTGGTGTTACTATCATTGTGCAGTAGCTATGACTGCTATTTTATTACAGTCTTTATTGAAATCACAGTTATGTTTTTAATTACCGTTACATTTTTATCATTATTAATTATTATTGCAGTTACGTCTATTGTTACAGTTGTGTAGCTGCTGTAAGAATTACGTGTGTGTGGTACGTGGAATCATTCTTCATAAAATTGTATGTACCTTTCCGTGCCTTTTGCCTGGAAGTTATTTTACAGATTTACAGGCTTTGCGAGTCTTTTTTGGTAAATCTTTACATATTTACAGGTTTTGCGAGTTTTTGCTGTAGTCTATTTACAATCAGTTAGAGATGTGCTTTAATTTTGTAAGGGTTGTTGTACATTTGTAAAGAGAATAAACTATTTTGATTTATGCATAAATAAAAGGATGGTATAGTCTGTAAATAAGTGAAATTTTCTACAATTTTATAAACATTTGTAATATTTAGAGGCTGCAAGTGTTTTTTATGGTTATGCTTTTATACGAGTATTTGTACATGTTGTGTTTATTGACAGTTAATTTATTAATTAGATATTTGTTTGATAAATACTGATTATATGTAATGGTTTGTAGGCTACTGCAGTGGAACCTTGTTACAAAGCTGCCATAGAAGGTTCAAAATATGTTACTATTATAACACGTTATTTATATAAGTGTGCATGGCTATAAATAAGTACATCGGTTGTACACTTTGATTTTGGTGTACCTTTGATTGAGGTCATGTGCGTTACACATTGGTGCAACTTTACTATTTAAATTGTATTGTGTGTTGACTGATGTTGTCAAATGAAAGTGTGTTTTCCAATTAGCAGAGTGGACTAAGGCAGAACAAAGCTTTAGGAGCTCAATTTGCGCAACATCGATTCAAGTTCCCAAATACATTGACGCTCCACTCAAGATTGTCTGAGCTGGTTTCCCATCCTACTGAATTATAACCAGAGTCTGACTTTGGGTTAAGATTTCCGACTACAATTGAATTGACTATCAACTGTTGCCTAGTACATTTATGGATTGTAGTGTTCAATTTGTGATGGTTTGTGTTGTAACAAGGTTCCGCTGTAGTCTCTGATTTAGAATCTTTTGATGGTGCCAAATTACGTTCAGTTGTCGCTTTCGATAGAACTGCCAATTGTGTTCATGTTGTTTTCAGTAGTTTATTATATAGAGACATTTAGCGTATGATTATTGATTTTAGCGAATGTTTTTGTGAATTTAGTTTAGTTTCGATTTTTCTAAACGTTTTGCATTTAAACTGCTGCTGCGGACCTGTGCAATAATTATAATTCCCCGTGTAATTTAGCGGCTCAGAGATGATTGGCTTACGCCAGATCTCAACCACTAAATGGTCGTTTGTTTTGTACAAGTTGTAGCTGCATTGGATAATAATTGGCATGTCCAGTGTTTAATAGTGGTACAGTATCTGCTTGGTGTAAGTGAGGTGGTTCCAAGATAACGTTAATCAGATCAGAGTGGTTTTGAGAATTTCAATGAGCATCTCGATTGGCATGTCAGACTGGTAGTCCACAAATATTCACCCATTACTGTTGAATCGTATAAATTCTGTGAATGTTCTATTTACTTTGGAAGCAGGGTGGGTATAAAATGAGTACACTTACTATTGATGGTAGGATCATTCAGGAGAGTGAGGACTGACTATGTGACACCTCCCAAGCTGTTCTAAATTTCACAAATTGAAGACTGTTTTTTTCCGCTTGATCTTGACAGGGACCACCTCTGAATGGTACCTATAAGGGGCGCTATACAAATTATGATTGATTTATCACATCGTGAGGCTAGCGATGAAGTCGTAACACTTCCCTCACATGTCTGTATGTCTTAGAAGATGGAAGGGACTGCTTTTAAAAAAGAATTCTGACTTTGCTCTCAGATGCACTGTATTTATCCAGGTTTATTTGCCAATTAATTAATTTGTGTAGCAATTTGTCATTATTGATTTTCTGTATTGTTTAAATGTCTCAGTCTATCTCTTGTGGAACGATTTAATTTACAAAGATGATGTATAATTAATCTGTTTGCAATTCTGTTTATGTTTAATTTCAATTCGTTTGTATAGTCGACTGTTTTACCGTTAACCAGACGTGTTTGTTGTGCTGCTTTTTGTTCTGTTGTATTATGACCAGAAAACTAGTTGACGACAGCTTTATATCAGAATTTTTCTCATGAATTCACCAACTGTGAAGGAGTTCTTGTTGCACAATTGGATTTTACAGTGAAAAATTGTAATTAAGCATTCATATCATAGTTAATGAATTATAGCACTGTCGATTTATTATGAAAAACTCTCAGGATGTTTTTTTATTTTTAGACTTTTTATGTTGCACTCTTTTGCCTCAACATCTTTTTTGATTCTTGATTCAGTTTTGTTTTTGCGAATTGTTCCTGGACTAAGTTTTTAATTCCTTGTCCATTTTGTTCTTAGATCAGTTTCTCTGGTGTTGGCAAAATATTGCATGTCCTAAAGTTTTGGTTTCTAAGTTTTTGGTTTCCAATTCATAAAATTTTGGGCCTCTACTCTTTTGTTTTAAGTCCAGTTTTGTTTGGATCCACTTCTTTGTTCTGAGCCCAATTATTTGTTTTGACTTTATCTTATCATCTGTAAGCTATTTATTTATATTATGACTGTCTTCTGAATGGTTTAGTGGAGTTGTTTTAAAGAATTGTTTTCTTACCTCATTTTCCTCATTATTTTCTGTTATTTATTTAGTGTTTTAATGAAATTGAAAATCCTGTTTCTAACATAAGAAATAATTTGCTTGTGTAGGAAATCATTTTATGAAGTTAATGTGCTACATAATCATCTTATGGAGTCATAAAGAACCAATAATTGCCTACTTGCATACTAGATAAGTGTGTTGCTGACTCATGTTACAGTATAAAATTATTGATACTTCTACGCATTTTATGTTACAGAAACATGTGTCCAGACTCATTGGGGTCATATCAGACTCTTAGTTGGTCCCCTGCGGACACACAACATAATGCAGAATAGCTCTGGGGTGTACGGACCATTGGTTATAGGACGATTGGTCATAGGATGATCTGTCATAGCGTTAAATTAATCGAGTAAAGTTATAGAAAATACTTATTGAAACACAAACAAACATGTACTAGGTCATGTAATTGAATATAAAAAACCTAAAACTGTTTAGCTGCAAGATTGTTCACTACTTCAGATGTTCCACTACAACATTGTTCACTACTTGAATGATACGTGTGCCCAGCATGAAGATAGGCGAAGATGTCGGTTTTTCCGTATGTTGCCACTGCCCGCATGACGCGATCTTTGAGTAATTATCTTCATAAGTTTCTTGATTGGCAGTTGTTGTATTTGTCTACAAACGCTAATTGTCCCTAATTGATACCTACAAGCAAGTGCGTAAAGAAGGTTACTGATTTCGCCCAATTTCGTCCACGCTTTATTTGTTTTAAACATAGGCTTAATTTCATTTATTTGCAGCCTATGACTGATCGCCCTATGACCAATAGGCCGTGTGACCAATCGACCTAGGACCAGCTCTGGACCCAAAGTGGCTGTTAGGGAAATTATGTCATGGATTCATGAATTTCATGTGTCCATTTGAAACTGGTTCAAGCTTTAATCGCTAAACTGGTTGGGGCATAGGCCAACCGTGGCAAAAACTAGGACAAATTGTGGGATTTAAACATGTAGATTTTTAAACCTGAGAATTGAAAGCAGCATTTTTTATTTTTCTATGAAACTTAGTTATCATTTTGAAGATCTCTTATTTATAGCCCTGTTGTACCTAGGCATTCTTTTTAGTAATATTGAAAGGTGTTCTTGCCTTGCAGTCATGTTTGCTGTACCTCTGTGATGCTAGGAAGTTTAATGTCAACCTCAGGTGTAGCTTATCCAAAGAGGTTTACCGGTATCTATCCTTAATTAATTTGTGTCTTCATTTCTTTCAACTGATTTTCTGTCTCATTTTGATAGATATGTGTTCCAGTCAGTGCAATTTTTATGTTTATGAAAAGTTTACAAAGGCACTATTTTACATTTTTTTAAATTAATATTTAATTTAAATGTACAAGGGTACAATGTGATCTGTTTTGTGTTCTGTTTGCCATTAATTTCTGAGCACAATTTAGAAACTATTTAGCAATTATACATTGCATTTTCAAGTAATGTTGATGCTGAATGGCTGGTCACCAGTGCCTCCCTTGAAACCTAAAGTTCAAGTGTTGGAACTGCGGGCAACCAGTACGTGTCTGCTCTACGTTATTGATTGATGCTCATGAGTTTATTGTGGTTCCAATTGAAATGTTTTAAAAAACCAGCCTATTGCTGATGTGTGTAGTTCAATTCCCTTCTCAGAATTAGCAATTCATTGCCATAGGCGCAACCACCCTATGGGACCACGGGACGCGTCTCCCCAACTTTTGAGTGGTCCCCTAACTTTATTATTATGGTCCCCCAACTTTTAGGATGTGATTCATTTGGTCCCCCGCAACTTTTAGGACGTGATTGCACCTATGTTCATTGCCCAATCATGTAAACCAATAAAGGAATGAGCGATGCTTCGATTGCAATCACATATAATTATGTGTGCCTCAGTCATAATTTCCATCAAACTCATGACCACTCACCTCTGAGATACAATGTTGAAAAGTAAATCATAAGAGCAAATCTACAATTTGGAAACAATGTTTGAATTAGCTGGACCAACTAATGGAACTCTTTACCAGAACCAATCCAAAGATCCTCTTCAATCAATATTTTAAAGTCTACACTTAAAACACATCTATCATCAAAGAACATTGACTAGTCATTACATTGTAATGCGTCCTATGAGTAAGACTGTTTTATTATGGCTTATTATGAATGCAAGTTGTATTGTATTTACCTTCAGTCCTTCACCTAGCTTCAGACATGGCCAAGTTATCTCTGCCTTTGGCGGTACGTAAATGTTCAGTTGCAATTTACCGTAACTAGTCATGAGCATTACATTGCGTTGCATTAAACTACTGTAAACGAAGCAATCTCGCGACCGTTGATCGCAATATTTTCGTACGCATTTTATATAAGTTATTTTCTTATGCATGATTATCAAGTTTTGATGAAAATTTTATAATTTATTGTCAATTAAAATCTGGAATGTTGTGTTTCTTTCAGTGTGTCATTCTATTGGGAAAATATACATTGTATATATACATGTACAACGAGGCTCATGGCTAGAGGTGTCTTGATGAATAAAATCTCATTACTTCCATAGCACCACCATATCAATATCGGTGGCCAACCAAAGTAAACCCCATTGTGATCAGGGCCGGCCTTAGCCCAAGTGGCGCCCTAGGCAAGGCATACATTTGGCGCCTCAGGCATAGGCTTGCATTAGGATTTTATTTCTGGGGATGCTTTCTTGACCGTGAATTTTGAGGTGCGTACACGCTGCGGGCGACTTTTTTGGTCGAAATTTTCTGACGACTTTTGTTAGTCGTCGAATTTTCTGACGTCCAAAAAATGCTATCTTCCGCGATTTTCGACTATTTTCTGCTCAAAATTACATTACACACTGTCATGTGCTAGCAAATGCATAATTATTTCATTTTTACATTATTTCATTTAGAGGAGGGGCGGTGTTCAAACACCCAAAACATCCCCCCTAGCTACGGTCTTGTAGACCTATAGGCCCCTAAGCTCAACTGAGTAATTCATTATAATTTTTTTATTAGTGCACTGAAAGCTGGATATAATATTCAATTTTGTGAAGAATGGTATAAGTTTAAAAATATTAAAATACACTCTTGTGGAAATGGCGCCCTCTTTATGGAAATGGCGCCCTCTAGAACTTGCAATGGCGACCCATGCAACTGCCTGCTTTGCCTATGCGTTAGGTCGGTCCTGCCTCAGCTACTGCCCTTTCTTCATCGTTGTCCCTACTAGACTATTTTATTTCAATATGAATAAAGGGCAGGCTGTAATGTTGTAATCTCATCTTCATACTCAGCAAGGTCCACTCCCATTTCATACATTTCATTTCTTGCAACATCTTCCCTCTCGAAATTGAGCGTCGCGTATTTTAACCTGTCTCCTAAAGCCAAGAGTATAGCCTACGGAATGTCGTTAAAAATCGAATTTTATTTGTCGATTTAAAATTTATACAGTCCTTGAAATTGAATTAGGCCAGCCTGAACAGTGAACAGGTGCAAAGAATCCATAATTATTTTAAATTCTTTCCATTAGCAAAAGTTTTGAGTTTAAAAGAATTATAGTGTAAAAAAAAATTCGCCGGTGCCGCGGCGCCCCCCAAAGACTGCGGCGCCCTAGGCAACTGCCTACTTTGCCTATAGGTAAGGCCGGCCCTGATTGTGATGACTGGGAAGCCAGGTCAAAGTCGGATTGGTGACGGATGGAAGAGAGGATGAGTTGGTGGGTGAATGGCTAAGACGGTTCACAGACAACATGTCGAAGGTGAGTTTTACTGATGGACATTTGAACGGCAGCTTGGCAATTTAGTCGATGAATAACGGATTCCAGTTCGTACAGAGGTTCATACGTCTCACAGCTTTTCTCTTCCATGAATTTCCGTACAGTCTGTAGACACTGCATAACAGTAGTGAATGACACTGGGGCTGTTGCTACGTTGTCGTTGCTTTCCTCATTTTGGCGTGCCGTCTGCTCTGCAGTGCTAGCGATGGAGGATTCTGAAACGTTGTCGTCTCTTGACTGGCCATCATCTGCAACGATGGAACGGTCAAAGTCAACAGCCATCCTGCAAGATGCCAAGTTGACTTCGGTTTCGCCACCAATGTCACGTTCATCATATGACTCTTCCTTGAGAATTCCTGGCAGGACTTCCTTTACCCATTGTTCGGTTCCAAAATCGTTGGCGTCCTGCTTTTTCCCAAGCCTTCTTTTGAATTGGATTGCGTTGCGCGCTTTCCATCTTTCTAGCCACCCGCTGGTTGCCTTGAAATCAACCATACCAAGACCATGTGCCAGTTGATTAGCTTTTTCCATCAAAAGCGGGCCGCTCACTGGAATCTGAAGGCTACGAGCTTGAGAGAACCAACGAAGCAGTGCTTGCTCAACATCTTTGGATTTGCCACCTCGTTTGCGCTTTCTTTCTGGATTGCTGTTGTTCCGCCATTCCTCTCTGATCTTCTCTTTGTTTTTCTGGATTCGTGAAATTGCACTCTGGTTGACACCGTATTCCAATGCAACTGAAGACTGACTTTCATTATCTTCCAGACGTTTAAGCACCTCTATTCGCTCAGCTAACATTAAAGTCTTACAGACGCGTCTAGCCATTTAACGAGCAGACACTAAACGTTATGTTTGCACACTCGGAATGTAGACCGAACAACGTTCCGACCCGAGGTAGTTTCCAGCCCAGGATGTTCAAAGTTGTCTAAGCGTCGTTGATAAGCACAGATTAATGAATACATTTTTACTGTTTACACTATTCCGGTGGTGACAGAGCACGTCCAAATTATTTAGGCCGTCGACCGCACCCCCAAATATACACAATTAAATTAAATACAATTCCGTGTACTCTATACCATCCAGGGATGCCACTCTGGATTTTGAAAAAAGGTCAGATCCGGTCAAAAAGGCTAGAAACTTAGAAAGGGCTAGAATCTAGGGGTTCCCAACCCGTGGCCCGCGGGCCAAAAGTGGCCCGCCTGGCCTACAAAAATGGCCCGCAGCATCTCAATGAATTAAGAAAAATATATGTAAAATTGACAATTTGGACATGATAGAATATATAATTCTTTTCTATAACAAATTATTTTATTTGGACGTTAATAAATCGCATCAAACATTCAATTATAACAGTCTTATACGACTTTAGTTAATTAAATTTTAGCCTTGTGGCCCCCTAATGTCATTCAACTAAGAAAAAGTGGCACTCGTGTCCTGCAACTTAGAAAAAGTGGCCCGACAGTCAAAAAAGGTTGGGAACCACTGGGCTAGATTGACGATTTCCCTGTAAAAACATAGATTTTTCCAATTTTCCGGCTTGAAATTTCTGACGACCTTTTTTAGTCGTCCAATGACTAAAATTTGCTTTCTTTTCCTTCCCGAAAACATTTCTGATGACTTTCTTTTGTAGTCTTTCGCTCCAAAGTTGACAATTTTTTATACTTCACAAAATTTTCGATTTCTTACCTGACTTTAGGGGAGAGCGGGGCAAGAGGGGCACCTTTTTGGAATACGAGGTATATTTTATAAACTATATCATATAATGCAACAATTTTTTCACAGGCACGTTGACAGCACATATATATAGTGCTAGCAGAAAAACGTTTAAAGTTGACTGTAGTAGGTAGGATATTTTGCAAAACATGCAAAACACAATGTGAAAAGTTTGACACTCTTGCCCCGACACTTGGGGCAAAAGTGACATACCGCTACTAAGTAAAAATGTTGACACTCTTGCCCCGACCATTGGGGCAAAAGTGGCGTACTGCTACACAGTGGAAATGTTGACACTCTTGCCCCGATACTCGGGGCAAAAGTAGCATACTGCTTACTCATGCAGAATTGATGGGTAAGCATATGATACGATGTCATGGCCATCATTTCCTAGTTTTGATGCTCTCTGTTCTAGAGCTGACTCTGCTCTTTTCCGCTCTATCCTAATTAAATCCTTGTCACATTCTTCACGACCTCCTCCCTCCCATTAAGGTCACTCCATACAATACTCGACCAAGGCCACATAATCTAACCCTTCCTAGAGTTGATTCTTTTGCCAGAAACAGTTTTATTATGCGAATGTTATATAACTTTGCATAAATGTTTTCTATTTTTCTATTATTTATTTCCTCTGTAAACTACTGTGCGTTTGCTGGTGGTATAATAAAGAATATTCTTACTTACTTACTTACTTAACCCTTTCGTCCCCAGTGACTCCAATTGGAGTCATTGGTGCAAATAATTTTTTTCCATAAGTTATCTCATATTCTGGTAACCAGAATTAATTCATTATCAACATTCATATAATGTTGAATTTTTTCAAACAGGTTAGCATGACATTATCATCCTAGGTGGCACCACAATAATAGGCTCAACATTGGCCTTGAGCAACAAATTTTTATGATACCTTTGGCAATCCTTTTTTCTATGAAATAAAAGGTATCCAGTGGTAAGAAAATCGTTTTGATGCTTTTATGTATATGTTTTAGCTAACAGAGGATGTATTGTGGTTTTCAATTAAAAAAACACCGAGAAAAAGTGAGTTTTGCACATGACTCCATTTGGAGTCAATGGGTCTCAAAGGTTCAAAATATGTACGGCATTACATTTTTGTTGCCGTTTCTCTTTTACTATTTTGACTCTGATTCGATGACTTCAGCATATACATCAACTTCAATGACAATAGGAGAGTAAAACGAACCGAGATGACCCAAGCTATGACCGATACTACAAAGTGCGACCACTTCTCAGCATGGTGAGAGATGCGTTCCTACAGCTTGAACCCAAAGAAAAGATGAGCGTTGATGAGCAAATGATTCTATACAAGAGCAAGAACCCACTAAGGCAATACATTAGAAAGGAACCAGAGACATAGGGCTTCAAAGTTCTAGTTTGATGTGGTGTGAGTGGTGTAATTGGCCTCACATACGACTTCTTTGTGTACGAAGGGAAGTCTGAGTGTTGGAGGAAGAGGGATGAGGATCAGCTGACGTATACGTGTTGATGCTAATTCTGGTCTAGTTGTGGTACGATGGCTTGCAAACTCCTATGTTCAGCTTTCATCAACCCACACCATGGGATTAGTTCATGGGAGGGGGTTAGGGGGCTAAGCTCCCCAAGAACCCACATACTTGACCCTGCATCGATAAGGACTCCCAAGGGTCCGGCGAATGGTAGCCTAATGTGGGGGCAGTAGGAGAGCAGGGGGCCGAGACTAGTGAGAGGACTGTCCACCAGCCCCCTCACACCAAACTAAGAAAACGAAGTCTGACAGTCTGTAGCAGTACCCATGGAAGGATCCAAGGGGCCAAACAGGCCATGGCCTCACATATGACATTTACACAGAACGTGTGTGTTGTGTGTGTGTGTGCCGTGTGTATGTGTGTGCTGTGTGTGTGTGTGTGTGCGACTGTGCGTTGTGTGTATGTGTGTACTGTATGTGTGCGTTTGTATGTGTTTCTGTGCGCGTTGTGTGTATGTTGTATGTGTTGTGTGTGTGCATTTTGTGTGTGTGCATGTGTGCACTGTATATGTGTGTTTGTATGTGTGTGTTGTGTGTATGTGTGTGTTGTATGTGTGTTGTGTGTGTATGTGTTGTGTGTGTGTGCATTGTGTGCACATGCGTGTACTGTATATGTGTGTTTGTATGTGTGTGTTGTGTGTATGTGTTTGTTGTATGTGTGTGTTGTATGTGTTTTGTGTGTGCATTTTGTGTGTGTATGTGTGCACTGTATATGTGTGTTTGTATGTGTGTGTTGTGTGTACTGTATGTGTGTATGTGTGTTGTGTGTGTATGTGTGCATTGCGTGCGTATGCGTGTACTGTATATGTGTGTTTGTATGTGTGGGTGTGTTTGTGTGTGCGTTGTGTATGTGTGTGCGTGCGTGTGTTTGTGTGTGCGTATGCGTGGGAGCGCGTGTTATGTCAAGCGAAATATATGTTCGTTTTCGAAATTGAGACATTGAGTACCATTGACGCCAAATGGAGTCATACCAAAAAATGTATAAAAAAATTAATTTTTTATTAAAATTTTACTTTTTATGTTTTATACTATGTCATTGATTAGAAATAACTGAACAATATATTTTTTTATTGATCAGAATTAAATTGGGAACGAAAGGGTTAAACTTTCGCAGGCAAGTTCCATATCTATTTCTGGCTGGTTTAGCTCACGTGTATGGGTCTTTTCAATAGAAAGCCTGTTGGTGATTTTCGCTGACTCCAGCTGTGCAGTGATGGAGCACGAGGTACTGGTCGAAGATGTACGGAAGTTGGCGATCAATAACCTGGAGACATATATTGCTAGGACGCAAGTTCGACTTAGTGTACTGTTTGATTTCCAATAGGCCAAACTGTTTCAGAATCTCTAGCCTCATGTCTAACTATGCGCTTCCGGAGTAGACCTGATTTTAATGTTGATGAAAATGCTTGAGGCAGCTGCCATGGTGAATGGAACTCTACCAGAACCAATCCGTAGATCATTCTACATTACTATTTTAGTATCTAAGCTTAGACTACTAGGCATACTGTAAGCTTTTGCCCCCTTGATGTCGTCGCTATCTCATCGAAGGGGGACGGCGAGGGAGCAATGGATGGATGATTATGAAGAGGCGTTGTAGCTTGATAACCGAGAGAGTCAGAATTTGGAATAGGTTGCAAATCGGAATGGTTCATTGAATAGGAGTCGTATATTTCAGAGTTAGCGGTTATTCTACCAGGACGCCGCTCGAGTGGAATGAAGGACATATCGTCGCCGGTTCTCTGTCCGAGAACACCCGCCGCCAGGGGTCGGGCTGGGTCCGACTGCTCCCTGCCGTAGTCTGCTTCTAATTGGCCTGACACCACGCTAGCGTGCCACAACTGCATGAGTCCTACTCGGGCATCCGCTCGGGCCTCGTCGTCCGCCGCGGTTGTAATTATAGTTTCCCTCGGATCTCGTGTGAATGCGTCTTCTGCTCGATCACAGGCGGAGTTATTATTGTTCGAGTACGCGTGGGCAGTATTAAGGGTTGAATCATGGGAGGAATGTTTTTGTTGGGTTGCCATTTTATCTTGCATTAGTTCACCAACAAACAACACACACAGATTCGCAGACTTAATCACCACTCGCAGTGTATTATCATTAAGGTAAAATCGCAAACAAACTGTCCGATTCAACTAAAATTACTAAAACCGGCCATACGACAACGTGTCAGCCATTACAGAACGCAACAGAAAAGGGAAGATCTTAATCTTAAAGCGTTGACTATCAGTCGGTAGCTATGGGTAATTAATTGGCGCCCGCTAAATCTCGGCGGTTTCCACTATACCGTTTGGCCGTATCACGTGGCACGTGAGCTAAGGGCTGGTCCTTTACACTCTCCCCCACCTACTCAAGTGGTGAAACCACGGGGAAACCAACAAACGGTACTGGACCATTCAAACAACGGTCAACCCCTCTACAAATTTCCATACCTCGGGTCTATATCAAAATATTTCATCCGGCAAATGTAAATTTGGACTACTGGGTCACCGACTGTTCCTACCCATGCACCCAATGTTATAACGCAACGTTAACAAAGCGCTCCAACAGAATGCAGAAACAAACAAACACGAAACAGTAGAATCATCCTTAGCCTGCTACATGATTAACTATCGCACGACCAGGGTCGTCTGTTTCCTTGCACAATCCCTTAATCAGAAGTTCGGGTTCGGGCAACACAAACACTTATCTAGGTGATTGACATCACCAACACGGTTTCACAACGGTGAATAATACGTTTTCACAACGGTGAATAACTGGTCAGGGCGTGGTTTATAAACGAAACCGAACAGGAAGAACATGGGGACGGGTTGGTCTGGGGACAGAGTTCAGTTCCTCGTCTCGGACAAGTTCGTCAAGTCCCAAAGGTTCGTCTCGCTCAGTAACATCGTTCGAGATCGGCATATCCCAGTCCTTCGGACAGTCTCCCCCAAAGTTTTTCAGTTTGTCCACATAAACTAACTTCGGCTGAGCACGGGTCGACTTCTGTATTCGGTAGAGTACTGGTCCGACGCGCTCCAGAACTTTGTACGGTCCTTCGTAGAACTTGGCCCACTTGGTCTTGATACCGGTGTGTCGACGGGGACAGTAGTACCATACCCATTGGCCAGGTTCGAAAGTCGCGGGTCGAACTCGAAGGTTGTATCGGGCAGTCCGATGCTGCGCGACCTGCTGGAAGTGAGTTCTCACCAGTCGATATGTGTCCTGCATCCGGTGCAGTCGTTGGTCCACAAACTCGTCCACTGTTTGGTCGCTGAGTTCGATTGCCGAGCCATCGCTAAGGACTAGGTCGATGGGCGCGATGACTTCTCGTCCCATAAACAGCAGGTTGGGGCTGAATCCCGTACCCGAATGCTTGGTGGCACGGTACGCAGCCATCACTCCAGGTAAGAGGATGTCCCAGTCCTTCTGACGTTGCGATACCACTTTACCCAGCATACTGTTCAGTGTCCGATGGAATCTTTCCACCATCCCGTTAGTACTTGGTTTGTATGCTGAGGTCCGAATCTTATCGATCTCCAGGCGGCGGCACAAATCTTGGAAGAGGTGCGATTCGAAGCACGGACCTTGGTCGGAGAGGATTTGACGCGGACAACCATAGCGTGGAAAGAACTGGTCGCAAAGTACTTTCGCGACGGTTCCAGCCTCCTGGTTCCGGATAGGGAACGCTTCTGCCCAGCGTGAGAAATGGTCGATCACCGTTAGGATGTACTTGTGGCCAGCGCTGGACACTGGGTGTGGTCCAGTGATGTCGATCCCAAGTCGATCCATCGGCTCCCCAATTCTCATGTCTTGCAGAAGTCCTTGCTGGGGGGGTTTCTCGCGACGGTACCTCGAACATTCGGTACAGCGGAGCAGTTCGCGTTGCACGTCGTCCTTCCAAAGCGGCCAGTATACGCGATTGCTCAGCTGCGTAGACGTTCGCCTCAGTCCCAGGTGTCCTCCGGTCATTCCGCGATGAGCCAAACGAATCAGGTCTACCCGTCGACGGGGCGGAGGTACGAGCTGCCATCGTTCGATCTCTCCCGAACCGACAGTTAACCAGGTTCGGTGGAGCAGGTCATTTCGGAGAACGAGCTGCGGCCACTGCGACACTAGTATCTTAATCGTTCCGCTTAGGGGACGAACTACTTCGGGCGGCGGTGGGCCTTTGGACGCACGAAGCTGCGCCACTACCCATCCGAGATCCGGGTCGTCGTCTTGCTCTTTCTTTAAAGTCTCTATATCCCAGTCAGCTGGAAGGGATTCTTCAGGTTGGGGAGGAATTCGCGCAGTTCGTACCATCTCCACGTGGTGCGGTCGCCGCGAGAGGGCGTCAGCGTTGAGGTGCGCGGAGCCGGCTCGGTGCTGGATCTCGAAATCGAACTCCTCAATGGTAGTCAGCCACCGGGCTTGTTGACCGATGGGCAGGGGTGTGCGCCGCAACCACTGTAAGGCAGAATGGTCTGTCCTCAACAGGAACCGACGTCCAAGCAGGTATGGTCGGAAATTCTTGAGGTAGTAGATGATCGCAAGAAGTTCCCGCCTCGTAACATCATAGTTCCTCTCTGCTGCCGAGCAGAGCCGACTACCATAGCTGATTACTCGCTCCTGGTTCTTTTGTAGTTGCGCGAGCACAGCTCCTATCGAATCTCCCGACGCGTCCGTATCAAGGATGAACATGCCTTCATCCCTAGGCGGCGCCAACACGGGGGCATCAGTTAACTTCTCCTTCAAGTCTGCGAAGGCGGTCTCACACTCGCCGGTCCAGCAAAACGGTTGACCTTTCCGCGTCAGCTCGTGCAAGGGTCGGGCAATTTTCGCGAAGTCCGGTACGAATCGCCGGTAGTAGGAGCATAACCCGACGAATGATCGGACTTCTTTCAGGTTCCTCGGGGTCGGCCATTCTCGTACTGCCTGTACTTTGGATGGATCAGTGGCCACTCCTTGTGCACTGATAACATGACCCAAGAACGTCACACTGGCCTGGAGCAAGTGACACTTGGTCGGTTTTAACTTAAGGTTCTCCTTCGTGAGTCTCTGTAAAATTTGCTCCAACCGATCTAGGTGAGTCTCAATGTCTTTGGCAAAGACAATAATATCGTCCAAGTAGATTAGACATATGGAAAAGTTCAAACCGGCCATGACTAAGTTCATCATGCGAGAGAATGACGCAGGACTGTTGCACAGCCCAAATGGCAGTACACGAAATTGAAAGCTACCTCTTCGAGTCACGAAGGCAGTTTTATGTTTGTCGCGAGGGTGCACAGCTAATTGGTGGTAACCGGCTCGAAGATCGAACGTGCTGAACCACTTGGCGTCGCCGAGGGCATCGATGCTCTCGCTGATCAGCGGCAGAGGGTACGCGTCCTTTCTGGTCTTTAGGTTCACCGCGCGGTAGTCTACACAGAACCTGGCCGTGCCATCTTTCTTGGTAACCATGACCACATTGCTGGCCCACTCCGAAGCGGATGGTTCTATGAGGCCTTGTTGCAACATCGTCTCCACCTGGGCATCGATCTCTGGCAACAAGGTCAGGGGCTGGCGTCGCAGGGGTTGTCGCACCGGGGCCTCGTTCCCAGTATCAATTTCATGTCTAATCACTTCGGTGTATCCCATGTCCCAGTCTCCCGACGAGAAAGCCTGACGATTATCCAGCACAATCTTTCTCAGCCGATCTCTAGCCTCTTGCGGAACGTCGTCAGACACGCTCTGCCATAGAGGGGACAGCAGACTGTCTGGGTCACTAACCGCGTCGACTTCTGTGGTTCGGTTCACCATGGCCGGTCGGTTTTTTCGGTCGTCCTCGGATTTCGACTCCTTTAGCTGAACCTCCTCTAGGTTCCATTGGCTGCCTACTTTCAAACGAATCGTTTGACTCGTTGGATTCATCACTCTGGCCAGTAGATCTGTGGCCCGACCCGGTAGCAGCGTACTGGCTACTAGAATACCAGATTCCAGCACTTGCGACTGTACGGCCCAGAGTCGAGGGTCGTCCTTCATGTTGGGAAGAACAGCAAACACCTCCACATCCAATTCGCTCATAGGTGGCACCTTAACAGTTCTTGCCAACGCAATTTTTCTACACCGCGCGATTCCTGCTACCCGAGACAGTGGGTAGTCTCGTCCCTGTAGTTGAATTGATCGCTCGCGGAAATTCCAATTCGCGTTCTGTTGTTCCAGCCAATTGAGTCCCAGAATCATCTCGCTCAGCTGCTCGGTGACGAGGCACGGAATCTGGAAGGTCTGCCTTGCGATTTCACCTTGCACCATAATCTCACCCAGCACACGAATGCTGGTGCCATTGGCCGCGTTCAGGAGCTGTCGCGATTCTCGCATGTCTTGAAGACGTACTAACGAAGCGGGAATTAACGACATCTCGCTTCCTGTGTCAATCAGAGCGAGGATCTTGCGCCCATTTATCCGAAGTGGCAAGTACGCGTTAGTACTTCCTTGAATATATCTTGCGTTAGCTATCCTTTCTCCTTCTTCTTGGCCTTGTACGTCTGTCCTTGCTTGTGGACAGTCTTTCCGGAAATGTCCTGGCTGCAAGCAGAGAAAGCACCGACCATCACTTCGTCGATTCCTTCGACCTTGCGTCTCTAAATTGTTTCTCGTTCCTCCCTCCGATCTCCGTCGATTTTCCATCGGCACATATCGAGATTCTACCGAGTGTCTTTCCCTTCCGTCAGATGCTTGCAACGTTGGCCCACACCACCACTGTTCCATCTGCAGTTGACGCTGCTCCATGTTAGCCATTTGCTCCGACAATCTACGAAGCAATTCTTCGCTAGGACTGTCATCGGTTCGGATCGCTTGGATTCGTCCCGATCTACGCTCATGGTCTCCAGTTCTACCTCGAGTTGCTCGATTCGCCTCTAGTCGAATAGCACATCTGCACGCTGCTTCGAGGTTAGTCGGTTCGCGGTCTCTCACGCATAGGGCAAGCTCGGCGTCCTCTATTGCGTCGAGAAATGCATCGATGGCGACCATCTCACTCATCTCCGTGGGCGGACCAGCATAGGCCAGCACCATCAGGCGTCGGATGTCTTGCGCTAATTCTTGCAAGGACTCTTCTTTTCTCTGTTTCCGCGCACGAAGTTGCGTACGATATAATGTTGTCTGGTCCGAACATCCATATCTGCTCCTAAGTCGCTTTATCAGATCGCTCGAGGATGACAGACCTGAGGCGTGAAATTCCCACAACAGATGCGCTGCTGGTCCTACCATGGCACACATCAATTGGTTCACCTTTTCGTCCTCGTCCCATCCATTCTGTCTCGAACAGATCTCAAACTTGACTAGAAACGCTTCCAGAGGCGTTTGACCATCAAATTTCTCTTGTTTCAGCCACTGCTTGTGTCTGTCTCTTGGTTCCTTCTTCGTTTCATCCTCCGTACATGATTTCGGTTCGATGGTCGGCTTATATCTCAACCCATCGCCTTCACTTGAAATCACTGCACGAGTTTCTAACCGACTGGACACCACAGGACAACTTAGCTTTTGTCCGGCTTCAGCACACAACCCAGGACTATCGCTTACACTTTTTCCATTCTGCACGCAAATCTCGTTTAGATACCTGCACAGTTTTTGTAATGGACCCAAAATGTCTTGCAATTGTCCAGTCTGAGTCGTCGTCGTGCTTTCCTTTACTCGTGAAGAATTAATGCTAGTTCCATCAACTTCTTCCTTTCCCCTTGCGTACTCTTGTCGATATATGCTCCTTTCCTTCACTTCGTTGCCTCTTAATATCTCGACTCTCCTTTCATCTTTCCGTCTCTCTATTTCGTCTCTGGTCTCGTTATCAACTCTCGAACACCTTTCATTCTCTTCATCATCTTTTAAGCGCAATCTCCAACTTCTGAAATCACTTGTAAGTTTGGGCTGTCCTGTTTCATCCATTTCAACACACCCCACACTTCTGGAATCACTTGTAAGCTTTTGCCCCCTTGATGTCGTCGCTATCTCATCGAAGGGGGACGGCGAGGGAGCAATGGATGGATGATTATGAAGAGGCGTTGTAGCTTGATAACCGAGAGAGTCAGAATTTGGAATAGGTTGCAAATCGGAATGGTTCATTGAATAGGAGTCGTATATTTCAGAGTTAGCGGTTATTCTACCAGGACGCCGCTCGAGTGGAATGAAGGACATATCGTCGCCGGTTCTCTGTCCGAGAACACCCGCCGCCAGGGGTCGGGCTGGGTCCGACTGCTCCCTGCCGTAGTCTGCTTCTAATTGGCCTGACACCACGCTAGCGTGCCACAACTGCATGAGTCCTACTCGGGCATCCGCTCGGGCCTCGTCGTCCGCCGCGGTTGTAATTATAGTTTCCCTCGGATCTCGTGTGAATGCGTCTTCTGCTCGATCACAGGCGGAGTTATTATTGTTCGAGTACGCGTGGGCAGTATTAAGGGTTGAATCATGGGAGGAATGTTTTTGTTGGGTTGCCATTTTATCTTGCATTAGTTCACCAACAAACAACACACACAGATTCGCAGACTTAATCACCACTCGCAGTGTATTATCATTAAGGTAAAATCGCAAACAAACTGTCCGATTCAACTAAAATTACTAAAACCGGCCATACGACAACGTGTCAGCCATTACAGAACGCAACAGAAAAGGGAAGATCTTAATCTTAAAGCGTTGACTATCAGTCGGTAGCTATGGGTAATTAATTGGCGCCCGCTAAATCTCGGCGGTTTCCACTATACCGTTTGGCCGTATCACGTGGCACGTGAGCTAAGGGCTGGTCCTTTACAATACTTCTCCAAGAACTGCAATCAGTCACTACAGTATAATAATTATGCGTACTTCATGTAAGACTTTGTTTTGTCAAGGCGTATTATAAATAGCCAAGGGAGACAACCAAAGACCTGGATGGACAATATAAAAGAGGATCTAGCAGCACAGAACATGGATATGATCATATGAGAGATGCGGTGGATAAAATCAGAAACCGAGCAAGCTGGAGACGGCATATTGAGGCCTCATCGTTGGCGTAGGACATGCGCCGGACGGAAGAGAGACCAAGAAGAAGATTATAAATACAAGTCGTAGGCCTATTGTACCGCAAACGAAATCTTTAACCACTGCTAAACGACGTAAAACCGCGTTCACATTCGTCGCCGTGCGGTTGTCCCTTTCTACGCGTCCTCATCGAGACGTTATTATGGCATCGACATCGATGAAGCGCACATAACAAGGAAAGACTGATTTCGGAATGACGTGCCATCTGTCGGCCAGATGGCAACAGCAACGCCAGACTGATCGAAACTTCCACGTTTCTGTCTTTTCCTTTAACTCAATCGTCCCTTGTTGTTAGCGCACTACGAGTCAACAAATTTCACTATAATATAAATTTCCGAATGTAAGAATGATATATATATATACATATATATATATATATAATCATTCATTCATTCGCATGTGCCACAGATGGAATATATATATATATATATATATATATATATATAAAATATATGCCTATATATATATATATGCACAGATGGACAGTTTGATTAGTTTTACCTGATAACATTTACTTGCTTAGAAGAAGTAAGTTTATTTGTCGAAGTTGACTCCAGAATCTATTTGGAGCAAATAGGTATGAACTCGCCATAATTATAATGGACTGTTGGAATTTCGTAGTTCCGTAGCCTATGTAGGCCTAGATGTAACAAGCGAGACATATTACAGTCGACGGTGTTTCGAAGATCGAATTTGTCGGCATCTCTTTGTGGAGATTTCTGTGGCTTCAAATAATTTCTTCAGTATCGGCTGGTCATGTGTGACTCATGTCTCGGATCTTGACAATGCATATAGGCTATGACCTGTGTGACTGTGTCACCTTCACAGAAAGCCGCGTCAATAAGTTCACGAGAGCGTTAACTGTAGCCTACTATTGGGACCAAAATTATTTTGGCTGCACTTTGCTTATTGCTGTGTAACGAAACTATTGAGATGATTATAGTATCGCCTTCTCTGTCATGAAGGCTTGTTACTATAGCACTGCCAACGATCGAGCAGTGGTCCTAGGCAATTTATAATATAGGCCTATCTCAATATAAGTAGGGCCCAGGCTAACACCACATATAGTATAACATAGCCTATTATAGGCCTGTGTGCTAACACCATGTGCTAACACCTTTTACTCCGAGGCTCGTCTGATTGATAACACCGCGCATGAATTCGTAACACCGCGAATGAATTCGTGACCTAGGTCTCGCTCTCCTGATTGACCCATGTCTTGACCTAATGGCATTGCAGTTTCATTGAGCGTCTTTGAAAGAGCGTTCGTTTTTATTTTCATTATCTACTCTCGTATTAATAATTATTACGTAACGTTACACCGCACACAAACATGGTTAAACGTGAATTTTATTGCAATGCAGGCCTCCCAACGGCATTAAAAAGGTGCTACATAAATCTCACTTTTCTTGTATGGGGTTATAAATGACTAGTTGGTCAGACATTTTAGCACTTTATTATCGACAGTCATGAAGTTAAAAAGTACTTCATATTTAAAAGAGAAAATGCCGTATTAGCGTTTTTAGACAGAACTACTTCGATGCGCGCAAGCCGACGTGCATTGAATACGGCTATTATCAGAAACCTATGGCACGGGGTTGCATGTGAGGCCAAGCGTGCAGTAAAGATGGCTTTCAAATAGCTCGATTATTTTTGGCAGACTCTGAAGCTTATTTGAAAAATGCATATGAAACAATTGCCCCAATGAGTTGACTTTCAGGTTCGAAAATTCCAAGGTCACTAGACAATGGAAATGAAAAAGCCAGTGATTCCTTGGCAGAAGCTAAAACATCAAAATCTAAAGTCAAATATCGTAGCATCGTATCAGTAAACTTCTTTAAACATATTTGTTTATCGTTTCTGTGAATCACTAGCATAAACCGCAGAACAAGGCTCAAATTTGCGATTTCATCGTTTTTACGCTACTTTACATTGTAGCCTACGTTACCCTGTCGTACCATATCCAGTGCGATTTATAAATTTACTAAACGGAAAGCGTTGTGGGCAAGTGGTCCGTGCTGTTCTGTCGCAAAGGTTAGGTTTCAATTCTTCACGAATTATTTTCGAAAAAAATCCGATAGGAGGATTCTCAGACGAAGGTAATTACGTCCAACTTTCGTCCAAAAATCCCAAAGGATGCGTAGTATGGCGTTGAATGGTTGTACTGTTCTTAAAGTTGGAAAAGTAGCTTTTGTTGTAACTTGTAAACTGTCATGGCCGCTTGTAATATTGTCACAAATAAGTAAGAAAGTTGCTTTGAATATGCGTATTGCTGTGGAATATTTGAAATGAAGATGGTTTGTGTAGGATGGAACACGTGGTTTTTGACGGAAGTCGATCGCGTGGATTAATTTTCTTTAACATCACGAAAATTTCTTTGTAACCCAATGTGATTTTTACCCATTTGAAGGAACGGGCACGAGTGGTGAAACCAAATTTCTCACCTTCTCTCCAATTCGTTAAGAATATTTGCATTAGGTGTAAACCTATATGCATGCGTTTTTTGTGCTATAAAACCTGGACTAACAAACTCAACCATAACTAGGCCTGCCAAGTACCCCCTGTTACAAGTTTTGGAAATAAACGAACATATACAATGTGGCTTGAACTTTATTCTCCAGAATAAATACCTGCTTCTGGTGGCATTGCATCAAGTTCTGTACGAGCCATAAAACCAGCCCAGACTGCCAGGTGTGCAACATGAATCCCCTAAAGCAAATATCGGCCAGGTTCCCAAAAGGGTCAAAATCGATTTTCAAAGCCTAATGATTCTTAGACACTTAACTATGTTGTCAGCAACACTAACTGGACAGTCATGCCATGCATTTAATTTAACTCTGAACAGTTTTCGGGATTTCGGCAGCTTTCGATAAAACTGTTTTTGGGAACCGGGCTTTTGTGCATTTTCAGCATTTTCGGGTTTCAGGGATTCAGGTTGATCTCCTATTGACCTCCTTGACTAGCCTATCTGCCAGACCATTGCAAGTAGTTTCTCTTTAACGTCAACTTTTCCTAATTTATTTTATGTGCATCAATAAAGTTAGATATGTAGCTAGTTTCTGTGATGTGTGTAATATTGAGAAAACGTTTTCAGCAACGTAATTTATCTTTACACGGTATACTTTATATATTTTTACTGAGAAGCAAAATGCATAAATTTGAATAGATATGTTTATATTAAGTTTCTATATCTACTTGTAAACTTTTTTGTGTATTTCAGTTGTTTTTCTCTCAGCAAAATGCCGCCAAAACGAAAAAGTTTGCCTACAGAAACCGATGATAAAGCGAGAAAGGCTAAGGTATTAAGTTTTTTATTATTTAGTTATATTTGTGGGTAAATGTGTAATAATAATTTTCGTTTAATCAACAATCCGGTTGACAGACCGCAGCCGGTTACAGTGTACAATTATGCAGTTGAAACAATTTACAGGAATTTTGGATTACAGAATACAGAAATCTTAACTATACCAACTGAACAGAGAACCTGCAATACACAGCGCTAATAGCAGCCTACAAAGCATATTCGCCCAATGGAGGCTCGAACTCACTACCTCTCACACTTGGCAAGCGTGTTATCCATTACCCTACCGGCCCCTCCCCCCCATTGTGTAGGCATTAAGAGGAATGGTGTATAAGTTTAGGGTAAATTCATATGAAATTAAGCTAAACTTGATATACCTTGTAACTTGTCTCAGATTTTCTGTCATTTTTGCTCTTTTATTGTTTTATTTGTGAACTTTATCATGTTGAAATTTTCAGAAGCCTGTCTCCATGTATCTGCCTGGAGCAGTAATATTTTCATTAATGAAAACTAAAGTTCGGGAGTAGAAATATGCGGTTTCATCAACAATCAGTTGGATGCAGAAATAAATGATTTTGTTAGCAAATACTAAAGTTGGAATTGGAGTTGGAAGTTGGAATAAATCATCATTTCATTAACGAAATAAACGACTTCGTTAACGAGAATGTGATAAAAGTAGGAATGATTTTTGATAAGATTATGTATTATTTGATGGGCTAAAATTATGACGGAAATTAGGAATTATCTGCAGAATCAAAATCATTTTTATTTTTGTGGCTCATAGGTTTTATTTCAGGTTTGATCATTAACTTTCCAAATTATGTTTGCCGTAAGGATCTGACAAGCACATAGTGACTGTTTCTATTTTGATGAAGCTATAAGATGATCTATAAAATATTACAAGTTCCAATCAATAATGGGACAGAATTGGTTGCTCATGCTACGCATGCATTGAGAAGCGCAGCAAACTAATCCCGAGAAAGAAAGAATTCTGTAGTAAAAGAAAGGATGAAAAGCAATTCAGCTCAAGCCTCACAGGCCTTTGTGAAAAGAATTTGGCCGTATGTTAAATTTTCACTAATGGACAAAGAACTTGCATGAGAAATTTTTGTGTCCTTGAAAGCATAGATGACAAGGAGACGGCTGGTCACCCGCCATTGTATGCTGAAATTAAATTTATGTAATAATAATAATAATAAAATTAAGAAGATGAAGGGAAAACACTTTGTAGCCATGGCTGCCTCTTAAGGTTATCGTATCACTTTTAACAACAGCAAGACTGCGTTCAAGGTGAAAGAAGCCAATGCACCTTGCAGTTAAATTGTTAAGCAACCACTCGTTTCCTTTTCTACGAAGAGGTATCGTTGCAATTGATAGTATGTCATGTGAAAGATATTTTGATGACATTGCGTGTGTATTTTTTCAGATGGTAAAGAAAATGGAGCCACCGAAGACATGGTGAGAAAATTTTGAACTCTTGTTCGACATGTGTAACGTTGTGGTTATATCAAATTAGTAGGTCTCATGGAATTACATTTTAATACATTACAATGCCCTACAATTTTTGATTTTGTTTCAGTACATTATTTTATATAAAAATGTTGTATTGCAGTGGAGATTAAATGCTGGTTGTTACACTGGAGTTTAAGTTCTTGTTGCAGGCTTAAAATTAAATTGGTTTCCCATGGCATACGGCTTAAGTATTTTGGGAGGACAACAAAATTTGACTGTGCATTTCTGATGTGTGAGTGCTATGTGGTCACATAAATATGGCATTTCTCTTGATTGTCATTGAAGTGCTGTTGTTTGTTTTGTTAAATTCATATCTGACCTTTGAAGAAATACTACTCTGAGGCTCACAAAATATTACCTTTCGTTTGGTTATGTTATCTGTTACCTGGAACCTTGGCTGGGTCCATTGGTTTGTGATTTCAAGTTGAAGTTTTGCTTAGAAGCAGCTGTCAGGTTATGCTTTGTTTATTTTGTTGGTGGACTTTAAGTGTGTGCTTTGTTTATTATGTTGGTGCACTCTCAGTGTATGCTTTGTTTATTATGTTGGTGGACTTTCAGGGGTGCCATAGAACTTGTTAATGCTATCTATAGATTAACTTAATTGGTCCTCTGGATTGATAATTTGTCTTAATGACTCGTAGGTTGATGCTTAAGTTTGTTTCGCTCTCATGTTTCCGAGTTAGGTTTTCTTATCGTTTGATTTCGCATCTTTTTTCAGGAAGGAAGCAGAATATTCGGCAAAGCTTGAGTCTGAATATAAGGAGCCGATAAAGTACGACGAGTACATGGAGGGTGGAATTCCTGACTCACTCCTGGAGGGACTTGGTTTCTCAGAATCGGAGGTTCCACAGGACTCCTCTGGCGCCGGTGCTGACGATGACGAGGAGACTACTGGAGCGGAACGAGATCACGGTGCTGGAGCGGAACCGATGCGAAGCCTCGACCCATCTGTCCTTGCCGCTCAAGGGATGACGGAGGCGATGTCGTCGTATGTTGTGGATCAGATCAGTGCGATGGCGAAGAGTGGGTTGATATCGGCGACACTTCCACAGCAGATCGTTGATTTCACATTGGCAGCGAGCAACAAAGCCATGGCAACAGCTCCATCGCAAGGTTTTTTTTTTGTTTCCATCTGTCGCAGACTTTGTCCTGTTGTTACTGTCTGTCTGTATGTATGTATGTATATCTGTCTGTCCTGTGATGGCTGACGTACTTGTTAACGTTGGAGTAAAGAGACTGTCCTTGCCGCTTGCTGACATTTATCCAGAGGCCACTTCTGCTTCAACAGACCTAAAAAATGGAATTGTGACCTCCCATGCCTAGGACCAATTCTGCTGCCAAATGATTGCTTGATGATTGCTTAATTATTGCTTAATTATCAGCTCAAAACCTACACATTGTCATTTGTTCACCATGGTGTTTACGCTGTAAATGGCCGCTTGACATCATGAAATAAGCACAAAATTAATCGATTAAAACTGTAAAGGTTAATCGATTAGCTGATCATGATGAACATCCTAATTTTAGCTGACCTTCATATGCATTGTCTTTTTTCATTGTGTTCGAACTTCTGCAGCTCAAGCGAGAAAACCAGTCGCCTCATCAACGTCACCCGTTCGAACCAGCCGCCGCCTCTCCGCTCGTAACAATACCCCGACCGAAAACACAACAACAGTCGACTCGTCGCGGTCTTCTTCTGCTTCGCGACTGTACACACCGACCCCGGTCGTCCGACCAACGCCTCCGAGACTGATATCGCAATTTGCACCCGGAACAAGACCCATGCCCATGCCGTCTCCACTCCAGCCTACCCGTCAGCCGCTGCCACGCAACACCCGGGTCTACAATACGGCGCCACGCACCATCACCAAGGGTAACATCGTCTACGAGCGCATGCCAACCGGTGAAGTGATCGCCAGCCTCATCAAGAAACCGGTTCCGGACGGCTCCGGGCGACCGCTCATGGCCGGAGACTTGGCTCAGCGAGGTTCAGCGCCGCCGTCGTCGTCGTACCGTGGTGGAGTTCCGACGAGTTCCGCATCGCCGATCACGTTCGACGATTGTCCGATAAACGAGTTCAACGTCGGCGAGGTTCTCGAGAAGTCGATCAAAGCGACGCAGTCGATGCGGATGCTGCTGACGTCGCTGAGAGACGACCTGCGGAGGATTGGCGCCGGTTCCGCGATGGTGACGGAGGAGCAGGTGAGGAAGCGACAGGAAGTGGCCGACAAGCTGACGAAGGCGTACGCAACGTACAAACGCTCGATTGAGGACATTGAGATGCCACAGGCTGCGGACGTCACCAAAACAACGACTACTACGTCGATGACCTCCCATCGTTCGGACAAGTTTGACCTTCCTCCTCGGCCAGTGATGCTAGTTAAACATGGAATACCGATCGTAACTGGTGCAAACGAGCATGGAAGTGTACGGCGAGGCGCTTCAGCAACTGTTACCGGCCCTGCAGCAACGGGGCATGCTCAGGATCGGGGTGAGGTGATCGAACTGTCGGAGAGCGACGACGAAACGGATCAGAACGGCCAAACGTCACACGCAGAAGGAAATCGCTTTAAGGAAGGTTTAGCTAAGACCACTTCTGGGCGGCAGAGGTCAGACGGGGTCAAGTCGGCCGATGTAGGAAAGCGAAGTTCACAAAAGGATGGACAGTCTACGGAAGCCAGTGAAACAAGAGTTGGAAGACCTGACTCCACAGACATAAAGCGAAAAGAATGTAATGGAGTTAAAGGCTCGGGCGACGAAAAGAAATGAACCGTTATAAATTTTTATGGACCGTAATGCAGAACTGGAGATGTTCCGGAAAGGCGGGATTGGCTGCCTGCCAACATTTATTCTCTGTTTGATTTTCATTATTGTTGCTGATCTTCCATTGTTCAGTGTTAATGCAATTAATGCATTGGATAGTTCTTTTGCCTCGTCATTTTCATTTCTCCCAGATGTATATTTTACTTTCTCTTATGTTCCGGACATTATTTTCTCTAATGCACCAGTTGGTTTCTCCAGCATTTCATTTGACTGTGAGATGTGCCAGGTTCCCACGTTTGAGATGCAAGTTGGGGCTGTACATACATCACGTATGCATGGAGGGGAGAGGTCACCGGATTTAGTCAATTTGGGTATGGTACGTACAGTGGGGGAAGGATCTGAACAAAATGCATGCACGCAAACGCAGCATAAATAACTTTTATCCTATGGTCTGATTCAATTTGATTGCATTAGAATTAAATTCTATTCAGACCTAAACAGTAAACCATAACTGTTAATTAACAAACTTTAAGCTAGCAGGTATGAGTTTAACCAAAGTAAATAGCGTATGGTAAAATAAATGTTGTATAAATCAGTGGTTCTCAAAGTGGTGGTCCGCGGACCGGTGCCGGTCCGCGGAGTCCTGATCACCGGTCCGTGAAGGAACCTCAGAATTTAAAGTAAATTATAATTATTAATATTTATATATTTGAAATTGTGAAATTATGCGAATTGCTGTTCCAAATTTATTCAAAATTCAGTCTCAAAATTTAAAATAAATTACCAATGCCTTATTTTAACTTGCCAATGGCTATTCAATAAAAAAAAGGTTCGTTCTGAACTTTCTGCGTCTGTCACGGTAGTCAGATTCGTGTTTATTTCTGCGGATCTACAATTGTGAGCGATCAAACAATAGGCCTACTGGCGGTGTTTCTTTTGATTTTATAATATAATATAATATTTTAAATATAAACAAATGTGTTTGAAACACTTAAAAATTAGCGAAGCGCAAACAAGCCTGTCTGAATATTGTTTTGAATGAAAGACCAGTGAAAGAGCGTGATCGCCCAGGCAATCTGAGCGAAAAAATGATAATTCTAAACAGGTTTCCTATTCGAACAAAACAATAAAGCTCGAAAAGAATTGAACGTTCACACGAAAATATGATCCACAAGATTTAAAATATGGTGATATTATTATTTCTGTGTTTTAATTCAAGCAAGTGTTTCCATCATTAGGGTACAATCTTTGTAATGTGACTTTAGCTATGTTTTTTCAGGCCCACTTAGTCCAACTATAACAAAGTTCTAATCTCGTTTGAAACTCAGAGTTTAACATTTTAAATGCAAATAAATAAGAATTAAAATGATAAATGAAGTAAGTGCAATTAGAGATATTATGTTTTAAATAATAAAACAAATACATAATTATATATAGCCCTATTATTGCAGTTTTTTTTTATAATAGCCGAGAGTTCGCTTTTCTTTGCGCATACGGTACCATTTAAGTTAGCGGTCCGCGAGCTTCAAAATTTTTTTTTGCCGGTCCGTGGTCTGCAGAAGTTTGAGAACCACTGGTATAAATGGCTTTAGCTGATTAACTTTGGTAAGATGTGGGAAAGAAGTGTATTTGTACGTACGCGTGGGGTTGCACAAAATGAACAGGTTGCAGCAGGGTCGAAAATGCGATTTTGAGTGAGTAATAATATTATATGGATGGTTTCTTTCCATACGATTCCATAATGCAATTTTGCTGCTATGAAACTCGTGATTAGAATACATGACAGACAGTGACTGTTTCTCCCGTGCTTTGGGATTCAACTATCTGCCGTAAAAAGATGAAATTCTAAATTACTGTTGAGCAAAGTTTAGATGGAACAAGTTTGTCCTACTTAACTACCCATGAATGTTGCAATCGTAGCATGCTGTTGCCACCAATTACATAAGTTTAAAAGATTATGTTCAAGTCAAGTCTTAATTAACATTTTTATTATTTCTAATGATAATATTACTACTGTGTCTTATATTTAGGTTGGTTTTTCAAATCAAGCTGGTTTATAGCAAATGTTTGCAAGAAGGGACTACAGTGTTTTGCTTTAAGCTCTGGTTATATTCAAGAGTCGATTGCGAAAAGCATTGAATTATAGGCAAAACACATCACTGTAATTATTATGTACGATTGTACGATATATGATGTGCTACAGTGTGATGAATTGAATGTTGGTTTGATTGGTAATTAATACAAAACGAAGAGTCAGGCAGTTGCTGATTTATTTAGATTTGTTTGTACATGCACATTTTATGTTTTGACGTTTCATGCTTTAGGGCGTTCTAATTCTTAGAACCTGTTTCAGATGTTCTTGAAAGAAGTTAAAATGTTAATTGCGATGACTTGACGGAGAGCGTTAGAATATTCCAGAACTGATAGAATCCGTATTGGAGACTATGACGGTGAATGATGATTTATGGATTGAATGAAAACTTTTTAGATTTGGCTCAGCCAAAAGAATCCCATGTACTTCATGTCAATGCACATAATGAATAATAAGTTTTATTTTGTCTGAGTTCTCATTTATTGTTTTTTGCCATGGTAGCAGTATGTAGTAATTTTGTGGGAGATTTCTTATTTGTTGTTGTTTCTGGCCGCCGGTATCATTTGGGGATTTTTATGGTGCTGTTAGAGTAATGCTTGATGCTTCGAGCAATTCATAGGGGTGCATATTCAGGGGCACATTCAGACGCCTAAAAAAGGTGCATATCTAGTGCGAAGCCATTATCCTGTGCATGTATGACTTCCTTAATAGATTTTATTGACTTTTTCTTACTAGAGTTGTCATGACCACTACTTTCTCAGATTTTTATGTTGGGATATATCCGAATAGTCTTTGTTGCATGCGACTTTAACCATGTCACATCTGACATTTAGGTAATAGATTAAATAGAGGCCGCATGTGGTTAAGCTCCTTCCAAAGGTTATAGGCCACTGGGGAAGCTGAGATATTGACGCACACAAATACTTATTTTGCCTACAGTACATCTGGTGAGGCCCACCTAGAGGGACAGGGTGCATTTAGGGATCTGGCGCCTTGGTAGCTATACAAAGTTTTGAAATTTTTCAATTGACAACCAAGTGAATCATAGCTGTGTATGTAAATATTATCTAAACATAGCTTTGGGAACCATGACTGCTCCGCCAAGGGACCAAAATACTTCCTTTGCCCAAATTAATATGTGGGTACCCTGCTACCAATGCATGCTTATTGCATATGCAGTTTTATAGGAACACGTGTAATAATAAATTTTATGATGATAAATCCACCGACAGTTCAGAGATTCACTTCTCATTGCCTAGAGTAGTTTTCACACATTCTCTGAATTTGTTTCTCTGTGTTAATTAATTTTCAATTTAATAAAAGTTCCGTTCCACACTGTTGACTAGGTCTAGATGTGTATGCTTTCCCAACAACTTAACGATGAAGTCGTTAGAAAGCATTTGGCCCCCTTTTTTGCCTTATAGCCTTATTGTGTGACCACGGTCACCACGTACATGAGGAAAGTAAAGGAACAAAAAAGATTGTTCACCAAACAGTTTGTGTAATTTAGTTATGGCTACAGAAAGGTCGTCGAATGACGTTGTTGAATAATAAACTTTGGGATAAGAATGGATTTTAATTAATTGCTTGTTCAGAAATAAAGTGTTTAATATGAGCTATGACACCAAATTTGAAACTTTTTCTTTGCTTAACAGCAAGCTAATGAAAAGATTTAAGCACAGGGCTTATACATACACTGGCATTTGGATGTATAAGTTATGGCTCTAGTCAAAGAGTTTTGAACTCTCATCAGCTTTTTACTTGTTGATACCAGTAAGAAGCGAATTGCAGTATGCGACTGGAAACCAGTATTTGCTGGAGGTAAGCTTATAGCCTACACTTGCAGATATGGACGCATAACACCTAATTTAATTATGTCATGAATGAACATCTATGACGACTTTAAAATACTACTATTGGGATTTGGGATCAAGGGTGCAGATTTTCCCTCCGAGCAGTGACAGAGTTCTGTATGATCTTTACAGACACGCATACATGAAAATAGCCTGCGTGCACATAGA
Source organism: Lumbricus terrestris (assembly GCA_949752735.1). NCBI lineage: Eukaryota > Metazoa > Annelida > Clitellata > Crassiclitellata > Lumbricidae > Lumbricus > Lumbricus terrestris. The sequence continues at coordinate 63,399,904 of OX457038.1, forward strand.
CAGGTCTGTTTGTGTGTCTGCCTCTCTGTTCCTCTCTGTCACTCTGTCTTATCGCTTGTAGGCCAATTATTTGAGAGACAAAGATAAGGACAGACCTCGAGCAACAGAAACCTCGCCCCATACATCAAATCAGACCACGAACTAAAGCCTCACTGAGGCTTTGGAAGTCGGTTACACCATCAATAGTTGCCACTGACCCTCAACTAATTTTCCGCTTCCAACCACTCGCCCTCAAGTGCTGCCCCACTGACGCGCACGTTTAGTCTCGTGAATAGAGAGGGCTGACGCGACTACCCTTTTGGGGCCAGCAGTTGGCCCTTGGTCAGCTGACTGAGGCGGGGGCGCTTAGTCACCGTCATAAGATCTGGCTAAGCAGACATTCCGCTGCAGCAGGGCTGATTCGAGGCTCTTGGAAGATCGCATACACTACAGCAGGACACGATACGTATCTACATTTCTTTCATCGAATCGACTGATCGCCCGCCACAGCAGGTTAGCAACCTCAACTGACGTTAATATGCCTTTGCAATGGTTTGATCTTCATCGTTGAGTACTTTTGCATAGTTCGAATAACATGATTAACGCAGCGCTCGTGAATAAGCCGGTGCCCCGCGCTTGGCTTTCCAGTGGCGCTTTAGAAATTAGGAGATTACGATTAGCGCTGTCTGATAAAGTCATCCACTGCAAAATAAGATGCTGTTGATCATCTAGCAGGATTTAAGCAGCAAAGAAAAATCAATCTCGTCATCAGTTAAGCCTAGCAGTGGTGGCTGTTTGGTTAGAACGCTGTGATTGTGGCACTGCATGGGCAGTGGAAGGATTCGGGTTCTATTCTCTCCAGAGACGGTTATATATTGTACAAAGACCTTGAGGAAGTCCTTCTCTTACAATAGCTCCGCACCATCGATGCCAACCTGATTGTTGGGTTGACCGAGCCGTTACAACCTAGTATTAGGCCTAAGCCTATAGATCTATAAGTATAGGCCGCGAGAAACGTGAAATTTGCCTAAATATATTAGTAAATTAAGATTATCTAATCAGGTTTAATAATGATTAAAAAAAGTAATGTTAATCCATAGCGATGAGGAGATGAAAAAGTGAAAATAACCATGAAAGAATATTTTAATAGATTTTATTTATTTTATTTTATTTGTTTATTTCTCCATTTATATAGCGCCCCTTGAAGCTCTTTCTACTCAGAGGCGCTCCCGACTACAGCGCGGACACTGCACCCATAGAAAATGTAAGAAATAGAGGCTAAAAATTAGATGACATAGGCCTACGTACGTAACGTACGCGTTACAAGCAAAAAAGGTAATCAGGTTATCAGAAGCCTAAAATTATGAGTTTGCTATCGGATACCGCGCTGAGGCTACCGGGATTCGTAGGCCTACTCAAAGACCAAAAGGGTATAACCAGAAAAAGGAGAGATCACAATTAAGAGTAAAAGTCTTCCGCAGTCCACTGGTCGGAGCCTCAGCGACTGCGCGCCCGCCACAAGAGAACGAAGAGATTGTGCATGTCTTAAAATTCCCTGGCGCATGGTATGATGGTAGGCTATCAAATATATTGATGGCCCAGCATTGCAACGTCCATTAACTCCATTTTAGGGAACATGTGAAGGGAAGTTAATCAGATTCTGTTGTTTCTCACTGACCGAAATAATATGCTGTACCACTAATAAATTATATGCCTAAGCTTTGCCTAACGTTCGTATTCGACCGAAAATCTTGAAAATAATTTAACCTAAAAATACTTTCTGACATTTTGCACAAACGATGCTAAAATATGATGAGGTCAACTTAAACTGGTTTAACTCTGCTTAACTTATCGGAAGAAGTTAAACATTGTCTACCACTACCAGCAGCGGCGCCCGCAGACGTACGCACGTACGCAAGTGCGTACAGCGCGATGACTAAAAAAAATTTGGGGGGCTGATGACTAAAAAAAAAGATCATCAGTTTTTTCGGCGGATGGAAAAGGTATGTTTTTGGGAAATTTTTGGTTGATGACTAAAAAAAAAGTCATCAATTTTTTTCGGCGGCGACTTTGACGAAAAATTTTCCCCTGTTCCCGCTCCATCGAAAATTTCTGTGCGTACAAGAAAAAAATCCTGCGGGCGCCGCTGACTACCAGCAGTGGCGGCGCTAGGGGGCTAGCTCCCCTACAAGAGGCTCAGCCCCCTAAAAAAAAGGCCGTCAGAAATTTTGGCGGCGGAAATGAAAAATTTTCACCGCGAGGCTTCAGCCCCCCCGAAACTGAAATCCTGGCGCCGCCACTGACTACCAGCTAGGTGCTCGAATATTGATTGAACTGTTATAACACCATGCACTGTCGTTGTCAGGCTTATGCGACCGACCTAGGCCAAGTTATGTTAAAACAGACAATTTCTATCATCAGATCATTTCTTTTGCTAGGCCTATAGACTTTTGTTTTTGCTTACCAGACTTAAGCCTATAATATTATATCTGACCGATACATACTGCTGAGACTGGTGCAACGACCTGTTGCATGGAGAAACCTACGGACGGAAAAACAAGAGGAGGTCGTAGGCGTGTAGACTAGAGTGTTGCTATATAAAAATGTGTGAGTGTCTGCATTTGAATGTAGGTTTTAGACCGCAGAGTGGCACAAGTAAACGAGCTGTTTCCTCTCAGACGATTCTTATCGCTAAAGAAATTAACCGCAGTCATCTAGCTTTAACTACAGCAGCTGCTTTGCTCGCCGTGTGAACAGCGATGCTTATGGCCTCAGTTTGACCTCAGTTTGACCTCTGGCCTGACCGAAATTCGATGGACACGTCACACAGCCAAGTAATCTCCGGAGTTAAGATAAAGATAATCTAATTAAGATAAGGGTTTGAAATAAAAAGGCAGCTTTAGCTTAATTGAACCATATTATAAGTTCAAGATATATGGATGGAATGCTTTATTGTGATCGTTAATATATATTTTGATTCCTGTGCAGTTATAGCCTAGCATAGACCTCATAATATATATATATATAATATATATATATAATATATAATATATATAATATGTATCTATAGTATAGGCTATTGACACTGCGGGCAAAGCGAATAGAGTTAGACCTACTGTCACCTACATGGGCGCCCGCAGCATAGGTCAAGGGGGGTCGCGTGACCCCCCTGGAAATCATGGCAAAATATCAATAATGATACTTTCTGGAAAAACGTCGGTGGTAAAACGAGAAAAGATGCATTTGCACCCACCCCTGGATTCGTTCAATTGTTCAAACAGTTCACCTATTTTGCATACGTCTTGCGGTGTTCAAAATACCACGAGGCCACAACATGGTCACAGTTTCTTAACTACATCATCCTTTAGCAGTTTAGCCTGTTGTATGTACGATACACGGAGTCACAGATGCACAATTTATGTGGTGTCTGACACAGTAATTAGATACGACTTGCATGGGGTGTTCGGAGGTATCTTGGGAAGAGGTCAGCGCAGCTGGCGATGGGCAGGCACGAGTGGAGGAGATGCGTTGCCCGATATGCAGACTTCACAGGAAGGACTCAGTGCAAAGGCACTGTCCACCAGGCAAAGACCTCTGCATGCTATTTCCACCCCCCTCAGTAGGTTATATATTCACATGCACATAAAATGCACAATTCAGTAGTTTAAAGTTATATTTATATGATATATAATAATATCTATACAGGTCTATAGTCCGTAGCCTATGAACCCTTTACAGCCGATGGGTACCGCAACCACCGTCATCATCCTCTGCTGATCATCACCTCTATGCCGACGACACTCAACTATTCATATCTTTCTCCCCTCGCTCCTTCTCAGACGCACTAAATCAGCTACGTAACACAATCACTCAGATTTCAGCCTGGATGACCGCTAATCTGCTCTGCCTCAACCCCTCAAAAACAGAATTTCTCATCATTGGCCTACGCGAGCAATTAAACAAACTAGACTATCCTTCTGACTTTTCTCAAACAGACCCAACTCTTCCTACGCCATACTCTTCTCCTGTCCGCAATCTCGGAGTCATTTTTGACAAAAACCTTACTTTTTCTGACCACATCACCCAGCTATCCCGCACCTGCTATATGCACATCCGCGACCTCCGTCGATTGCGTCCAATTCTAAATTACAAGACCGCCTGCACAATAGCCACCTCAATAGTTCATTCCAAACTCGACTACTGCAATTCGCTCTTCCATGAAATAGATTCTCTTCAAATTAAACGCCTCCAAACTATCCAGAATGCTCTTGCCCGCGCAGTCACTAAGACGCCCAAACATCACCACATAACCCCTGTTCTCAAGTCTCTTCATTGGCTAAAAGTTTCTCAGCGCATCCATTACAAAATTGTTTCTCTAACCTACAACGCTCTTCAAACCTCTCAGCCCTCCTACATTCGTCAACTAATCACCATCCAACCGCACAGGTCTACGCGCTCATCATCATATCTTTCTCTCTCTCGGCCTCCAGTATCATCCTCTCTGAAATTCTGCGACCGCTCCTTAGTCTATGCTGCACCAGCTCTTTGGAACGGACTCCCAACATACCTCCGCATGTTCGCTCACCCTCCTATATCTCCTGCAGTCTCACCTCCAAACAATAATTCAACCTCTCCTCCGCTTGCACTCTCCTCTGCTGCATTCCATTCACGACTGAAAACCGAACTCTTCAACCTATCCTATCCAGATTCCAATCAGGTTCCATCTCCCAACCACCACCATCACCGACAACCACCGTAGCACCACGCTGTCTCCTCGGCTTGACCTCCCCGGATTTTGACCTGGCACCGGAACGAAAACGGCAGCTCTGGCTATTGCGGACTTGATTTGATATAGCGCCGGTGAATAAGCTGGTCTCCCTGACGTGGCTTTTGTGGGCGCTGAGAAATTCTCGAAGATTTACATTACATTACATTACATTACCGTCTGACAATGAGTGGAGAATATGCATTAGCTCAGTTTCCTTTCGTTCCCTCAACACCGGCGACCTGTAAGGTCGAATAAGGTGTTGAATGAGGTTGCACATGTTGGACAAGCATGAAGGAGATTCTTAAGACAAAGAGGCGAAAGATGAAATGCACACTACACGTACAGGACTGACCGCGACAGATGAGGGGATGATCAATAAAAATTGGGTCGCAGAAGAGCGGATCATTAGCATAATTATAGTAGTGGCTCGGAGCTCCTATCCCTAGGCAGGGCGGGCGCAACCTGAGTCAAGTGAAACATGTGGGAGAGGGATCAGTCAGAAACGAGCCAAACTCCCGTAGGGAGGAGGAAAGCCGCCCTGAGAGTGGAACTGTGGAAGGCCGGCCCGGAAGGGGGAAGGAGAGGAATTGAACCCGATTGTTTATGAGGGATCGTAACCCCTGGCCTATGATTACAATTGCCTCAGAACTGTAGAGTGGATGATCAAAAAGATAAGCTGACCGGGACATGGAGTTCAGGTTGTAATTATGTTATCCGTTACGGTCCGCACAATTCGACGACAACACCGCAGTGCCCGAAACGACACACTGAGTTTATAGACAAAATTTTCGAACTGTCATTAATGCACTGCAGAATGCTACGCCAGTGGTCAGCTGGTTTGTCTTGTCGCCTTCCAAACGCACACCACTCCGCCATTGCCCCAACGGATCCACGGTAGGCCAGGCCTATTATGTGAGTCTATTGAATTGGAAATCACAGTTGTTATCTAACGTAATGATTGGATAGACTTTAATTGTCGACATGCATGTCCTGTACTATATATGAATAATTTCTTTTCTTTGAGCATTGTTCATTCCTGGTTGCTATAGCTCACCCATCATTAGGCCTATCTGTCTTTTTCCAACTCATGTCTTCTGTTTGACCTTGGCTCAGTGGACTGGGAGCACTTCTGTTCAGGCTTCTTGAAGGGCCACTAAACAGCTTCCTGGAATGACTGTATGAGTGAATAGTATAATTATATGCCGGGTAATATTATAATTGCATAGGGCCACGATAGGCTGCATATGCTTCCATTTAAAATTAAGTCTTCACACATGTAATTGCATTTGGGTCTTTGATTGAAGTGAAGGCACACAGTGACAGTACAGATGGTCGACAAAAATTCCATTATGTAGCATATAAATTCACAAATGTTGCTTGGCAGACTGTGTATCATGTATATATAAAATGATATACTTGTATATAAATATGTATTTATATTGTTAAGGCTATGTTATGAATATATGTCGTGTCAGGGACCATGACCAGGGACTTTCCACATAAATATTAAATACCAAATAATTATTATTTCAGGTCTTGTGCATGCAACATGCAATGTTGCTCTACTAGCTGTTGTTAATGACAAATGAAAGCATTTGTAACAGTAATTTTTAGCATTACTGAAATATATATAGTACTAGCTGAATTACCCGGCGTTGCCCGGGAAATTTCGGTTTTTAGTTCCCACTTCCCACTCACGCCGCTCCCACGCCCGGGAAATTTCTGTTTTCATACTCCCGCCACGCCTGACCCCGCTCCCACGCCGCCCTTCTTACCTCGCCTTCTTTCATCGGCCACAGCCCAGTCCAACCACTTGTGGTGCCTGGGTTGCCCGTGAAATTGAGGTTTTCGGTGCAACCCAGCACAGATATTAATTAACGGAATAGCGCGCTATAATTATTTTAAAATCGGCCATGACGTCATTAATGTACTGGTTTCAATCACCAATATAGCATCGATGGTCTCAATGTTTGCTGAAGATGATGGTTGAAAGCAAAATAATGGCGTCTTAACAGTGTTATGATTCGGATAGAAAAATTAAATTTTCAAGCTCGGCAAAAGGCAGTGATGGGAAGTATTTAAAATACTAGTATTTAAAATAGTATTTTAAATACAATGTAAGTATTTTGTACTTGTATTTTAAATACTTTTGTGATCAAGTATTTATACTTTTACTTAAAATACTTTTTTGATAGTATTTTGTACTTAAAAATATGATTATGTCAAAATACTTTTTCAAAATACTTTTAAATCTCACCAGGTGCAATTAGCTATGCAATATTGCATTATCGTGCACTAGGCTGCATTACACAAACAAAGCAATCCTTGTACACGAGGTTTAAGTCACACAATACAGCAAAACATGCTGACATTGATTAGTCATTGTTACGGATGACTGGACACCGCTGACCACAGAGTGAGGAATGTTAATTACAGGTGTATTTGATGTATGGTGTATGGGAAGAGTACACCGAGTCTACACATAATGCCTATGAGGCATCAATGACACGCATAATATTATTAGGCTATAATTAATAGGGTAAAGTGGGGTAATTTCGGCATGGAGCTAATTTCGGCACCCCCCCAGTAACCGAGAAACTATCTTGAACTAAGATACCTCTTTGGTGTGACGTCATAGATCTCAACATTACAATCTTAGAAAAGTTCAAAAACGAATTATAAATCGCATCAAAAGCACCTTTGGTATGTCATTTTTGTTTTGAAGAATTTTTGTAATTGTTTTTCCATTTAGAAAAAGCTCTGTTGGAAATTTGGTGTCGGTCACATAAATAAATGTACTGATTTTTCTACAAGTATGGCTACCAGGGTGCATCATGCTGAACGATAATACGATGTATAGCAACTGATTATTTATTTTACGTACCTACAGAGTGATGCCTACATGTGAGGCAAATTTCGGCACCGAAATCTTGTCTAATTCCGGCAGTGCCGAAATTTGCCCAGGGATGGTGCCGAAATTACCATTCGGCCTTATTTCAATTGGCCACGGCTTAGTTATCTTGCTTAGTTGTGTTAGTATCCGTTGTGTAATTAAATCGCACGAGCGCTTATTCAGGCAAAATGTATGATGATTCAAATCAGAGAACTGTGCCGAGCTCTAAACGGGGGTAGAGTGGTCGAACGATGAAATTAGGTTTTCAGTAATATTGGTGCTTGTTGATGGGCGTTCAAAGAGAGCAATTGCTAGGCCTATTCAGTTTGAACGTAGATGAAGCCAGTGTCACAGTTAAATTCTCTCACAAGTCAGAGAAAGTGGTTAGGATAGTCAACGTGGAAAACACAACGCCGGCGACTTTACAGGCACAGAGTAGGGAAAGACAGTAACCACCATTTGCTGCGTCTCAGCCACTGGCTTCGATGTGCCACCAATGATTATATTTCCCAGAGTGAGAGTCAGGCCACAGTTCATTGACAGAGGACCCACAGGTCATTGACAGAGGACCCATAGGGCCATATGGACCATAGCAGCTGGTACAAAAAGTGGTTGGATTAAAGGCAGTGCGTATGAGAGCGTCTGAGTGTGGGCTACAGCATTTGAATATAATTTATATGTGATATTATTACAGGAATAAGATATACTGCAGGTACTGATAGTTTGCTACAACACTGTGCCTTGAAATGGCGCCTTCAATTGTGAATCGGCTCTCGCAAATTTGTGTTATAGCAATCATGTGGGGCGCGGTGGCGCAGTGGGTATGTTTGTTGCCTTGTTGCCCGAGGGTTCGAATCCACCTCAAGACGCCGCGTAAGGACCTTGGGCAAGTCCTTCCCTCGCAATTTGCTCAGCGCTTCGGCGTGAAACTCCAATGCAGTGTCTGCGCTGCATTTGGGAGCGCCTCTTAGTATATAGGCCTAGAGCTTGAAGGGATGTTATAAACAAATGCACATACAAGCATAAATGAATGCAAGTAAACACTTATGAAAGCTAGCCACAATTTACACCCATCTGCTTCATTTAGCTTGGTAATCTTCTGTTTGGCTTATTTCGTCACCCGTGCCGAAATTACCCACAGGCCTTGCCGAAATTACCCTCCCCTGTGGGTAATTTCGGCATCCGAACGCCTTCACTTAACGTGTTATAACACGAATTTGCGAGAGTCGATTCACAGTTTCAAGGCGCCATTTCATGGCCCAGGGTTGTAGCAAACTATTAGAACCTCAGTGGGTGTTATAAATGTAATGACATCACATATATTCACAAAACTGCTTAAGGTGCCGAAATTACCCCCTTTTACCCCTATGTTCGAAATCAGTTTGATGTTTGGCACCACAATGGACTTGTCTACGCTGATAGAATAGGACAAAGGCTAGATTTAACTATCTAGGTGTTTATGAATAGGGCAAATAAAGGTGGCATTAGACGTGTCTATTGGCTGGTGGCAATTGGAACTTCTCTGACCTTGGAACAGGGTGCAGAGTTTCATTACATTGATCTCCATTAATGGATCACAGACTACACACTTGACGAATTACAGCATAGGCCTACAGGAAGACACCTATAACACTTAGTTGACCTGTGCTGGTGCAGTCTATTGTATTATTATCACAGAATCCGCACAGATTTCGAAGACTTACTTTAAAAAGTACCCTAAAGGTTTTTGCCCATGGGCAGAATTGTGATAGGACGTCTCAACATAGCAGATTTTATAAGGTAGGCTATGTAGGCCTACGTTGAACCTGTGTTCAGAAGTGTAACAACTTTTATCAATCTCATTGCGTCAGATTTCTGAACAAAATTTTATCTAACTTAATGTTTTTAAAGTTCAATTTGGATAAATTACATTGACCGTTCTTTCTGCATAGATAGTGGGCTATCGCATTCTTTCTGCATAGGTAGTGGGCTATCGATATTTTTATATGCCATTAAATTTAGTGTTTCTGTTAATCTTGACGTTAATGGATTCTGACTCGAACTTGGAGCCCCATCTCTAGCGTCTTAGACTCGGACTCGGACACCTTTAGACCCAGACTCGACTCGGGCTCAGTTTAGATGGACTCGGGCATGACTTGGACTAAGCTCAGGTGGACTCGACTACATCACTGGAAAGCAGGATATGGGCCAGAAGTGAGAAGTCACCATACTGCTGGGTGGCCCTTCAAGTGTTTAAGATGACAGTGATGATGACATGGGCTAATTAATTCCATGAGACACATTAGACATGGACACAAAGAATGCTGAAGAAAATGTTTGTGTTCAAAATTCTATGTATTTTTTGTCGCAATGTAATATGACTTCCTTAATTGTTATATAGTTTGGCAGTGAGTATTTTGTACTTAGTATTTTAAATACTTTTCGAAGTCAAGTATTTTATACTTGTATTTTAAATACTTTTGTAAAAAAGTATTTTTACTTGTATTTTAAATACTTTTGTGACCAAGTATTTTTACTTATACTCAAAATACTTTTGAAAAGTATTTTCCCCATCACTGGCAAAAGGTAATATTTTTGGATCGCGAATCCCGATAGTGTTGTCATGGGGTGGTTAGAAGTTGTTTTGTAATTATTTGGGAAAAATCGGTCGCGTGGATGAGGAGATTTTTTTATCAAGCACGCATTACAATCTTGATTTTATAGGTTTAGATAGTCCTACAATACTGAGAACAGAATTTAAAGTTAAACTATAAGTAGGTCCACAGACTAGTCATTCTATTGTATTATAAATACAACTACAAAATTCTGTGATAGTATTTAAAATACTAGTTTAAATAGGCCTAACAGTGTTTAAAATCATTCCATAACGAATCAAACTTAGTAAGAAATAAATTAGAACAAGAAGAAAACATGTTTGATCGTTCAACCACAGTGTCTTGCACACGTAGAAAATATTTCAACAAGCTGGCCAAGTATTGCCCCTGAATTTTCTCTGTGCCCTGGAAAAAAGAAATGACGTATACGGTACCGCTAGTCAGTTATTAGTGCTATAGCTTTTTACTATGAATGTAGGCTATACATGAATAATAAAAGTCGGATATTGTTGAAAGATTTTGTTAGTCTCATTGCCAAAAACCCGTAAATAGCAGCACGTTATATTGAAACAATGTAATTGTGTAAGCTGCTTAGTTTTTTATTGACATTTTATATCTTAACGCTCCTGGTCATGACTGACCCCCCCTGCAAAAAATCCTGCGGGCGCCCATGGTCACCTACATAACATATATGTAGCCTATACACGCATCTCTATGATTTTAACTTGGTTGTCTTTGGAGTCCACCTAATATGAAATTTTCCGTTTTTCATAGACTTTTAGGACGATAAACGAAGAAGTTTCGCTCTGTCACAAACTTGATCGTTGCCAAACTCTTGATTTTATGATATTGGTATCAAAACCGGTTTACGTCAATCGTGTCATTAAACGGTTCCAATGTTTCGCGTCCGTAGGAAAGAATTAAGCTTCATGGATTTGAGAGAGAACATTTGCGGATACTAAGATAGACAACGATAGGTACATGCATAACAAAGATAGACACAGAATAGACGGACACGACATTTTGTGAAGATAGGCTTACGTAGAAAAACAGACAGACAAAACTATGCGGAGAGTGAAACACATAGCCTACGTCGTGTTGATATTCGCGGTGCGTGTTTTGTTTGTGCAGGCGTACGTGTTTTTGCGTGTGCTTGTGCGCGTGCGTGCATATGTAGCCTAAACATACGATTATGTGAACATGATAATCTAGGGTGACCATTTTCTGGCCATCAAAAACCGGGACACTTTTTGAAAAATATCAATTGTAAGACTTAGGCCTAATTTCTTAACTACAGGGCCACAGGCTTACGATCGAAGGCCTAGTTTTATAGGCTCAATTGAACCTAATGTTGAACATAGATTTCAGTGTAGAAATCTACGACCTGCTCTTGTCATCATAGTGCACTTAGTGCAGCACTCTTTTACAGAGGCGGATACAGAAATTTTCGAAGGGGGGGAGCAAAATTTTCGGTCATGGACATGGGAAAAATTTCGTCTTGCTCACCGAACAAAAATCTGACGACCTTTTTGAGTCATTTGTCGAATTTCCAAGAAAAGATACCATATCCCCGCAAAAATAACAACTTTTTTGTCGTACAATGTTCTTAAACCTCTGTACGGACCTTGTTGGGCGTGGAGAGGGGCCTGCGAAACTACTCATGGGGGCAGGCTAACTTTCCGAGCCAGAATAGGTGGTATTATGGGGGGCCATGGCTGGATTTGCGCCCCTGGATCCGCCCCTGCTCTTTTTTAATAGAGAACGGATCTCTCAATCGGTGCCCAGTGGGTATAATCTAGTCCAGAGGAAGACTTAATGTTTCTGGAGCACACAGGAGCGTCGGGTGGACGATCGCCAATCGAGGCGTTCAGCGCCGAGCAGTGAAACGGGGTTTGGGTAGGGAATGTGTCCCTGATCATTCAAATTTTTGTTTGAATTTCCACATTACACTGACAGCAATTTAAGTTGCCGAAGTAAATTGGTCTATTTCAGTGCTGGCATTAGCGGTCGAACGACCATTACGACCCTGGCTCGACCTGCCAAAGTCGATATAATTCCTTGACAGCCGTTTAAATTTTAGGCCTCTATAAAAACGCTAAAAAAACAAAACTTGACACTTTGTAATAATAATCTCTTTTCTGTGTATTCATCGGTTCCTTCTCCTTCTCTGTCTGTCTGTCTGTCTCTATATATCTCTCTCTCCCTCTGCATCTCTGTTTCATTTTCTCTTCGCATCTAGTTGGATCTTTTCTCTCTTGCTCGTATGCTGTGTCTATATATTCGTCTATCTGTATATGTCTGTCTGTCTGTCTGTTTGCTTGTCTGCATGCCTGCCCGTCCCTCTGTCTGCCTGTCTGACACTGTCGACGTCCTTTCTGGACTGCAGTTCACGAGGTCAAAAGATAAACGGATCCAACTCCCCAAAAAGGCGAACGAAGTGAGATAGCATTGTAACACAGAATAGATAAAGCGTCTAGATATAATATAGCGCTGTTTAGCGTATTGCAAAGCAATGGCCACAGTTCCAGGTCGCGGCTATTTTACTCTTAACCTACCTTATGGCCTGCCTAGATTCTTGGAATGTTTTAATATCTTCCAGCTTTTTTATTTAATTTCTCCGACCTGCTGAATTACTCCCTTGACCCGGACCGTGATGCGACCCCCCCTGCTGAAATTGCATGCCTGGCGCCACCACTGAGCAAAAGCAAGGCGAGCAATGAGCATGCATGCTCGTGGATGTAGATTTCCATCACGACGGCCTGAAGACGGGGGGGGGGGGGGGGGGGTAAATAAAATCATGAGTGACCTGTGGACCGAGTTGGATGACCTCTTTCATACCCGTTAAAATTATCAGCTTGTCTTTCGTCTGTCTGGTAACAGACCGAATTCAAACAGACTTAAATGTCCATCGAGACAGTTCACACTTCACCCTCCCTCTCGTTTGCTTAATTGGGGAGTTGGACTTCGTCTGTCTTTTGACCTTGTGAACTGCAGTTTGGAAATGCGTGGACAGCAGCAGTGAGACAGACAGAGATAGACGGAGAGAGACAGACGGACAGAGACAGACGGACAGACAGACAGACAGAGTCAGACAGACAGACGGATGCAGATACTGCAGCATGAGAGCAAGAGAGGCAGCGAGAAAAGATCGACAAAGAAGTGTTTCTCTCTCTCTCTCTCTCTCTCTCTCTCTCTCTCTCTCTCTCTCTCTCTCTCTCTCTCTCTCTCTCTCTCTCTCTCTCTCTCTCTCTCTCTCTCTCTCTCTCTCTCTCTCTCTCTCTCTCTCTCTCTCTCTCTCTATCTCACTCTATATATCTCTGTCTCTCTTTCTGTATGTCTCTCTTTCTGTCTGTCCATCTCCCCTCTGTCTGTCTGTCTGCCTCTCTCTCCCCTTCACAAAGCAGAGGTGAATCACTAGGCCAAATACGATTTGACTTCAACAACGATAGGTGCTTAAAAGTCTTATTTCGGTTCTCAATGAATCTCTTCATCAATTAAGATCTGAATAAAATTAAGAAACGCCGCCAGCTGTAAAGCTTCTGACTCATAAAACATTTAATGAGTATATATAGATACGCTTATCTCCTCCTACTCCTACTTCTCCTCGTCCCTCCTTCTATTTCTCCCCTCTTCCTCCCTTCTCGTCCACCTCCTCCTCCTCCTCCTCATCTTCCTCTTCTTCCTCCTCTTTCCATCGTCTATTTCTTAGGCTACTTTTCATCCCTTTCCCTCCCCTCTCCTCATTCTCATCCTCCAATTCATCCTCCTCCTCTTCTTCTTCTTACCTCTCTGATAGCCTATAATCCCTATATCATCACATACAGTCACATACGTTCAAAGACACACAGACGCAGACACACACAAACACAGACACACAGAGGAGCACACAAGAACACACAGCGCTAAAGAAGTGCTTGGCAATTGGATGTCATCCAATCTCCTGCAGCGCCTCAACGATTCTAAACTGAAATTTATGTGGCTGAAGCAAATTGCCAGCAGCTGATAAAATTTAGATCCTCAGGTCGATTTCCTTTGTTTTGTCATCTCTGCATCTGTCCTTTGTGTTGTTCTTGAGCATGGCAGAACATTGTCTGAGAGCCTAGTATATAGGGCCTACATGAATAGTCGGGCATATGACCCACAAATTTCATCCCTGTTATCTCTGGTCTTGAACCTGCAGTTCATCCTTCTAACCGTCTCATCAAGTAGCCTATGCAGTTGACTGTGACTGCTACCTCGCAATTCCTTCATCCAATCGTGTATCGATACCTCTAGAACTGGAGCACGTTTCATGCTGGGCTGCACAATAATTAGTCAGTCTAAATTTCAATCACAATGAATCCTCTGAGATGTTAATTCATCGACCTAGTGATAATAATTATAGGAGAGGACGTGAGCCGCGTCACCAATACAACCCGGTTTCCCTGCAATTACGCCATGCTTGGAAAGGGTTAGGCCATCGGAGTGGTGATCCTGGGTGTCACGTCAGCCATAGCAGCACGTATGAACACACAGAGGACTGAGAGGACCACCTACAAAGCCACATCAAAAAACAACACACGCACATACGATTATCATAGGGTGACCATACGTCCCGGTTTTCCGGGACATGTCCCGGTATTTCGTGGAGCGTCCCGGTGTCCCGAAGACTTAGAGAAAAGGGCCAAATTGTCCCGGTTTTTGACAAGAAGAAAATTTGAATCTTGAAAACGTTAGTTTTATGTAAATCACAGAACAAAGTGTAGTTTGTAACCTTAAAAAAGTTGTAACGAAAGAGAAGTTGTCAATAATTTATATGGAGTATTTATTATATTACCGGTACATCTTTAGCAGTCTAGTGAGTTCGGTTGATAAATTCAAAGAACTATCAAAGAGTAACGAGAAAGATTTTATAATAGGCTATACTTCTAAAAAAAACACAAATGCATGTGTGCATGTGAATCTTACAAGATACTAATAACACATGGGGTTGACAAATGACAACTTGACATAGATCTAATCATATTATTATATAGGCCAACACATTGTATTTACGCATGAAGACTCAAATGGCCTATGCATAATTGTAGCCTATATTACGAATAGGCTACGTAATGTTTTTATTAGTAATTATTATGCATAATATGGTTAAGTAGACTTAGATGTCTCGAATATGATTGTACATATTATGAATGCATGCTTGAACCTTTGGTTTTATAGGTTTTTTAACTACCTATTCAGGTAAAAAAATTGGCACAGTGATCAAAATAACATCAACGGACCTCAGGGCACGTCTAGTCCAAAAACCCGATTTGGCATGCACCTACTCTTTCAGCAGGTCGCACACACACTCACACACACACACACACACACACACACACACCCACACACACACACACACACACACACACACCCACACACACACACACACACACACACGCAGTCACATATTTTTTAATGTCATTAGTGTGTGTGCACTGTGCATTGTGGTTGTTAGCAGAAAATAATTATTTTTTGAATCCGATAAACTTTTGTTATTGAAAAGGTTCTGATCGATTCTAAAGATGTCGTCTCTTCATTTTCTTCTTGCGCTACTTCTTGCAGTCGGTAAGTACACCATGCGAGCTCATTTTTACCCTTTCGTATTTTTAAAGCATTCTCACGATATGGGCTTGGGGTTGCTGTTAGCCAGGAGTCCCCAAAGAGCGTTGGAACAGTTTTCAGGCGTATAACGATAAAGGCCATAACTACAGTAGCGTTGCTGGCATGGAGAGAACACAATAGGCCTACATAAAACATTGCATGCACTCACAGCATGTTACACAAAGTAACATCTCATGCAGTGGCCTATATTAGGTCTAAACTGAATCGTACGACGGCATACTGGTTTGTGTGTTACACTAGCAGTCGAGAAGTTGGTAGTTCATTCAGTGGCGTAGGCAAGGGGTTTCGGCTCCGGAAAAAAGGTTTTTTTAAAGGTTATTTATCCATTTAAATAAGAACAAATAACAAAAAAAACAGGGTATCCGGCCATAAACCCCCCCCATTAAAAATTCCTGGCTACGCCACTGAGTTTATTCCCTCACCACTGCAGGACAGAACGGTGTTCAAGATTTCTCTTTCTTTAGCGCCCCCTTGCTTAATAATTGAACTAGAAAATAAGTGACCCACCCCATCGGCGAAGAGATGTAGGCTAACAGCTGTTTCGTATCCGTTTCTACTAGTAGCCCAATTGAGGCTTTGAGGAGACAGAAGTGTGTGTATAATTTAAGTAAGTAAGTAAGCAAAGTAAGTAAATAATAAATTAGTATCTATTTTAATTCTCGGTTGCAGACGACGTTATGCATAGGCAGCATGTACATTTAAAAGAAAAATATGCGGAGAGGAGAGGTGAGGAACAACGCTCCCCCCTTGTCATATGAAAAGGCCGAGAAAGTGAAGTCGCTAATACGTCGCGCCATTGGCTTCCTCACGAGATTGCTTCTTGGCTGATTTACATTACATTGCGAATCATAATAATGCGACTAAAATTGCATTGCGTGGTAGGCCTATTACACGAACACCAGGAAAATTACATTGTGGTAATAGAGTTACATTATTATAAAGTCATTTATGAAGTTAAAATGCGATGTTACATAACATTTTAAGTGATACTTTTGATTGGATCGCATTCTGCGTGAAATATTCTTTTGAACAGGACCATGTTCGGCTGAGTCGACGACAGCAGAAGATGACGTCACTTCCGCCTCTTCCGGAAACACTTTCCCTACAATTACCGGCACAGATGCAACGGCAACGGAAGCAGAGCAAATGACGCGGATGTCGGAATCGAGTTCCGCCACAAACGATGAATTTCTGACGATATCCACTGCAACATATCACACAAACGAACAACAAACGGAGACAACAACAGATGGAGCAACGGTTGCACAACACAGCAACGTTGTCTCGGTGAGCGGTGGTCACGTGACAGCATCCGAGTCAAGTGAGACGACAACGGTTGCAACCGGTGGCACTGAGACTTCCGTTTCCGGTGAAGATCGCGACACCGGAAGTGGCTCGGTCACGTGGACGACGTCCGACTCCAGCGCCACCGCAGACGACTACAGGACTCATGATCCGTACAACACGGCATCGTTAGATGGAACCCACTCAGAGGCCACGGATGCCACACAGGCGACTGCACACGTGACCGGAAACACTACAGATGATGGCGTCACAACTTCTGACGTCACCGAACTCAACGCAAATTTCTCCGACGTCACCACTTCTCAAGTCAACACGTCTGACGTCATGGATTCTGCGGTCACAAAATCACACGCCACTTTGTCTGACGTCAGCGCTATTCACGTCAACACGTCCGGCGTTACTTCCAACAGATCTGACGTCACGGTATCTGACGTCACCATGACGTCAGATTCTCATACCTCTGCCTCCCCCGTTGTGCAGGACTCGGGTGCACAGTACTCGACCACGGATATCATCATCATCGTCGTTGTCACCGTCGTTGGCGGTCTCATCATCATTTCCGCTCTGGTTGTCGTCGTCTGGAAGTTTCGCCTCTACCGGAACGTCACTCGCTACTTCCAGTCCAATGGGCATGCGCAGGAATTCGACATGGCCGCCCGTGCGAGCGCCGAGGGCAAGCAGCCGATCCAGATGGAGTCGAAGGTAGGGGGACTAGCGAGTGAGGGGAGCCAGGTCCCGGATTCCAACTTCACAATTGAGCTTGTTCATGAGCCTACTCAACACGATCAGTCGCTGTTCTCCTCGAAGGCAGACGATCCTCTGGCCACGTCAGGGTCCCAGTTCCATCCAGCTGCCGACATGGTCGACGTCCCGTTGCACGATGGCATCAGAAATCAGGGCTTCCAGGGTGAAAATCCAAACGGATTTTAGAACAGCTTAGGATGGGTTTTCAATTGGTGACCGCACATCGGGGCAAGCTAGAACCGAGGTCTCCTACAACTGCAGGGTGTATGCCTGACCTACTTAAGGCCACGTTGACCTGTCCCAGATTTTCTTGTTTTACCTCTTCACGTGCCAGTTTCTGTGGGCGCTGCCGGCCCATGTCTTTGGAGGGATTTGTAGACTAGCTCTGTTTGGAAAGTGCTTCAAGAAAACTGTATGAGTTAAACATTTTACATAAACAGTTTTACACACAACTGATATATTATATATAAATTCTAATAAACTCTATGAGGTTGGAAAGGTTATTTCCAATCGTAATTCATTCTGCCATTTGCTGCAGCTCAGTTTAATTATTTTACATTCTAGGAGATCCTATCTGCGACGGGGAAAAATTCGTAAGAAAAAATTAGAATAAATGCGAATAATTATGTTTAGCAGAATAAACTCTAAAAATTGAAAATAGATGAAAATTATGATAAACAAATTTTAAAACTGTTGTCAGTGTTATCATTCTGTAGCTCCATTTTCCTAAGTTCAGTCATTCCATAATTCAGTTCACAGTCATAGGCCTAGGCCTACAATGATTTGGTCATTCTTATTAGTTTCATACTTTTAAACAGTTCAGTGATTCGATATCTAAAGCCTGAGCACGAAATGCATGCACTACAGACTAGGCGCTACACAAACACACACATACATCTGGCGGTTTTCGTTAGCTGCAGGTGAATTTTGAGCTGGGATTTGAGTTTTGTGTCTTTTACCCCAAAGTAGGATATATATATATATATATATATATATATATATATATATATATATATATATATATCGATCACCAAGCAGTATAATTTGGTACCGGCGTAAGCTGGGAAGTAAACAGCAAGTCCTGCGATACACTGGCCTCGTGTCCAGGACCTTGGGATTCGTCCATTGCTGGCTCAGGGCCATGGAAAAGGAGATGAGCGCCTCCCTATGTTCCTTATGGAACGGGATAGGACTTTTTATATATATCGATCAGAACCTGATCGACTGAATCGAGTGAGAATCGCATACCTAAAAACACACGTTTTAGCAATCTGCTTCGATCTATCAGAATATATTTTATCGATGATGCCTCCGTCCGTCCGTCCGTCCGTCCGTTCGTCCGTCCGTTATTGACCGAGCTTTATCGACCAATAAGCGTGCTCATCCTGGGATGCAGGTGCCATCTAGCGAAAGAAAACACAATATGTAACTAAACAAACGTAGGAGCGTCGAAGTCTCCCCAAAGTCCACTCGCCCCAACAACAGAGCACACAGAATGCCACGGATGCTAAATCGCTCCCCGCTACCCTCCCAAACAGACTGTAGTGTTGTTTTCGTTAACGAAAACGAAAACGAAAAGGGTAATTAACGAAAACAAAACGTTTTCGTTAGCGAAAACGAAAACTAAAACTAAAACACGCTGACAACGAAAACTAAAACTAAAACGAAATATGCAGCAATCAAAACTAAAAGTAAACGAAAATTGATCAAACGAAAACTAAAACGATATATGGACAAACGAAAACTAAATAATTTGCTCGTAATTTCACCTTACTTTCCTTATTTGTGTGTATTGTGCAAATGGCGTATTTTAGTATTGTGAGGAAGGAGATTACTCACAAGTGGGTCGTTTTACCTGTATACCCGGGGTCATAATTATGGCTCTAAACCTGTCCAAACCGGTTTGGGGATTAGGGGCTATTAATATGCAAATCAGAGTAATGCAGGACAGTGATTGTCTGAGGAAGCCTTGCAGGGCCGACAGGCAGGGTGACCAGTGGAGTTAGGTAAGATATGATTGGCCAGTGAATAGGGAGAAACAATGGTGAGGCACGTGAGAGTGAACAAAGGCTGACCGCTGGCAAGGAAGACTCTGTCTTGCTGTGGCTGGCTATGAAAAGTATATTCGTCTCTGGTGTAGAAAAGAGCCTATACTCAGCCTATATGATTGCCCTTCGAGAGAGAAACCAAGAGAAGTCCCTGGCCAGGATCTGATAATTATATGATATATATCCAGGGTGAAATTTATTAGTCTAGGAGAATTTCTGTAGCAATATAATTTGAGGCCAAACAAGGAAACGGACCACTTTGTTTGACCCGAGGTAAGAGTAAGTCTTAGAGTTTACAATCATAAAATATTCTCATTGATATGCTTTGCCTGTGACCTTTATTTAGTTGTGTAAAATCCTGCTAGAACTGCGTGAATAGTCGCACAATATCATATTATTCTCATTCATTCACTTCACATTACAATATTCCATTTTGGGATGTTTAGTTCTTTGCATTCATATATCCAGACTCAGGGGCGGATCCAGGGGGGGCCAATCCGGCCATGGCCCCCCCCATTTAGAAATTTCTTTATTTTTGACCAGCTATTTTGCTCGGAAAGTAGACGTGGCCCCCCATGAGTGGTTCCGTAGGACTTTGGCCCCCCCTTCGAAAATTTCTGTATCCGCCCTTGTCCAGACTAGTACGTGTTATCAAACGTTCTAGCGCATGATAGACTGAGTGGTCTTTGGGATGATAGCGGGCATCTACCCTTCATCCTACATTGTACCTGTTCTTCACGCCAGTGATGCTATCATTATTCTATGGACTCCACAAGGAGTCCACATGCATAGCAGAAACAATAATTCTCTCGGCCGTTACCTGGGATATCAAAGAGTGATAAAAACTGATAAGTGCACGGATAGGTAAAACTATATAAAAACTGTAACTGGAAGAAGCAAAATTATTTGAGAACTTGAAGTAGAAGTAAAATTGCTTCAGGCAGAAGTGAATAAGAACCAGAAGCGATATTATTTAAGAACTAGAAGTGTAAGTAAAATCACGTCAACAGAAGTGAATAAGAACTAGAAGTAGAATTAATATAAGAACTAAAATATCACTGAGGGACGCTATAATTATTTACATGTATGATCAGGGTTGATACGTAATTTTGACCTTCCTGTGGTGAGCAACTGCATATATCGTTGTCATAAAATTTTGTATTAATTCCAAAAAAGTTATGAACTGTAATGCTGAGGTATTTATCAATTGGGCAGCAAATGACATTTCACATAATGATCACGTTTTATGTTCAGCACATCTTTGTATTGATTTGTATCAATATAGTTTATTCAAGGAACGAAACGGTATTCACTGCTAACGATTGTGTAGCCCCAGATTATTAAAACTAAAACTTATATTGGCATACTAAAACTAAAACTAAAATTGGCATACGAAAACTAAAACTAAAACTAAAATTGATCCATAAAAACGAAAACGAAAACTAAAACTAATATTCAGCAACAATTAAAACTAAAACTAAAATTAAGACTAACAATCAAAACTAAAACTAAAACTAAAATCGGGGCAATATTAAAACAACACTAACAGACTGAAAGGCTCCACTCAGCCACTCAATTCGGCAGATGGCGTTTGCAAATTGAGCATCAGGACGTGATAGACGCCTTGCATGGCTGCTGACGGACAAATTCGACTCTTGTAATAACTTCTGATTTTCTGTTCATTACTGACTGTAATCATACTGACTGTAATCATACTGACTGTAATCATACTCGCTGTAATCATACTCGCTGTAATCATACTCGCTGTAATCATACTCGCTGTAATCATACTCACTGTAATCATACTCGCTGTAATCATACTCGCTGTAATCATACTCGCTGTAATCATACTCACTGTAATCATACTCACTGTAATCATACTCGCTGTAATCATACTCGCCGTAATCATACTGCGCTGTCACGCCGCTGTGTCAATTTGAAATTAAACGAAAATGACTAGTTTGTCGCTATTTGAAATACAGCATTTTTGGAAGATGACAGTCTAAAATGCTGCCATTGCAATGTGAATATTCACCAATAGATCTAAGTTCTGATGGGGGACGGCGAATCAAATAAATGTTTGTGCTAAAGACATTAAAAATTAAAATCAATCCTAAAAGAATTCGGAGTAGCGTGTTGCTGCATAATTTCACAATAAAACTCTGCTTCTTCTTATTTATAGAATTCGACAGCGGCTAAAAGCAGAAGTTCAGATGGGCAATTTTAAATTAATCTGAAATGCCTCGACTGTGAGCAGCGTCATTCTAGGCCTAACACCTAAAATCACAATTTCTTCATCTTATGATTAGGTCTATTTTAATAGCATGGTCAAAATTTCCACGGATCAAAATAGTTTTCGTACAATTATTTTGAAATTATCGTTCAAACATTATTTTGAGGTCAAGAAGATCCCAAAACTTACTCCATTTTGGCAACAGATGCCCCAAATTGCGTCGGTTTCTGTGGCTCTGTCCCATACCCTGCTGGGTGAACTTACGACGCTCCCCTATACCCTCTATAGAGTCTATAGTCTAGGGCCTATAGTCGTATGGGGCACATTGCCTTCGGCAATCGCGGCTTCGCGCGTTCAGAGCTACAACTCGAAAATTTCTCTTCGGTCCCTTCAACTTCTTCCCTGTCCTGTCCTGCAAGGTCCGTGATTTCAATCCGTGAAATAAGCCCTGCCTCCATCAAGAAGCGGACCGCGGCCCGCACGCTCGCTTTCTTTTAGGCCTATAGCACAGCGGCGCATTAGATGCGGTCAATGCTCTTATCTACATGTATGTGACTAATTGTGTAACGCTGTATTAGCCTACGCCAAAAAAATTGCCGACGGCAGCGGCCTCTGTTGTCATAAGCTGTCGTTAAAGCATGGATTCATCATCAACTGGGTAGCGTTGTGAAGCAACCACTTCTCATTGGAACTCAGCACATAAAATAATGTGAGATTTAGAGGATGTGTAAGCTAATTTTGTATTGCATTTGCATCTAATGGTCAGCTAATTATTTCTGCAAGAGCGTTGGATAAGGCCGCGTGCAGGTAACGTACGGTAGGTCAGGTGGCTGAGTGGCGGGAAAGTTGCTGCTGTGCGACCGCACGCCTAAGAGCAAGAGAGACAGGGGCAGAGAGAAAGACAGAGAGCGGCAGAGAGAGGGACATAGCGACTGAAGGAGGGACGTACGCTAAGAGTGACATAGGTTTTTGTATGAGTGCTAGTCGTGCGTATAGAAGAAGTTTAGAGTGAAAGTAAGAGTGATGAATGAGTACATAGGCAGTTTTAACGTTGAGTTGTTTTGATACAGGTGAAATAGTCGTTTACGGTGCCTTTGTGTATGTTTGGCGTTGTTTGCAAATGCTGGATTTTGAAGAACAAAATACGAGAAACTTGTCGTTGATTTGCTTATCGAAATTTAAGAACTGTAGATAGCCTACTTATAACTAGCAATTAGCTACCACAGCAAAGTTTTTTGAGGTTAGGCCTATAGGCAGCGCTGAACATTTAGTGGAAACTGAAGAGACTTTTCTTTTCTACCCGACACGATGCGCCTTCCTGGATCCGGGAGTCTAATAATAGCGGCCTAGTAGAAAAATCGCCGAATTGTTGCTTCCGCTTCTACTTATGGTCCAACGTTCAGAGAAACATAGTTTCTACCCAGAATATATGCAGCTGCTCACTGCTCGGTCCGTGTGCTCAGCTCAGCCGTTGGCCATGCAAGTGGACCAAACAACGCTTTCGTTGGCTGTAAGCACAGGACAGCTACACGCCGCACAGTCATAAAACCCGGTTAATGTTAATTTACTACAGCGGACCCGTAAACACGACAAAGATTTATGCAATATCCGGTAGACGTTTATGCCGCAAGGCGCAGGACGAGGCAATAAAAACAGGCGCCATATAAAGTCTGCAATGACATTACATTGCACTATGCATCCGATTATTCTGTCACCGCAGATGAATAAATCCGAATAAAGTTACCTACAAACAACTCCATAATTAATTACATCCTCCTTGCATTATAGGTTTTATCATAGCGACGCTGCCTGCCCAATGCCCATCTACCGGATTTATAAAACGTAATAATATTGATTAAATAATGTATGGATCATGATATAATAAATGCACATTGAAGATGCTCAATTTCACTTGGTCTAAATTTGTTTTGCGTGGTGCTTTTGCGGCGGAAAATTCCGCCACGCTGCGCATGCAGCAGATATGAATAATGCGGCGAAAGGTTTTTTTTAACATGTTTTCGAATGGCGACACTGACCCTTACCGACCCTCACGACACCATTCGACTTGTTGACTGTTCTACCATTTCAAACATGTTTTGAACAATGTGCATGCAGTGGCGATATCTATACCTGAAGGTGATGACATCAATTGGATCCCATTCTCACTGCTCTCCTAAAAGACTGCGCCTCAGTCCTCATTCCTATTATCACTAAAATAATCAATCTTTCACTCTCCACTGGCAATTTTCCAATGGTTTTCAAGCAGTCCCTCGTCACTCCTCTTCTGAAAAAGGCAAATCTTGACAAGGAAAACCTTTCAAATTACCGACCCATCTCCAACCTTTCTTTTCTATCTAAATTAACCGAACGAATTGTCCTTTGCCGGCTAAACGATTACCTCTCCTCCAACTCACTCCTCAACCCCCACCAATCAGGCTTCACTAAACATCACTCCACAGAAACTCTACTTGTCTCTCTGTATAATAAACTGGTTTCTGCCGTCAGTCATCAACAAGTCTCCTGCCTCTGCCTCCTCGACATCTCCGCTGCATTCGACACCATCGATCACAATCTTCTTCTTAACCGTCTCTCTTCTTCTTTTGGCGTCTCTGGCACTGCTCTACTTTGGTTCCAGTCATATCTCTCTTCCAGATCCTTCTCTGTTAAAGCCTCCAGTCACTGTTCACAACCCCTTCCACTATCTTGTGGCGTTCCACAAGGCTCCGTCCTGGGTCCGTTGCTCTTCATTCTCTACACCACTCCTTTAAGTCATCTCATAGAATCCTCGTCTGTCGACCACCATCTCTACGCAGACGACACTCAACTCTTCATTTCCTTCTCCCCAGGCTCTTTTTCCACCTCCATTGCTAAACTTCTCAATGTGGTCAATCTAATCTCTAAATGGATGTCTTCCAACCTCCTCTGCCTCAACCCCTCCAAAACAGAGTTCATCATTCTTGGACTTCCTGACCAAATCAAGAAAATCCCAGACCCTTCAAATACACCTATATATATCGACTAACTCTTCGTCTCTTACCTTTACTTCTGATGCACCTGTCCGCAATCTTGGTGTAATGTTTGATTCGCATCTCTCCTTCTCTAACCACATCTCCAACCTATCGCGTTCCTGCTTCATGCACATCCGGGACCTCCGTCGCATCCGACCTATGCTCGATTTCAAAACTGCCTCTACCATTGCGACGTCCATCGTCCACTCAAAACTTGACTATTGCAACTCTCTGTTCTTAAGCCTTGACTCCTCACAACTTAAGCGCCTCCAACTCATTCAAAATTCTCTAGCTAGAGCCGTCACCAGAACACCCAGACATCATCACATCACCCCCATCCTCAAATCACTTCACTGGTTGAAAATCCCAGAGCGAATCCACTTCAAAGTTCTCTCCTTAACCTACAACTCCTTGCAATGCTCTCAGCCAAGTTATCTTCGCGAACTCTTCACCATCCAACCTACCCGTTCTACCCGATCATCCGCCTGCCTTACACTGTCTCGACCGCCGGTCACAAGTCATCTCAAGTTCTCCAACCGAGCCATATCCATCTCAGCACCACGCCTTTGGAATGAACTGCCTCCTGAATTCCGATCCTTTTCAGTCCACCCGCCATCATTACTAAACACACACCACAACCTTCCTCAGGCTCCTCTATCCATCACACCTCGGGCTTTTCATTCAAAACTCAAGACACTCCTTTTCACGAACTCTTACCCTGTCTCATCTGATCCTCCACCTTCCAATTCCCGGCCCAAACGACACCCGCCTTAATAGCTGTTCCGCCCCTCTGATCCTATGGAATTTCGACCCGGACCACCACGGACTACTCTCACGGACAACCCTTCTAACTTAACGCATTTGATCCTGATCTTATGGTAACTCGACCCGGACCACCACGGACTACTCTCACGGACAACCCTTCTAACTTAACGCATTTGATCCTGATCTTATGGTAACTCGACCCGGACCACCACGGACTACTCTCACGGACAACCTTCTAACTCAACGCAGCGCTCGTGAATAAGCTGGTGCCCCGCGCTTGGCTTTCGAGTGGCGCTTTAGAAATTTCGAGTTTACGATTACGATTACGATTACGATCAACGAATGTTGCTTCGCCATCTACCGAATAAACCATGATCCAGAGGCAACAACCACACCGTTAAAACGTCTATTATTACTTTATGGTACCAACGAACATCTGGGAGGCTGTATAATTGTATATTGCACTCGATAGGGCGCATTCAAAAGCCACGCAAGATAAAAACGTAAAAGCACTTACACGTAGGACTTAGGGTTCTATACGGATATGCACATAAATGTGACACATATAGGCTAATGCATGCATAACACATGCATTGAAAATTCAAGCAAACAGTAGTACATACATACATACATACATACATACATACATACATACATACATACATACATACACCCACGCAAACACACACTCATGACTAATTGCACACGCAAGTATACGGTCTAGATATGGAGTCCAGAGTATTTTTACAGAGTCCTTGTAATAACCAAGACCTTTGTCACTCCAGGCGTTGCTAAGCAACGCAGAACCCTGGATCAGTGTGTTGTCAATCATAATAGAGCAACCCAACCGGCACTGCTTGGCGATGGCAAGGTATCACTATCATTAATTTGACAACTGCTGGGGACTCATCATATAAGGATAAAATGCTTTCGCTCGAAACTGCAGCGCAAAAAGTCGTGGCCTAGTTTTCACTCGCGCATTGCGGCTGATATATAGGTCGACCTCGAGCGTGTATTATTTTGTGAGCGGGATAAAACAAGGTCATCTCGCGCATGGCAACTGCAGTTGGTCTTAATGACGGTGTTTAACATCATCTTACGGCCGCTCATACCCTACCTCATCTTACATGTTGCAACTGATAAAATTAATCTAGGCTATATTATAATTCCGAAACACTTTCCATATGTTTGTTTGTTTGTACGCTTGTGACTCTCCCCTGCAGAATAGGCTCGGAAATGAAACAGCGTCGGTTTACAAAAATTATTGCAATCGATTCTTACCCAAATTATAAGGTCATCGTAACTATTTTCAGGTTTTAATTCACTTTAAAACAAGAATTATTAGCGTTTTAAGACAGATTTCATCATTAATTGATCACGACAGCGCGTTAGTGAAGAGTCTGCTCCCGCATGACGTCATACCCGCCCAGTAATAATTTCCGCAGCGCCCCGCAGGGGTGGGTCAAGTTTGGCTTTTTGAGGAAGCGAGGTGGGGTGGAGGGTTGGCGAAAACCCGAAATTTAGCAGTCAACGATGGGTACCAGAGTGGAGTAGTGTTTAAAACCCTAAATTTCACTTTAGAACTCGAGTTATTAGCGTTTTAAGACAGAAGCGTTTTAAGACAGATTTCATCGCTCACGCTTTGGTAAACAGTATCGAGCTTTAGTAAAAGAGTCTACAGCCCGAATGACGTCATACAAGCCCAGTAATAATTTCCGTAGCGCCCCGCAAGGGCGGGTTGCGTTTGGCTTTTTGGGGATGCGGGGTGGGGTAGAGGGTTGGCGAAAACCCGAAATTTAGCGGTCAACGTTGGGTACCATAGGGGAGTAGTGTTTAAAACCCTAAATTTCCCGGGCAACGCCGGGTTACACATCTAGTATACTATACAGGCAGAACTAGTTCAGCGTCAAGCATAATGAATATTCATGCGGAACGTAACAAGGTCAAACGATGCATATTCATGCAAAAACGTAACAAGGTCAAACGATGCATATTCATATAATTATAGCAAATGCGCATCTTCTTGTAGCGCGTCCTTGGCTGTTCTGATGCGGAGAAAAACACTCGAGGAAGCAAGGGCGAAATGCAAGATTATATATATATATATATATATATATGTATATATAAGTGTATATTATTATATTAAGCGTACATATGCACGGTGTCTTCATATATATATGTATATATATATATATATAATCTTGCATTTCGCCCTTGCTTCCTCGAGTGTTTTTCTCCGTATTAGCGACCTATGTATATATATATATATATATATATATATATATAATATGTATATATAAGTGTATATTATTATATTAAGCGTACATATGCACGGTGTCTTCATATATATATATATATATATATATATGCTTTTGCATATAATCGTGCTTTGTCCATGCATGTGAATATCGAGTGGGCTGAAGGCCGTCACGTGATCAACCACCAGTGGTCCGAAAGTAATCATTGTCCATGGATAAACCGTGTGAACAGCACGCCTTTCTATAGCGCTCGCCTCTGCAGCTCATTAATAACAATCATTAATCAGGCTCTGCGAGTTTGCCTGCCTATGCCACTGCACATGAATGTGTGTGTATGTATGTATGTATGTATGTATATATGTATGTATCTATGTATGTATGTATGTATGTATGTATGTATGTATGTATGTATGACATTGTATGTATGTATGTATGACATTGTATGTATGTATGTATGTACTATGTAGTCACACAATATAGCGCTTTATCGGTGCATACACGTATACAAAAGCGCAAAAAAACATATCTGCACCCAGCATCATCGCTAATGGTCGTCCTTCCTTTATTATCTGCGTGTAATATAATCTCTGTTTCTGTCTGTCCATATATTTATCATCTGCTTTTGTCTCTGTTCCTAAGTTTAAACTGCAGCTGATGTGATACTATTCCCTATTAATATCTTGTGCACGTAAAGTGTTTCTAAACATCCAAGATAAATGCACAGACCAATGCATTCATGCAGACAGACACACAGACAGACAGAGAGGCAGACACGGGCAAACAGACATAGATAGAAAGAGGGATGAACATGCATGCATAGGACGAAGCAAACTTTTTTTAAAGTTTAATCGATCATTTGGACCCTGGAGATCTTCAACGCATCCGCGTATACACAAAACATACGCACATACACAAACACATAACACATACACAAACACATAGCACACACGCACATACACAAACACATAACACATACACAAACACATAGCACACACGCACATACACAAACACATAACACATACACAAACACATAGCACACACGCACATACACAAACACATAACACATACACAAACACATAGCACACACGCACATACACAAACACATAACACATACACAAACACATAGCACACACGCACATACATGCACATGAACACGCAATGCGCGGTCAATAAACTCTGTATGTCTTTGTCTGTCTGCTGTCCGTGTGTGGGTGTGTATGTGCATGTGTGCGTGTGTGCATGTGTGTGTAAACGTGCACGAAACATTCGACTTTGCGGATGGTAATAATTTTTATTGGATCTACAAGTAATAAGATTACACAGCAAGATGATTAATCTGATAAAGGCGCCGAGGTTGCCAAGAAGCTTTCAAGGGCAAAATATTGCGACTTGGACCGAATCTGACGCTGCCCCGTGCATTCAAGGACGCTGCCCCATGCAAATACATGTATAGACCTTTCATTCCTACCCGGCCTTTCGCATCAGCACGCGGACTGAAAAGAGAGTGAAGGCTATAGATTAAAAAAATCCTTCTTCTAAATAGCCTCGCAACATTTTCACCTTGATCAAGGCTTGATGGACGTGAACACGTGATTCGGTTACCGCTGGTGTTTATATGACTGGTGGCGCTTCGAGCGACCATCAATTAGACTACTTTTTCTATTTTATTCACACCCGGCGGGTCGAGGGATGTCAGAACAGACATGCGTGTTAACATGCATGTAACATCAACGAAAGACCACGAGACTCTGACGTCATCGTGTGCTGCGGGTGCTATATATATATATATATATATATATATATATATATATATATATATATATATATATACCGACTGTCGTCGCATCATAATAACTAATAGAATTTGGTCCGGAGAATCTGAAGTCTGCATGATGTATACCATTTTTATTATAATAGGTCATATATATATATATATATATATATATATATATATATATATATATATATTGGAATCCGTTGTCTTGCCTTCACGTGTGATCACCATTGGTGACACTGGTTTCTTAATTAGCCTATTAAGCAGCCAGTCTCAACGCCAATTACAACATAAGGCTTATAGCGTAGGATATAGCCCGATTTTTAGGGTAGGCCTATAGCGTTCAGGATATAGCCCGATTTTGTGGCATAGCCTATAATTATGTTTGCTCAAGGCCAGCCTGCTATTGGCTAATCTCTAAAGTAGCAAGAAGAGACCTAAATTTAATAATTCTTATCGTTAATCAGCAACTTCCATAACGCTGCAGTGTCTACACAAGGAGTTAATCGATGTCACATCAATACCAGGAAACAGCCCATAGGCCTACTTAGCTCAATCCCCCAAACCAACTCACAAGACCCGTCAACCAAAGGAGGAGGCAGCCTATGAGGCGACAGTAGTTCTCGCAAGTCTCAAGCAGAGAAGGAAACGCTACAAATGCCCCCTCCCCCAGCAAGACAAAGTCACAAACATGGAAACCCAAAATTAATTCAGCAACTTAAACGATCCCTTACCAAGAACAGCTTTAGTGTATTGATCAGAGAAAGTTTTCGGTACACGACCGCAGACAGGAGGCTGCTGCCAGACAGCAATGCACCTAATATCGGTCATGAATTCCAAATGTCCTGCAGAGTCCAATGGTAACTGAACTGCCTACCAAAGGGGGGTTCTTAATCCGCATCGATCCATTCGGCACGTACAGATCGTCTCCCATACAACAACATATTTCACGACCGTACTTAATGTACCCAAGCACTTGTGCTTCCTAAAACTGAAGGCATTAGTCACCGTGCACCTGCCCACTTCGACACTCACCCAACAACCCCGCAATAATGGAAATCCTTGTTAAGGTTTCTGGCAAGCGCTCTATAGACGAGCGCGCGTGCCACGACCTGAATTTCCGCTAGAAGATTGATGAATGTCGTGATTAGTTATACGCCCCGAATTGTTCTTCCGAATAGCCGACGTCTAATTAGAATCGGCTATTAATAACATTGTTTCGGGTAATAAAACAACCCCAACAGCTAAACAGATCGGTATTTTTTGACAATTTACTACTCAGCCAACCTCGACCTCTTCTCGCCGCCAGGGTGCGCTGCTGCGCCGCATTCCGTAGAAACTGTTAATTGTGAAATGGCGGGCGTGTCATCAGAAAGTCATAAAATACCGCCGCACACACGATCCAGGTCTGCCCAAAGGATGCACCGATTTGCATAATAAATTGTGTTTTATCGAGCAGCGAGGCCTTACGAAGAAATGTCGATCAAACGGGGTTTATAATCGCTCTTCAGTCTTTCTCAGAAGGCATGCGTCATTCAGCCGCTTGCCTGCCAGACAGCCAGCGGTTGAGATCCGCTCCACCAGCCGCTGCCAAGGATAATAACGCGCGCCGAATAACCGCGATTTTCGCCAGTAGATCCCGTTCGTATAGGCCATTGGGTATCTGGTGTAGGGTGTTTGCTTGCTTGAAGGGGTCAATTGGTTCGAAAGTGTGACGTAGCTTGTGATAATATCTGCGCCATGTTGGCGAAACGAAAATTGTGTCGATCGGTTCAACGAACCTCGGATCTGCTAAGGTCAAAGTCGTTTGGCTCTGCGTGACTGAAATTGGCTAACCGCACGGCTTGCTATCAGATGTGTACTTCATGCACGTGAAATCTAGAATTCCAAAAGGGCGACTGTCTGCAAATCGTCGTTCGATTGCAATGCAAAGAAACAAGACAGCTTATGAATCGCATGGCGCTTGAATTGCGCATTATCTTCAAAGACCAAATAATATTCCTTTATCGAGCAATCCGGTTGACGGACCGCAACCGGTTACAATGTACAGTTATGCAATTGAAGCAAATCGCAAGGACACAACTCACAGGACATAGAATCTTAAAGTCTACTAACAGAATAAACAGCCTGAAATAGGCTACAGCCTACACGGCGCTAAGAACAACCTACAAAGCACGTCTATCATACGGGGCTCGAACTCAGGACCGTTAATCTCCATGCCAATGTGTTATGCAATGCGTTACCCCTCCCCCAATAGGCGTACTTGCCAAACCAATTCAGAACTGAGCTCCGGTCTATGTGATGGTGGACGAATTCTGATTTCTGAGCAATAGCCTAGGTCTCAAGGTTCTATAACCACTTGCTACATAAAGTAACTAGACAATAAATCTGCTCTAGGCTAACCCAGAGATTGCACTTTTCACAGCTTATTGTCTTTTTCTAACCCCAGTTAGCTTAACTCAAACCAACATTTAGGCCTAAAGGTACGCAGTAACAAGTTCAATCATATTCATACGTATACCTACTTAGTAGCCACACTGTCAATTGTGTCAGTCCACAGATTCTACACCTACAGTGTTTAGGATATCGCGAATATAGGCCTACATACATGATAAGCGTGCTGTACCTAGCCTACTGCTGCAGCGTAGGCCTACTGCCCTACTGTTGCAACATCGCGTACGCTCATCCAGGTGTTAATGGTGGGCGTGGCTATGCTAATCACGGAGGACGGCGATTGGTCGGAGGTGACGTCAGGGCCGTTGCGCTGAAAACATAAACACAGCGTGGTTGGCCACTGCACGAGTTTCATAATTTCGCTGAAGCCGTTTCGAGCCACGATGAATGTTGTTGTTGTCGTTGTGTTGTCGATATCGCAGCGCTATATAAAATGCGCACACTTGTCACGGAACACAAACGACTTTTATCTAGCAACGGCGCGAACGTAGAAATCGACCACTGAGAGATTTTCGGTTGGATGAAATAACTGGATAGAGAAGCTAAGGCAACTTGATCGACGTTGTGGGAACACAACTAGGTCTACGAGGTAGATGAAAATGTTACTGAAAAAGAACGCTGAATCGAGACGGACGTTGTTGTTGAAAGCCCCCGTTGAGGAGTATGGCTTCCCGTCAGTCAGTCCAGATTCTGTTACTCCCTACACGGACGCTACGAAGTGCAAACCAGCCGACCGCGTTAAGCGTCCCATGAACGCCTTCATGGTCTGGTCCCAGATCCAGCGTCGACGCTTGGCGGAAACGGACCCAGGGCTGCACAACGCCGAGATCAGCAAGCGACTGGGTCGGCTCTGGATGACCCTGACCGATGTCGAGCGCCTGCCCTTCGTCGAGGAAGCGGAACGTCTGAGGATGTTCCACTGCCGTGAGTTCCCCGACTACAAGTACCGCCCGAGGAGGAAACAGTTCATCGAAACGCTCTGCCACAAGGGTGCGGGTTCGAACCCGCGCCACGCGGTCGACGATAAATCGTCGAGACGACGCGCAACTACTTTCACTGACTGTGTGTCCGTATCCGTGCGCCGGAAGTCAGCGTTCAAGCGGAAACCGAAAAGGTCAGCCAACATTGCGACGGCGAAATCTTCCCATCTTCAGGGGCCACCACGCTGGGATCAAGGACCGCCATGCTGGGACAGTACACCGTCGAATTTCGACATGGAATTCGACTACAGCAGTGACAGTGGTTCAGTAGGGTCCACAAACTCTGAAGTCGCCAGTTCACTGGATAGTCCCAGAACCCCAGAAAGCCTGTACTCAACTGGGGAATGTAGAACCCCGGTGGGAGAAGAACCAACAGAGTCAACCACTGTACTCGGTGGATCATCGAACTTTGATACCCGATTCTTACCCGGTCTACCGCTGACCGAACAGAACTTTACCGTTGTCGACAAGTCAACCGAGTTCGAATATCCGAAATCCTGTCTCGGACTGTTCGTCGTAGAATCTTCGAGACCGACGACATTCAGTGGAGCCGTGGAGGCAGACTTGTTCGAGGATTATTCGACACCCGAAGTAACGGAACTGCTGGTGAATGACTGGTTCGAAACCTACTTTGGATTCGAGGTTCCAAATATTTTCGGTTAACTTCAGCGAACGGATTGTTTATGTTGTTCTCGCGAATCACTCTGTGATCGATTGTTTTCTTTGACTGCAGCATTTTAATTGTATATAGTCGTATTGTATACAATCATCATATAGTATACAATCGTATACATATACAGAACTGATAGAATCAATTATAAAGGACAGGGTGTTGTTGGTGCGTAATTTTTGCATCAAGGTACATGTAACTCATTTCTTGTGTCAAGATGTTGAAAAATGTTCATATTTTCAGATCTAAGATGTCTACTTGAATCAATGTAATGCAGGTGATATATATATATATATATTGGTGTCAAGGCAATAATAGGTGTAATACAGAATGTAATATAATTGAGGGAATTAAAGGTGTAATATAGACTTGAATCAGGATAATACACGTGTAACAGATGTGGTTGTATGAGGTCATGAGAAATTTCCCCCATTGTTTTACCTTTAGAAATGGTAAACTAAAGATCTATGGTTGCTTTAAGCAATGTTGTGGCAAAAGTGTTTGGGACATTTTGTCATTTGTAAAAGATTGTCGGTTATCGGTAAAAGATTTTTTGTCATCTTGCACAATGATTGGTCATCTCACTCATCTGGAATGATTATTATTATCATCATCAAGTACGTCCAATTAGTGTCAACGAGTATGGTCTATGGTGCAATTATGTGGAATCCTTTTGCATAAATTTCCAATAACGTCCCAAGGCTTTTATCTGGCCATTAGATTAACCTGCACACACAGAGTCCATCCAGTGTATCTTGTACAGCGCACCAACAACATTTACACAATACATCTAATGTACATTACATTTTGTTGTTTATTCATTCTAATAATTTATGGACCAATGCTCTCAATGCACAATTGTACATAATATGTTTAGATATAGACTAAATAAAATTGTACATGAAAATGAACATTTGTACATAGAGGTACAATGGTACATATTTGTATATATTTCGACGGAATGAGACTTACTTGTTTGGACATTTAAACCTGCAGATGTGATATCAATAGTAAACATATTGAAGAGCAAGATGATTTTTGTAATGGTTCCAAGTATTTTTGTTGTTCATATTCCCAGTCGTGTGATATTAATTAATAAAAATCTTTATCCGATATGATGGCTGTCAGTTGTTCAACATAGGCAAATGTATTTGTAATAAAACCTTGGGCTTTCTTCATGAGATTTTGATTACATAGAGCAAGACAGACAGCAAGACAACTGGCTGAGCACAAATCAATGGTGGGTGGAGTGGAGGGGGGGTGCAACTGAGCAACAGAACAAGACAACGAGACAATGGTGGGGGGCAACTGAGCAACACAACAATGCAACGAGACAATGGGGGGGCAACTGGGCAACAGAACAATGCAGCGAGACAATGCATGTCAACAAGACATCTGGATGATTTCTGCTTAACGACACTCCCATTTCAAACATGATTAGTGTCACCTT
>OX457038.1:63442969-63507969 GCA_949752735.1 Lumbricus terrestris
GCATTTATTTTGGCGAGCAGAAGTTGAGCAGTAGTGTAAAATGATAAAGTTATATTCATTTCCCAAATATATATATATACACACATATATATTATATACAATGTATATAATTAGTTCTGTTCATATATTTTGTTATTAAATTAGTATACAACAGATATATAGGCAGATACGGTAATTAATTGTATGGCACATTTCTATGAAACTATAATTATTTTCCACAATATTATTCTGAAAGAACTATTTACATGCAACCCAAAGTAGTACCCTGCAGCCTACGAGCGTACACTGAAGTAATCACTTTCAACACACAAGTGGGCCAAGTAACCAAGTTCAAGTGTAGACGGATATATTGTATTTACGCACTCTGTTATAACGCATAGGCATATACGTATATATACATGCCTAAGATATATATATATATTTTATATATATATATATATGAAATGTAACACATGGTTTGCAGGTAGGTCCTAAATGTAGGCCATAGCCTATATGCGCGCCGTTACATGAGCACGTTATCACGCAGAGAAGTGAAGAAGCCAATAGCAATGCGGAAGGATAATATGTCAATATAAGATAATCCGCTGGATGACACGGGAAGATACACACACAGACAAGAAGAGCTACATACACGAACACAGAGACAGACACAAGTATACAACATAATACAGAGACAGACAAAACAAACACACTGACGAAAAATGACATAGATACACGCACGTATACCCAGTAACCCATGGACATAGGCCTATACAGGGATACAAAGAGATTTATAAAGGGACAGATAGACAGACAGACATACATACAGACAGACACACAGATAGGCGCACAGACAGACGCACAGACAGACAAGCACACACACCAAGACTAGCGGCGGCCGTACAGAAACATATTTAGGCAGACACACACGGAGACGAACATTTACAGCGACAAACAGCAAG
This sequence comes from Lumbricus terrestris, assembly GCA_949752735.1. Lineage (NCBI taxonomy): Eukaryota > Metazoa > Annelida > Clitellata > Crassiclitellata > Lumbricidae > Lumbricus > Lumbricus terrestris. The sequence goes on from OX457038.1 coordinate 63,443,911, forward strand.
ACACAAGCAGACAGACAGACAGACGCACGGAAAGAATGACACAATCCGATGTGCAGCATTCTTAGAAGGGTCTATACACCACAAATCCTCTACACGGACAAAAATGGATGTAAGAGGGGCTTGACTGGAACAGAGGTGGACCGGAAACGAGAGATGACGAGTGGTCAGTCGTATATATGTCATGGATGAGGGCCACATGTGGATCTGGGCTCCATGTAGGTCAAATCGCCGACTGCCCCACCAGGTTACTGACCGTTCGACCGTCGACGTATGTTTGAGGGCGTGTGCGTGTATGCGTCGGCATTGATAAACAACCTGTTTTCACCGAGTCGAAGACCATCATTTCCTTTATAAACGCCGCTCTTGTTTACGTTTCTCGTTTTCTCCTCCTTCGCCCCCCACCCACTCCCGTCCCACCAACCGTATACGTTGTTTTTGAGCGTTCCGGTTCTTGCTTCCTGGTCCAACTTGTCCCTTTGGCCGCGTTCTTTGGATTGTTTTGTCCGTTGGTCTTGTTTTCGGGTCAGATCTTGTCCGTTTTGGCTCTGTTCTTGACCTGGTTCTTGTCCTTTTGTTTATGTTCTTGGGCTGGATCTTGTTCTCACGGGTATGTTCTTGGTCTGTTTCTTGTTTTCTTGGCTATTCTGGAGCTACACCTGGTCCTTTTTGCTATGCTCTTGGCCTGATTCTTGTCCTTTTTGCTATGTTCTTGGCCTGATTCTTGGCCTTTTGGTCGTGTTCTTGGTCTGCCTCTTCTACTGGCCGTGTTGTTGGGCTAGATCGTGTCCTCCTGCCCGTTCTGAGACTACCTCAAACGTAAGCTATGGTCATAACTAAACCCCCAAAACGATCTATCCAAATTCTCACTCCTACCCTAACTTTAAACCTGATGAAAACCATAAATCAAATTCTTCACATGCGCTACTCAAAAATGAATGGCTATGAAGTGCACCGAAAAGATAAACGTGTGATTGTATAATGTTGGCACGTTATACAGTAGAAAAGCGAAAATGGATTCGCTAACTCTGCCAATGATTCAAAGTTATCTGATCGATTTTAATGCATGATAGATTCATATAGTGCGGCACATTTCCGGTATTTTAGATTACTTTTATCTACAGATTTTTGGCCAAGCAGAGCAAAGAGTAAAGGGATGTTCACGATTTCAACCCTGTTTTCCGTGGTACGGGACCTATATAGAAAATGACATATTAATTGGTCAATTAATGACCTATTAATTGGTCAATTAATAAGTTAAATAAGTCAATTAATGTGTTATTAATAAGTCAAGTGACCAAATTGATACAAAATGAACATTCTAATTGAATCACCCTGATTGGTAAATTTTGTTGCTGTTGTTTAAATGTCAGTTTTTTACATATATATACACAAACATGCACGCACGCACACACAATGTCATGCTTGTAAACGCATATAGGCCTAGATTGTCTCTGATTTTGTTATCACGTCCAGGGCGCCGAGAGGGTTGCAGAGGGTAAAATGCCCTGGGCATTATAAGAAATATTTTTAAGGCCTTAGAAGAAAGATTTTTTAAGTTAGGTATACTTTTATACAAAGTCTGTGATCAATGCCTTTTCAAATATACTTTTATAAAGTATTAACTGCAATTACTTTGAACTTCAAACTAGCAAAAGAATAAAATTACAAATCTAGAGAAGTTAGGTCATAAAGGTCATAATATAGCCTACGTATGACGTCATATAGCAGAAAAGTAATAATGAATTCGCAGGCAAGAACACTTTTATCACTTCAACTTGTTTCTTCAAACAATTTCTTACAAGGTCTTAAGATACTTTAGGGGCCGTGACTGCTCTGTCCAGGGTCATCTGGAATTTCTCTCATTAACCCTGATTACATCTTCAGTTTCTTTGAAGTCATATTATTCATTCAAATGAAATCCTTGCTCTCTCTTTTAAGAGTTAATTCCTTTATAAATCACTTTCCTATACTTTGATCAGACTTATAATTATAAACCATTGTAACAGTAAGGCTCATTATAATATGCCTTTATAGAAACGCTAATTGATGCAAGATAAATCGTCAGCGTTAGTTTCCTGGACTGATAAGTGCACACGAACATGCAGCTGTGTTTACCTGAATGACCAAAATTAGACTTACCTGAACAGCAAGGACTCAATCTCATCAAATCTAAATAAAGACGGATCCAAGGAAGAGATGCCTGTGCAAAAAGACTGATATAGGCAGACAGACAGACAGACTGAGACAGACAGACATACTGAGACAGACAAAGATGGACAGAACAGACAGATGGGTACGTATGTACGTTCAAACATACGTATACATACTATGTACATACATGCATAAATACATACACACACATGCAAACATACACACAAAACACACATGCACACATAGATACATATATGCAAAGATACAGATATATACAGATAGATATAGACAGAGACAGACAGAGACAGACATATGCAATCTGGCAGACGCACGCAGATAGAAAGGCATACAGAGCTAGTTATAGAATAAGACAAGCAGCCATAAACAGAGAAGGGCAGAAGGACAGACCACGTGGGTATTATTAACGGTCCACTGCAGTTTTAGAATAATAATAATTATCATCGAGGCACAACGTTACTGCTTCTGCTCATGGCTACGCTTACCCCACCAGCAGAGCAGGACCAACACAAACCAGATATTGAACAATGTTTAAACACACGCACATACACACACGCACACACACACCATATATAATTATATATATATACATGTATAATTATATGTGCATACACTACCATAACTACCATATATAATTATTTATGTGTATATATATATACATGTATAATTATATGTGTACACAGTATACACGGACGATAGAGGATATCGACGCTGGGAGATGGTGTCTCCTCAAAAACACCGGGAGAAAGGCAACGGGAAACCATCTCTCTAAAATTCCCAAGTTTAAATGAATGACGAATCCACATACAATGGAGACGTCAAACATTCGAACCTGCCTAAGGGCAGAGCACGGAAAAGAAGAAGAAGACAGTATACACTACCGAATGCAAAACATTTTATGAATAAAACTGACAATTTTAGATAGGTGGAACAGAGCTCATATCAATAATCATTTTTATTCTCTCCCAAAAACCGTCGTTTTTTTGTTTCTTGTTTTCCCATCGTTTTTTATCGTTTTTTTATTTTTCCTTAACTTTATTTATTCATTTACTTTCTGTTATTATTTTCCTTAATTTTAATTTTTTCTGATATTCCTTATGTTTTCCGTCAACTCTCAACGTCTCTCAAGGATTCAGCTAACTAAAGTCATTATTTCATCGTTTAACATAATCATTTAAGAGATAGCCTGCATGTAGTAGGTTCCTAATCAAGGTTTTCAATGTTAAAATGCGATTTTAGATGTAGCAAAGTCAAATTATTTACCGTTTCCGTTTTTTATCGTTTTTTGGTCGTTTTTTATTTTTTCGAAAAAACGACGTTTTCCCCGTTTTTTATTCCGTTTTCATCGTTTTTTACATCTATGTCAATAATAATATTATAGGCGAATAAGGCAGATAGGCTGGAATGAGAATGCAACGAACAATGCAACAAGAATGAGATAGTGAAGGCGAGTTGGCTACAAAGAGGAAGAATGCGAAAAAGAATGTGAAGAATGTTAAGAAGGATAATGCGCCGATTACGAATATTGTGCCTATAAGAAGAATGTTAAGAAGAATTCAAAGAACGCTGCTCTGAATGTGGAGAGTACAAAGAATACTGAGGGAAAGACTGGTATACAATAGGATGTAGAGAATGACAAGGAAGAAAGCAATGCCCCAGTTTGCTTAGTGCACAGAGGTTGACTTGATACGTAGGTCAGGTATACGGTAAGATGAGGTATGCAGTGAGGTATACATATGCAATGTTATGTCAACCATTGTATAATTATGTATTATGGTTAAGGTAAAGTAAGGTAAGATATAGTGACAGTAGGTATACGTATACTTTCAGTATAACATCACTGTGTAATAACAAGAATCAATAACGACGCCCTCCTCCTTTATCCAGGCTTGTAACTGGCGCTGGCAGAGTGCAACCAGTGGCGGAGTTTAAAATAGTGAGAGTAAAGTATTTCAATGTATTTATAGGAGAACCGTTCCCAAGCGTTCCGTGTATACTTTGACAGGCAATTGAGTCTGGATAAGAACTGCAGCTGGCGACTTCATTTTTCTTGACCTCGGCAAATAAAACCGATCAGCCATCCCTCTCCCTCGATGCCTGAGCTTCCAACTGACAACCCACAAAGTGTGTTATGTTCAAGCTAAAGCAATGAAGTGAAGAGCATTGAAGATCTTCTAAGGAAAATCAACCAGGCAATTGAGGTATACTTCAGAAAATATAGACACGATGGCTGCAACAAAATTGCATCATATATATCTATGTGCACATAATATACATATATTCAGATATATGTAATTATATATATATGTATTATCTATATTATATATTTATATTTATGCGTTCGTGCTGCTGGTGCATTGCAAATGGTCGAGTTACATATAAAATGTATAATATATTATTTATTCAGGTTCATAGCTGCTATAGCTAGTGCAGAGCGAATGATCGAGTGATCGGAATTGCGAGAGGAGGTTATTTCTCAGCAAGAGCATAAACACAGGAGGTCAATACAAGTCCACAAAAGAATCACACATATTGGTAAACAGCAATATATGTATACATATATGCATGTGTGTGTGTGCCTGTCAATATATATGTGTGTATATGTCAATATATATATATGTGTGTGTATATGTCAATATATATATAGATGTGTGTGTGTGTGTGTGTGTGTGTGTGTGGTGGGTGCACGCGCGTGCGGTGTGTGTGTGTGTGTGTGTGTGTGTGTGTAGCAGGGAGGTTTGAAATAACGATCACTCTGAGGGTACAGACTAGATGTCTAGTCTGCCTGTTGCTGGTTTGAGAGCAAATGCACTGATTGACCCCAAGCACAACCTCATGGGTCATTTGGGCGCTAATAACTTTTACACCAATGGCTTTAAAGTCATTACTTCTGGTTAGATGGAGGACAGAAGTCATGCACGAAGCGCCTGCCTCTGAGTGGTATAGCAAAAGGCGTCATTATAATATATATTATATATACATATATATATATTATATGCATGCATACTAACTATTTGATAAATACTAACTATTTGACAAAACATATAGACCTAGTAGGCTATATATACTTCAATACACACATCCATACGTGGGCCTATAATATTGTTTTTACACACTTCCGTACTTAAATGAATGCGTCATTGTATATATTATATATGTATGCACATGTATATATTATATGTATATATGTATTTTTATTCATACACGACGTGGGATTTCATAATGTACACGTGTTAGCCACCAGTGTTCTCATTTTCAGACTCTCTCAATCGTATCTCTCTAGTCTATAGGCCTAACATGCATGCACGCATTTATCGTCAACACCCACTCCACACATGCATCCGTTGCTCGCTCTCTCTTCTCCGATAACACTCTTCCTGTCCATGCACTGATTTGTACCCTACTGGGCCCCAAATAGGGCTGACTTCGGGAGCGACTCTGCATGAATCTTCAGAGTGGGGCTTTATTTTCAATTACATTACAAAATTTACAATTACATGGTGTCAAATACTTTTATTTATAAATGCATGCGATAGCTGTTAAATTGGCATAATTACTGCAAAATGTGTGTTGAGCTTTGGGACGAAATACACACACACTCCCGTAAATATTATGTAAAAGTGTAAGCTGTCCATACACGTGCAACACTTGTAAACAGCCTAAAATTCACCGACCCAAATTCACAGATAAACGTGTCACTTGTGGTCCATACGTAAGCAGCGTTATTCTTTGAAACTGCGCATATTATTATAGGTCTATTTTTATATTATTCAAACGAAGCCCATACGTATGGTATCCCGAAATACACCTGAAATACATCTGAACCTGCTGATGAATTGAGGTCACCTATTTTCAGATGGGCCTAACAATCTCCTAGTCGAATGTTTTCATCACAGGCCTGCGCCTTAACGTCACGTGGCACTATTGAGAGTAGAGATCGATTGGCACACGCTGCAAAACACCGTAAACAAAGGAGGCTGCAAAGAAAATATGGCACAGGATAGAATCATCGGAACGTTTATTCGGCAATGGGTTAGATCACTTAGATGTACATCGTACACACGTTGACGACAGAGCAAGTACATCGGGATTAGAGTCCATTTTCAAAACCTGGATGTGATCTGAATTTGAGACAGGATTAAATTGAAGGTTTAGGACTCAGGGCCCTGTCTCTTAGCAATGGCTTCTGTTTATTGCGGGGTGCGGTGGTGTAGGGGTCTGTTCGGTGCCTTGGAACCGGATGGTTGTGGGTTCGAATCCACCTAAAGTCGCCGTATATAGGGACCATGAGCAAGTCCTTCATTCGCAATTGCTCAAGCGCTTTGGCGTGAAACTCCTAATCGGTGTCCGCGCTGTGGGCGGGAGAGTCTCTGAGTGGAAATCTTAAAGGGACGCTATAGCAAGTGTTCATACATTCATACATACAAGTACGTAAGTCATGATGCTGCATGGTTAAGTGATTTTATTGTCGGGGTAGAAATGCCTACTAGGTTGCAATTTATTCTTACGCGTAATTTAATTACATTACTCAGTTACAGCGAAAAATGTATAATTTATTATTACGCGTAATTTAATTACTCTACCCAATTACAGCTAAAAATATTTCCTATTGTGGTGATTGGTGAGTTTACCATCCTATAGTTTACCATCCTATACCTTACTGAGCTCCCACATTGCTTGCTTGTAACTGCGTAGTTGATGCCTATAGGCCTAAGCTAAGGGGCGGTAAAGCGGATCCAGTAAACCGGCCTGCAGCGAAAGCACGCCCAGATATCATTTCGCCGCCGGACTACTTTGCATCGAGGTACGGGGATTTACTAGCGCAATAAACCGGTGACGTTGGGCGAAGTTGTATAAGCGAAACGACCAACCGCACTCGACGCAGTAGGATTTATGATTATAGTTCGCGGTAGTGTTAGGTTTCCACGACAAGCCACAAAAGCGACGACAGCAGTTCCTGGAAATGGCGATGCACCGACTGAAGCCGATGAATTCTATCAATGCTGTCAGATGATTTGATTATTTATGAGTCAGTGATCGATGATTATGAATCCATCGTTGACATTGATTTGATGATCTAGGAATACTATGTTTAACCAAATCATCGGTAATCACAATAATTATGATAAATATGTGACTGTATATGACAATATATAAAGGGACATAATAGACTTAACTACAGCGCCCATATTGTGGCCTAAGCGAATGTTGCAGCCATTAAGCACAAATTTACCCAGACAAGCATCTCATCTCATCCGCCACCTTTCAATTCCCTACCCAGATGACACCCGCCTTAGTAAGTTAGTAGCTGTTCCGCCCCTCTGAACCTGTGGTAAGTCGCCCCGGACCACCTTTGGACTGCTCTTTGACACAATGCAGCGCTCGTGAATAAACCGGTGCCCCCGCGCTTAGGCTTTCGATCAGCACTTTAGAAATTTGGAGATTACGAATACGATTACTGTTGCTGCGTACATTAGTCTCCGATGTGCACAAGTCTCTCAAAAACGAGTGTAAGATTAAGTGTTTACTGCAGTCGCGTGAGAAAAGAGCCCAATCAATTCGCTTCGCTTCATCTTACTTACTTAACGGAAGTCGGTAGTTTCGCGCTAATTTCTGTTGAGTCTTCTCTCCAATATCCGGTTGTTTCCATGATCTCCTGTCGTTGACTGCTTTCGCCTCAATTGATGCGCTCCTCTCATCCATTCAGAAGATGATTATGCTGGGGGAAAAGGCGCATGATAATTATGTAGATGTATAGTTTGTTTTGCTTTGGAACACGCCAACTGTGCAGCTTTTGAGAGGCCTCAGAGTGGTACAATTATCTGTGCGGAAAAAAATTATGTAAGAACAAATACATGTTACATAAGCACATGCATGTATTGTGATCATCAATGAACACAATGCACATTTACATATATATGTGTAAATATGCATTGTGGCGTTCATATATATATATATATACAAACAATTATAGCATACAGAAACATATACAGAAATACATATGCATATATTATAATAAGCTAAAAGTGTTAATCGAAATCCGAAACATTACCTTACGATTACAATCATATTTTAGCCTACGTTACTCAATATTGCGCAATTATATTTCTTCGGAATGCCTCGCACAATTATAATAGCATATAGGGCGGTCCGTGCAAAAAGGTCATCAACTATTTTTGGGGATAAAATGCTATGTTTTTTGTTGGGAATTCGACACACGACTAAACAAAGTCATCAGATTTTTCGGTGACCAAGACGAAATTTTTTCCCTGTCCCAAAAGTCAAAATTTTGGCCCTCTTCGAAAATGTCTGCATCCGCCCTTTGCCTATAGACCTATTTAAGCTTATTGCGATTTTGCCGTTATTATTTCGCGTTTGGTAATATATATTCATCCAAGGAATATGTTTTTCGGAAGATGATGTCATGGTCTGTCAGAACGGACGAATGAAGCCATGAACACAATACATTAAATAATAATCATTTTTCGAGACATAATGATATAACTGGAATAATGTGATACTTTCATACTTATCCGGTCGCTTAATTGAAATATGGAAATGATACAGAGCCACGTTGTCACCAGCGTTTGGTAAGCAGCCCAAGCTACAGTATATCCTATGGTTAACTCATGGAAAATGGCGTTTCTCATGATGACTAATTAAGGTGACAGATAGGGCAGAGTTCAACCTTGCAATCTGTCCTACAGTATATATAGGGTTGCCGTGTGTTTAACAGGTGTTGTCATCATTGCGTTTCATCTCAATTAAGGCTCATCCAAAAGAATGCCATGCATCCGAGAACTATAACGTTGAAAGACGAGGCATATTGCTGTGTATACTATATTACTATAGCCTATGTCGGAACTACATGATTACCGTTTGCTTGCTGTACCTTCAGCAACAGCTAGTCAGAACCTTAAAAACTGATTACTCCTTCAAGTATAGGCCCAGTGGCGTAGGCAGGGGGTTTCGGGGGTTAAACCCCCCCCCCCATTGGCTCCGGGAAAAAGGTTTTTTTAAGGTTATTTTTCCATTTAAGTAAGGAAAAATAGCAAAAAACAGGGTTTCCGGCCATAACCCCCACCCCCCATCAAAATTCCTGGCTACGTCACTGTATAGGCCTATTCAGCAACTATCTCCAGTTCGGTTCTGACTTTCACAACAACTACACAGGAAACGATGCAGCATATTGTTCTGTTAAAATCATCCACTCTATAATACTCGTCACCTCTCACATAATACATTGCTTTAAGTCACTCGGCGTTATAGTCTGGAACTAAATTCCTACAGAAATGCGTAATGCATGCCATCTCCCCATATTTGAAAAGGGTATTGTTCCTTTTTAGGTGCATGGTAACTTTAAGACATCACAACTTCAATGATTTCTACGTATTACATTTTCAGTAGCCTACCATTCATTCTAAGAGCAGTAAAGCATTTAGTAAAGTTCTAGTTAAGATCGTTATTAAATTTCTGACATTAATAGGATATATGATAATGTAATGCTTCCTTAGTCCATTCTGGATTACGAACTTTATCTTTGGGCTTCCCCCTTGGTAACCAATGTCTCATCGGTCTGTTACAGTGTTGTGTGTGGAATTGGTTGCAATCAAAATTACTTGACTCTAAGTGTTACATGAACAAGCGCATCCGGGATCTGTTAATCTGCGCAATAAGAAAATTTCTCTTTATCCTCTATGAAGTACCGCACATGAAGTATACGGCACTTCCGTGTCATGTCTCCGATCTCAGTAATTAACTTTTCATTATTTTCTCGAGCTGAGGAAAATTGGCGCCGCATAATAATAATTGTCAAGTCATTCGTAATGAGGCCGGTCTATACAATCATCAGATCCGGTGCAGTTGTCCTTCAGTCCACAGCGGCGGACAACGGGTGGGAGATAAACTGAGGAAGTCCTCTAATCGACCTACATGTATATATCTTACAAGACCTATGCACAATTATTATGTCCGTATTTGAGCTTTTCGTGCATACAAAACATATAATATTAATTATGACTGTATAAATTATGTGTATAGCCTACATTTGTTAGAAATCAAACTTAAATTAAATTAAATTAAGTTTAAATTTAAAATCCTTATTTGTGAATTGGGCTAGTTCAGGGGTGGACACAGAAATTTTTGAAGGGGGCAAAAATTTTGGTCTTGGGTCGGAAAAATTTCGTTGGTCTTTGCCCGAAAATGATCTTTTTTAGCCATTTGGTCGAAATGTCATAAAAAATATACCATTTTCCCCGCCAAAATAGCTGATGACCTTTTTAGTCATATGCTACTACTTTTCTCTCTCTTTCTTTCTCTCTGGATTGCTTGACCATTGGTTGAAAAGTTAAGCAATGCTGTAAACTTGGTCAGAACATTGGATCATGTGCTAAGTTTTCTCTATCATCTTTCCCCGCTTCATTGATTGAAAGCCTGTATGAACCTGATGAGGCGGCGGCATGCCCTGTGCAAATTTCTCAATGGGCTATGGCTAGATGTGCCCCCCGGATCCTCCTATGGAATAGTTACTATTGTATTGCACTGTACTCGCATTGACAGTAACTTTTTTATGCAAATCGATCACTTTAATTAGCATTTATGCAGTGGCTAAATTTTCTAAACTGCTCATAAAGGGGTGATGGATATTCAAATATTTTCATGTCTTATGTTAAGCTTATCTGGCGAATCTGTATACCCGGATATATTCGCTATTAATACTTGTTATTTGCATAGGGATAACATGTGTGAAACAAAATCCATAGAGTCGACTATTGCAACAGAAACGCATTTAGGTGACGGAAAATCTTTGAAGTTGGTGATCCATTGATTCAGATGCAGAATCTCAAATCCAATGTGTAGGATCTCAGATACTGGCGGAATGCGCAATCTACCGCATTTCCCGTAAGTTAATTATCTGCACTAAAATGCAAAATCTGGAGTGATGTTTTCTTGTCAGTCTTCTAAAGTAATTAGGCCCTACTCAGCGGGACTTGTCCGTTTTGGTGTGCCTATTGCTCCCACGTTGTTGTTCTGCCTGCTCTTTATGTGGATTTGCTTAATTCTGATTATGTTTATATACTTAGTTACATGTATGCATAATTGTAATGGGATAAATAAAAAATGTCTAATGTCTAATCATAACGGATGACAGTTCACCTTGTTTACACAAATAACACAACTAAGTTTGGTGGATTATTATATACTAGCTGGGGAACCCGGCGTTGCCCGGGAAATTTAGGATTCGATCCGCTCCGGCCACAACCCCACCACACAACACCCCACCAAACTGCGACCTCTATACCAGTACGCCACCGGAGAAATTTGAGTTTGACGAAAATTTCCACCCCATCCCACCCCACCCCACCCCACCCCCTCCACCCCCAACCCCCTCCCACCCCCACCACCCCCACTCCACCCACCCTACCTCCCACTCCATCCCCCTCCAACCCACCCCTCCACCCCACCTCAACGAACTCCCTCACTCCACCCCACCCCAACCCCCCACCCCATCCCCAACCCCACCCCTCGAACCCTACGCCACCCCACCCCACCACCTCCACCCCTCACCTCCATCCCACCCTCCACTGCACTTTAGACACCTCTAAAACGGTTAAAATTACTGCATTTATACGTGGCAAGCGAATGAAATTTTTTAGCGAAAATCAGTGTTTTTGACCCCCCGCACCCTGGCCCCCCTGGTGGTGGAGATTTGCCAACCACTGATCCGGGGGGGTTCTGATGGACCTCTATCTAGGAAAAAAAATCAACACACTTGGCTGCGTTTTTTTTTTAAATTGGGGGGTTTCGCCCCCCCACCCTGGCCCCCATGGTGGTAGAGAATCGCCAACCCCTCGCCTTTGCGTCTCGTGCCGAGACCTACACAGTAGTGAAGGTTTGGAGTGAAAAGCTCAAAAACTGTGAGCGTGCATTCTGGACAAAGTCAGATACATACATACATACATACATACATACATACATACATACATACATACATACATACATACATACATACATACAAACAAACAAACATAGTCACATCCTTCCTTATAGATATAGATTAAAAGAAATCAACTACTGCATCGTTTGACCTCTTTACCGCCATCGTCATCGTCTGTGTAACAAAGTTCCTAAATCATGGACGCAGCCATTCGCCAAAAGGTAAAACAAATTCATTCATTCATTCATTCATTCATTCACTCATTCATTCATTCATTCATTCATTTGGAAGCTTATATAGCCCCTTCAAGGAAATTACTCAGAGTCGTTCAATGTTGATGACGCAATGTTGATATGAAACTGAAACCGGTTTTTGTTGCAGTGTCGGTGTAAAGTTTTTAATTTTGCACTTTCGAGAACAAGAAAACTGACCAATCAAACTGGTCTTAATGTGGCACAATGTAATTTAACTTGACATTTATATAGCTTCTTTTCAGAAATCTCCGGAGCATCCTTTCTCTATGGACATACACACCTACCTGATGATGTTCAATTATGAATCAAATGATCACTAAGTTGGAGTGAAGAGTTCACGAAAATGTTTGTTAGCGAAATTAGTTAGATTTCTGCATTAGCAAATTGATATTCTTAATTTTTAATGTCCCAGTTGTTTTAGGTGATTTATTCCATGTTGTCTACTTTTAATGATTGTTTTACAATATTAAATTATCACCTTCTAATTTGAACCATTCAACGAGTAAAACACTATCTGAAAATCTATTCGATGCACAATATACAGAACGAAATAGCATAGCCTAGTCATTGGCTACCACGTTATATTGGCAAATGTCGTCAAGTAGGCTATCTCTGAGGCAGTTTAAGACCCTAAGTTTCACATAAATTATGATATCTATCTGTGAAGAGCTGAATGCGTTTCACATAGGGCCTAATTATGATTTTACTGTTTCCGACGTCATTTGAACTAAGCATGTACAGGATATATTATTTTTGAATAAATATCCACATCATGATTTTTCTAACTTCTTTATTCAAGTGGTTGCCTGATAACATCCTAACGCGGTTGGCACAATAAATATTCAAATTAATTTTACATTTCTAAGTTCTCTTTGGACTTCCTATCAACAGTCGAAGCGTGAAAGATCATGATGACGAACAGACTACATCCGAGTAAACACATGAACCGTAACCAAGCAAAACATTTATAGAATGTGGCCTTACACAGGCACAGAAACTTTCCTAGTCTAATAATTCGTGTATTTCCGTATGTAATCAGAGTTATTTGATAATGTATATTAAATTTTGTTTCCTTTCCCTAACTTGGCCTACATATGATAGGAAATTAAGTTGGCTATAATAGGCCTACGTTTGCTGAAGTTAATTGCTGTAGCTGCAGCTATTCCACTGCGTTACAGTCTCTCAATCTGTTGCTGACTTATTTATACGAATAATTTTGGACAATATGGATATGTATAATAATAATAAATAGCAGATTTTTAAAAATGAAGTGGCTAAGACGGTTTCCATTTTGCAGCAAGTGCTTTAAATTGCGTTGTCGGAGACCCCAGTTGCCAGTTGGGGTAGAGCACGATGCTCCCCCAGATCCCCTTTTGTGTCAGTATGCGCCAAATCCGTTAAAACATGCACTGCTTACTACAGCGACTACGCGAGAGCTACATAAAATACCGATCTAGATCTGGCGTCTGATATTTTGCATTGAACGAAGTTTGAACCGTTTGTCGTCTTCTGCCGATTGTGAATATTGAAATCATCGCATGTGCGCCATCTGCCGAATATTGAAATCATCGCAGTGCCATCTGTCGAATCGTTCGGAAGCAGGACATAATATTATGACGGTTTATCGGCAGCTCTCGAAGGATACCATCAATCTTAATTCTTGTATCATCGCTCATCGGAAGAGCGATGATACAAAACATCAGGTGTCCAGTTGTGCGTTCTGCGATGTAGTGACGCACTGTTTGGTTCAGTTTTATAGAGCAAGCCAGTGACGTCGCTATTCAAGAAAATAGACAAACAAGAGTAAAAGCTGAGACCGAAAATATCATGAGATCAAAAGTTGGGCGGAGTTTATCAGGGGCTAGGAGGGGGGGGCTAAGCGCCTCCAAGAAGACCCAGATTTAGTTTTTTTAACCGCGCAAACGGTATCTTTTCCCGGGCTTAGCCCCCCCCTCCGCTAAGAAGGCGCGGACTCATAAATTTGTTCGGGGAAAATGGTTCTGTTCACAAACGCGAAACTTCCGAATGACTAAAAAGGCCATCAACTTTTTGGCCCGAGAAAATATTTGTCTGCGCCGCTCGTCTGGACCGAGTCTCAGCCCCAACAAACCCAAGTTCTTTCCAAGTTCTTTTAGCCCATCCAAGAACGGAACCAAACTCCGCCCATGATGAAAACATATGAAACCCTATAAGAGAACGATAGTGCAATGCGGAAAGAAGGTGCGACAAAACCAGGATGGCATAGGTTTCAAAATCAAAACAAGAGAAATATTTATCGACGAGCATTTTTGAAAACTTCCTTAGCTTATTAGAACATAACTAGAATGGTAATTTCCTTCTCCAACCATACTAATTACGTCCGTTTTGCATGATTGAAATTACCTAGGCTACATGCATTTAGCGAATAGGCAATTATCTACAGACAAATAAAGAATTGATTAATTAATTAAGGACTCCATGAAAGTTTCTGGAGTCTTATAAATACTCTTATTGAAATTTCCTCGAGCATTGTTGAAAGTCGCGAATGATCGCTGATATATTCACCACATCAGTTTATGGTGACCCAGAGTTAACGAATAAACTGATAAAACAAGCAATTAATAAAAATAATGACCCATTATTAATATAAAATTATGACTAAAATGTTCTTTAACCTGGAAGCGTTTGACTCTTCCTCCCTCGATGATTGCGCGATGTTCCCATCGCGGTGATATTGAGAGTGCTAATCGCTGGAATAATTAGAACACCAAAAACATTCAACCATTCACCTCTCATAATGTAATGTAATGTAATGTAATGTAATGTATAGGCCTATACTGTATACAGCAAATGGAATAATCTGTCACCTAATAAAGAAGTTAGCAGAATGTTTAGAGTTTGCAGTTTATGCTAGGCCTAATCCAAGTTCAACATTTCGTAAGCCTTGGTATATAATTGAACAAATTAAGTAAGGATTAAGGATCATTAAGCAGCTAATAACAAAGAAAGGTCATTTCAGACGACTTCCGGTATGCCTTCAACAGAAAGGCTCGATTGTTCGTAGTTGAAGTTCGAACGAAAGGAACCAAGAAAGCTACCTTTCCACGGACGTTCTATACCCGAGATAAATGACCAACCACAGTAACTTTATTCACCAAATCTCATGCAACCCAGCTACCAAGGCTTCTCAATGTTAGCCTAGGCCTACTAGTGTTCCCAAAGCCCTAATTAATGGAACATAGCCATTTTCAACGTTACTATAGACCTACTCAATGTTACCATATCATCATGATATCGTTCGCCATCAGTTGACAGGTTCGTCCGTCCGATGGCGCCACTGCTCTCATTGTTAAGCCTCCCGCATCATCCAGTCCAGAAGCTTTTGTCTAGGTCTTCCTCTTCCTTTACGTCCCTCCATTCTTCCCTCCATTCTTTCCCTCAAAAGGGTGTCTCCTCTCAGTATGTGACCAATCCAGTTTCTATGTCTTTTCCTTAAAGTGGTGATTATCGTTCTTTCCTCTCCCCCACCATCCGCAGCACTTCCTCTTACCATTATAAGCCTACGTAATATTACCATAAGCTTTTACTTTACGTTACATTTAATCTTAGATAACCGAATAATATATTATGCTATTTTCCACCCACTCCTTCCCTTTCCACGTCATCGCATGGACGGTGAGCTGACCTGTATCCAAGGACCTCGAAAGGAGCAGAGCTGGTAGACAGCAACGATGGGAATGAAGGACATGGAGGAGAGGGCGATCCCCCATCCGACGACATTCGCCCAGACGGGGAACGTGTAGTTGCCCATCGTATAAGTCTTGTACTCCAGCGGTTCAAACGACACGACGCTCGATATTACGATTCCCTGTCAGTAAGTAAGCAACGAAACAGTATAATTAATACGAGTGAGTATGGAGGCATAGGTAAGAGAAGGGTGGAGAGCTACTGAATAAAGAAAGAGAAGAGATGGCTGTCATCAGTTGCGAGTGGATACTTGAACTTCATCATCAATGTTTGTATGTATGAAATCTAAAGATCGATGAATTGGTTGATCGATGAATGGACTCATTAATTAATTAATTAATTAATTGATTCACTAATTCATTCATTCATTCATTCATTCCGATAATTTACATAGCGCATCCTTAAGAGAACTACTCAGAGGCGCTCGCAGCTCAGCCACAACTAAAAAGTATACAATTTGAGTGATCTATAAAAGACAAGCAATGAATGAGTCGATTGATGAATGTGTAGCTGAACAGTTGTGATCAGTCGAGAAATTTACTCATTCGTTAATTCATTAATTCGTTAATTCATTCATTCATTCATTCATTCATTCATCGTTCGTTCGTTCATTGATGATTGATTGATTATTGATTCATTCAATCAATCTTTTGACTTGCCAGAATGAAGATGGGGCTGATGAACTTCCACGTCAGTCTCCAATAAAGATTCGGTCGGAATCCAAGAATCTGTTCCGCATCTTTACAGAACTGTTCCATTCCTTATGAAGCAAACCGAAAACAAAATCAGACAACCTAGTCATGTCTAGAAAACTCAAAGCCATTCTATCAGTGCACAGGCCACATTATACAGAGCATGTAGGCCTAACTGTCATTAACAACTTCTATAGCGACAGCATCTAATAGACAGTGCATCAACTGGTGGCACTGAAGATAAAAGTAATCTGGTGGATGCGTATATTTGTCTATATGAATTGAGGTTCTACTTTGCATTACAGACATACATCATATTATGTTACATTACCATGACGCCTGACGCTAAGCATTCCTTGACGAAGTTTCACGTAACTTTTGCTACGATATAAATCGAATCATGTGATTCGATTCAATCGTAAATTATGATTTTGAAGAATCGTAATATTGCGTAAATTACGTAAATTTCACACAATTTCAACTGCACATCAACTCTTGTCACTGATCGAAATAATACTCATCGAAATGTCCAATAGTCATAATTATGTTCCTATGGTCTCTTTGTCATATAGTCTTATGATCTTATTGTCCTATGATCTTATGGTCTTTTGGTCCTAATGTTTTATGGTCTTATGGTCTGGTGGTCTTATGGTCTCATTGTCTCGTGGTCTTATGGTTCCATGGTCTCATGGTCCGATGGTCTTTCTGAATGGACGCAAAATCGAAATCGACACAGAAGACCCTCAATACAATGACTGAGAACGGCATCAAGTGTCACCTACCGTAGAACCAGCTGACCGCAACGGCTTGTGAGAAGACGCCAAACAAGATGGCTGTTCCGGCGGCAAATCTGTCCCATATTGTCACCAAGTACATTCCACCCTGCAATATTTAGTAAATAAGTAAAGTATACAAACTGTCAAACCAACACGTCTGAATTAAAGTCATTTGTTTCGTTCTGAGTAGATAGTCATGAGGGGTGCTATATAAATGCTATTATTAAATGAAATTTTAAACCAAAGTCAATTCTTCCGTCCGTAGTTCGAATCAAAGCCATTATTTGACATCTCAGCTAATGTAGGCCTACGCTTTGTCGTGAGTTCCTACTTTCACCAAGACGATCGGCTGAGTTAGTAAGTATTTTAAGTCAAAGGCCTATATTGTTGATTTCTATTTTAAACTAGATCAGTCATTTTTAGTTCTCGTTTAGTTCTCAGATTAACCTTCCGAGTTGTTCCTATTTTTGACCATTATTTTGAAATTCTCGTTTGCAATATTTTGGGTTTTATTTTAGACCAAATGTTATATTTAATCTTAAACCAAATTGATCTTTTAAGTTCTCATTTTAGATCAAATCAATCTTTTAAAGGTTATATTTTGAATCATATCAATTTTAAATGTTATGTTTTGAACCATATCAATCTTCTCAATTCTTTTTATTTCTATTTTCAACCGAAGTCCTCAAGTTCCTGTTTCAACAACGTCAAGCTAGTGAATTCCTATTAAGTTTTTGAATCGAATCATTCTTTTAAGTTTAAATTATTCGGACGTTATCAATCTTTAAGTTCTTGCTTCTAAGCATCGCAATGTGTTTTAGCTTTTCAATGAATTATTCTTACATTCGTAACGTTCGGCAGAGCGAAGAGGAACGCTCCGAAGACAACCATTCCCGTCAGAGCCTCGCGTCCGAAACGATAACGCTTGATGACCGACTTCCACTCATCGCTCAGTCCCGTCAGAAGGGCCTCCAGTCCACCCATCTACAGCACAACATTCGTGGATATATATATATATATATATGTGTGTGTGTGTGTGTGTGTGTGTGTGTCTGTGTGTGTGTGTGTGTGTGTGTAATATGAAGCAACTCAACTCAATGGCGGTTGCGTTATAATATTGCATTGCGTTATATGTACAAATTTATATATAGCGGCTCTAACAGTTCACAAGGATCAGGGGCGCTCCAAGTATGAGAGACTCAAAGAAAATAATGTGGTCACTTGTGGCCTACACTGAGCCTGGCAAAATATTGGGGAGGGGGGCGAAGCTCCTGGGAGTTCCTCGTTTTAACGAATGCTTATTGGACCAGCTTATTGGACAGGCGGACTCCATAGGCGATGATGATGGTGGTGGTGATGATGACGACTATGCTTAGACAAGTTATATATGGCTAATGCTCAAGTTATTCAACCAAACCGTAGTAAAACAGACGAGACCATATTAAGACAGACCAGACCAGACCAGATGAAAACAGACGGGACCATATTAAGGCAGACGAAACCAGATGAAAACAGACGAGACCATAATTATATTAAGGCAGACTAAGACATACTAAGGCAGACGAGATGAAAGAAGACGAAACGTAGAAATGAGATTAGATTAGATGAGATGTACATGTTGTACTCACAGCGCTGTCGATTCCGAGCGTGATGAGCATGACAAAGAAGAGAATGGACCAACCGACGGAACCAGGAAGTGTCGCAATGGCCTCTGGGTAGACGACGAACACGAGACCAGGACCTTTGAGAAAAGAATCGGAACAAATGCTTCTGAGATGACCCCATGCATGAGTCAAAGAAAATCATCGTCATCATCATCATCGTCATCGTCATCGTCGTCATCGTCATCGTCATCATCGTCATCGTCATCTTCATCGTCATCGTCATCATCGTCATCGTCGTCGTCGTCGTCGTCGTCATCGTCGTCGTCATCGTCATCGTCATCATTATCAACATCGTCATCGTCATCATCATTATCAACATCAACATCAGCATTAAGATCGACATCAACAACAACAGCAGCAACAGCAACAGCAAAATAATCATCATTGTCATCGTCATCATCTACATCGTCGTCGGTGTCATCATCACTTTAATAATTTTTAGCAGCATCACTTAAGTCATCATCATTATCATCATCGCCATCATGCTGAGCACAACATAGTATTATAGCACCTACAGGCAACCAGGACAGTGCTGTTCTACTGACTGCAGTTGTGCCGACGACGCCAGCCAGAGCCAGAGCCAGAGCCACAGCCACAGCCACAGCCAGAGCCACAGCTAGAGCCAGAGCCACAGCCAGAGTCAGAGCCAGAGCCACAGCCAGAGCCAGAGCCAGAGCCAGAGCCAGAGCATAAGAAGCACTGACCTTCAGCTGCGACCACTGAGATGTCTTTCTTCTGTCGGATGGACATGTAGCCGAGGTAGGAGAAGATGACGAAACCAGAGAAGAGACTCGTAAAGGAATTGACGCAAACCGTCGCCAGACAATCCCTTCAATACAACAATCAATCAATCAATCAATCGATCGATCAATCAATCAGTCAATCAATCAATCAATCAATCAATCAATCAATCACTCGATCAATCAATCAATCAAGCAATCAATCAATCAATCAATCAATCAATCGGGTCACTGATCAGTCAAATAATCAATCAATCAAACCGGTCAATCAACCAATCAATAGATAAATCAATCAATCAGTGAATAAATTGGTCAATAAATATTGCAATAAGAATCCACATGCCGCTCTTCAAAATTCTTACTCATAAATATAACAATGAAGTCATCACCTTCCACGCCCACATCATCGCCATTGTCATCTGTAATATAACTCTTGTCATAAGTGTTGTCTTTATGTAGGTCTACATACGCGTGTATCTGAGTGTTTTACGTTCCTTTAATAATAACCTGGTAAGAAGCAATGTATCTGGAATTTCTTTTGTCCCGAGGTATACATGATCCCTCAGGGAACATGATAATTGATTTAGAAAACATTTAATGATTAGTATTATTATTATGGAGTGATTTTCACTGTTCCCATATTAAACTTTATACCCTTCAAATCATGTCGTCTTTGAGAGATGGTTTTTAGCCTACAGCGAAGCGGTCTACAAAAATGTTGCATAAAAGTCAACATAATTACTGCCGATGATCCATACTTCAACATTAGTGGTTGCGTCTAGGTCTACACATTTATACTAACTATAGCTATCTACACTGTTTTTGCAGAGTAGAACGGAGAATTCTGTTATCTTGGCGGACTTTTTGGCCCAAGGTCAGCAATTTTGTTAAGCGTCTCAGACATAAAATCAAGCGAAAGAGGGGATGTGCATGGGACGAAGAACCAAGATAATAAATCACATTCTCGTTTTGGACAAGTTTAGTTATGCTGTCACCCAAGGCGGCTGTTTAAAGCCGTCACTTCGAACACCTGCTGACAGCTGTCAATCAAGCGCTAATAGGGTCCATACCCTTCTTAAAAGAAACCCGAGTGCGCTGATAACAGATAGTCCAGTAAAAAGAAACCCGAGCAATAACTTTAGCAAACTCTTCCAAAAATTATGGAACGTTTATTTACATAGTCCTTTAAAGACTTGTGTTCTTATAGTCTTTGTGCAAATAATTTTTGTGTTTTTAAAATTACCACGGGAGCTTTTGTTTATTGACAATATGAGCTGCACAAAATTTAATGCATTCGAAAGGCCTGTAGGCTACAATAATACCGTAAGCGTTTCCAGAAGTTTTGTCCGCTTATAATAGTTTCCATCCTTTTTCTTGAAAGGCTTCAAGCAAACGTTTAGCTCCGTAATCCTTACTCTGCGATTTAACAATTGCCTGAATTCACTGATGACGACAGATTTTGATTGCTTGGCCAGGTTGGCCTACACTACCCGGTATATTACACTTCAAACAGTTTCCGTTTTCCAAATTTAAAATTAGCGAAAAATAGATACGCATTAATGTTAAGCAAATGCTGAAGAAATGTTAGTGAACTTTGCAGTTTATTGAAAAATACTTTAGAAATGATCGGTTCAAATTTGTTCTATCTATTCTCGTCTTCGCGATCTAAGTCGCATTTATTTCTCGAATAAACGTATATAGGGCCTACATTTCGGCTCTGCGAAAACTAGCCACATTAGAAGTAGGCCTACACAGTAGCAGCTGCTGTTGTCAGACACTTAATTCGCTGTAACAAAATCTTCTTGCGCTGTACATTCGCCTTCTCAAACGCGCAACGCTGGTGAAGGATGGCACCCGATCAATTTAAACCGTCCTTTTCAGTCGGAGTTGGTTCGGGAGCGCTCCTGAGTAGTAACCTTGAAGGGGCGCTATATAAATAAACCTAATAAATTACTTGAAAATTGAGCAGGTTAAGGCAATAATATTGCTATGGAAAAGCTTATAAATTTCTCCTTCCATCTTTTAATCCTGTTTTTTGTGCAGAATAGTCGGAAATTTTACGAGAAAAAGAATTAGATTGGTAGATGGCCCGTGAAAGTTCGTAAGGCACGTACACATGTAAGACGCTTCAGGCATGCGTTTCGGTTAACGTTCAAATGGCCTTGCTTGTTACATGTTTAACCACACTGTCACACTGCCATATCAAAGATGATTAATTTCGCCCTCCTCATTTATCCAGGCTTGGAACTGGCAATGGCAGAGAACAACCAGTGGCGGAGTTCTAGTTCAAATGGCCGTTAAAATGATCAAAACACCTAAAAAAAATTGCAGGCAAGGGGCGTACGTTGAATTCCAATGGTTATCTGCTGCCTTAAATAAGTTTCTTATTGACAATAAAGTTTTTTGATTATGTCTTCTCTTATGCTGTGTTATATGCCACGTGTGGCCACCGCCGTTTTAAATTATGAGCTACGTGCAAAAGTCAAAGTCAGGATTTAAGTGGCCTATGTCCTCTATATTTTGGACTCTAATGGAAAACTGGATGGAGGCCAGTCGAGGAAAGAGTCTCCTCGATAACATTTTTATGTCCTTGAGCGATCAAGCACCTCATCCTTGACGTGACCTCTAAGGATTCATTTCGTGTTTGACGGAATCATCACTCAGGCGACATGTATTAAATTTCCACATGGCATGTAACAGCTGCTGAAATAGAACAAATTAGTCAATTCCCTCTCACCACCTAGCTATCCCCCTATCCACTAAATCATGCAGTGATCCTAATTGGTCTAATTTACAGTGGTTTTGTATACAAAATGCTCCCATCCCACAATTCAAAGGACTAACCACCAGTGCCCACAATAAATACACTAAATGTATAATTCCCGGTCCAGCTTCTGACAGTCCGTTCATCTAACTAATAGTAATAGACTATCAACATTCAGTCACTCACTTGAGCAATGGGCACCCATTCATCGGGATACTCCCATCAGGTGTGCCTTATGTTCACGTAATAAACTGCCTTATAAATTTTATATCTAACAATTTTTCCAATATTTGTTCAATTGCTGTTTTCTACCGGGTTCAATAAACTATACCGTACATGTAACTGAATTGAATTGAATTATACAAAAGTAGCCTAATTGACGACCATTGATTGTGTCTGTTTAGTTAACTACTCATTGTGAGGCGCGGTGGTGCCTTGCAGCCGAAGGGTCGCAGGTTCGAAGTCGCCGCGTATTGGGACCTCGGGTAAGTCCTTCAGTCGTAATTAATTAACATGCACATATACAAACAAACATTGGCACTTTGCTACAACCGATTCTTGATCTTCTTTCTCACCTGTAGCAGTTGCTGTTGATTTTGTTATAACTGGCGAACGCGATGTGGACTCCGAACCCAGCGCCCACCGAGTAAAATATCTGGATGGCAGCATCGATCCAAACCTATGAAAAGCAATCAAAATCAGAAGACACTCTCGGGTATTCTTTAAATAAATATAGGCCTACACAAAATGTTCAATTAGAGTTAGGCATGAATGATTACAAACGTACTAACATCTATACGTAACACGAATGCATGAATGTGCACATAACATATAGACCTGCATTCACACATAGGCCTACTCGCATACAATGCCATACATACATACATGCATACATACATACATAAATGTACACTAGTCTATACGAACATCCATCAGTCACTCAAATCTACGTTTTAGCTGTGGCTGGGATGGGAGCGCATCTGAGTGGATTTTTTGAAGAGGCGCTATATACATTCTCGGAATAAATGAATGAGTGAACGTAAGCTTATGCACGCATGACTACACAAGCATGCACACACAAACACATCTATCTAATCCAGAGATAAGATAATTTTACCAGCTGCTATTGTCTTACAACTGAAGACGAGATGTGGATGGATGATTGACCGCATTTTAATTGACAATTAAATTGAACAACGACCTATATAGTTTGAACAAATCCCTTGTAGCAAGACACCTTGAGAATTGAGTTGCAGTAGTCGATGCGGCAAGAAAACCCGAGCCTAATCTCAGGCTTACTTTATACTTTTACCTTAAAGACGTTTCCACACCTTACCTTTCCCTGTCATTTATGACCTCATGGAAATGTCGGTGTCTCCTACCTTTGGGTCTCCCAGTCGTTCCAGTTTTGGGGTTATATAATACATGATTCCAATGGACGCTCCAGGGAGCATGAGTCCCCGGACAAGAAGAATCGATAGGACGACGTAAGGCATCGTAGCCGTCACCCACACCACCTGCGTTGCACGAACAGACGAAATAAGTATGCACATACTGGATCACATATACTGTAGCTACAGTATCAGTATCAGTACGAGAAAAGTATCAATACTGTAGTATTCAGTGTCAGACTGGTATAAGCATTATTAGCAACTAAGTATCAGTGCCGGTTTCGATATAAATATTTATTACAAGTACCGATATGCGTATCAGCAACCTATTGTTTTAGAATGCACAATCTTTATCGAACAACATTACAATCATGTGTGCCTGATTATGCTGTCTTATGAATAGTGACAGTCATCAACCGCAACGGCATCACGTCCATCTGTACTATCGTCATCGTCGTCGTCATCGTCAGCGCCATCGTCATCATCATTATCATCATCACCATCACCATCACCACCACCACCACCACCACCACCACCACCACCACCACCACCACCACCACCACCACCACCGCATTCATAATGACCGCTGTAATGGAATCCCTGCTGCTCACCGCCTTGTGCCTAGAGGTCACTCCAATGCACTATAATATTCCTTACGAACTTAAAAACTATTATTTAGCCATGATTAGACTGGGAGCTCTACTGAGTAGGTTACCTTGAAGGGCTCTATATAAAAAGTCCTTACTGATACATACGCAGACGACGACGACGACGACACCACCACATCCACCACCACCACCACCACCACCACCACCACCACCACCACCACCACCACCACCACCACCACCACCACCACCACCACCACCACCACCACCACAATAACAACAACAGCAATAGCCACTATACCAACTCCAAGATTAAACAGCTTGCGACGGATCGTACCTTTCCGGACGAGTGGACTCCCTTCCAGAGGGAGAAGTAGATCATGATGAAGACTCCGAACAGACAGAGAACGAGATACTTTCGAGGAAGTCCAATGTCACCGATTCCACTGCTCTCTTGAAGACCGAGCACTCCGCGCCTGCAGTGCAACAATCATAATAACAAACTCCAACATTTATTTCCTTTTTAAATTAAGAACACATTTATTTAGCGCCACTGTCTCTGTACCCATCTTACAAGTGCGTTTGCTGCGACTTGTTCTTCTGTTTTTGTGGTCTAGTCGTCTTTTTCGACATTAAATTGTCATACACGGCTCAGTGTTAAAAATAAGCGCCTGTACGTCCCTTATATTATCCTCAGGCTTTGCTGCATGGTCCAATTAGTGGCAGGACGGCGTTCAGATTTTAGATATGTGCCAGGACGACGTCCATGACCTTCCATGCAGTCACACCCTAAGCTCTGTCTTCACACATTCAGATCTAATTTATCTTCCGCTTTCTTCATCTTCGTTCTATGGATCGGTCTGACGAGCTATTAGGACCACAAGTAACCTACTCACGCCATGCATGGAGTCTCTTGCCATCACCGAAGATGGTCGATGACGGTCTGCTCCACTGCGCTTAAGATTACTTTTGGCGGAAGAAAGGTCTTCCCCTTAACTGTGAGATGGACATCTGCCTTAGTGAAGTTGGAATGAATCGAATAAGAACGGACTGGACTGGTTGGCATTGGATAGAATTGGACAAGAATGGATAGATCTAGAATCGGTGCGAATAGGAAATAATTGAAACAGAACTCATGAGATTTAGCCTATTGGAGTTGGAAAGAATTGGATATGAACAAATATAGAATAGATCTAAGTTGAAATTGGGAAGAATCGCGTAGAATCGATTCTAATACAACATTAATTTATTTGTGTTCTAAAGTTTGAAGTGAAATAGTCGCGCAGCCGGGGTAAATATTTTTATGTTCTGTGGCGGTTGACAAACTTGTTTATGCGCTTGATAAAAGTCGTGAATTCATTAGTTGAAATCAAATGTTTGCGACAAGGAGCAGATTTACTTGAGCAGAATCATGACTTCTTTATCAGAAACCCAGACTCATTACAGCTGTAAAGCTGCTGGATAAACCATGATCGATTGGTTCTCGTGAAACTTTGGACTGACACGATTGATATGATTACACGATTAATGATTAAAATTTACGAACTGCACGCGTTAAAATGTAAGCAGATCTAGTCATTCAGCGTCAAAGCAGAATCTACAAACGAACCGATGATGTATCGCTTCTTGTGTCTGTATCGGAGATCTTTGGCCCAACAAAATATATAGTTTTAGTGGTGTTAGGGATCCAGAGATGGTTTTAATTACACCACTGGTGTTATAACTGAAAGAGTCATTTACTACGCAGGGATTTCGTAATTTTAATGTCCCTTTCTGCTGTGTCTAATGTAGGTCTCGACCAACACGGTCCGTGCACGGGAGCCTTGTTATGAGGAGCACTTTTTCAATGAGAAGCTCTCTTTTAGACGAGTAGGCGGTGGCAAAGTGTCTCTCCCTATCATTTCATTGAACAGATGAGCGAGGTCGTGGCCAATGGTCTTGCGTTTCGTTGGTATAACATTTAAATTTTGAACTCAACTTACTCGTCGATTCCCTCAAATTTCTGCCGAGCAAGGGGTGGTTAGCCTTCAAGATTGTCGAGATCTTTTCTTATGACTTCGTTGGAGTTTTCAGAATCGTTGATTACCTAACAACCCATCTATGGCCTCCTGGATTTGTGATGACTCTTTTAGTCTGATTTCTGGGTTTCAGATGCTTTTCCTGGTTTTCCTATACCTTGTCAGACCATGCATTGGCTCTACTTAAAAGTGTTCTATCTCCTCTTTCATTCGTTTCTCATTTTCTTCACACTCTTTAGATTTTTAGTCTTTCAGTGGCAATTTCGCTCTAATCAATGTAGCTGATAGACATCACCCGAACTCAATGTTTTAGGCTTTTAGCCTAACCCTTAAAAATAAAATGGGGGCTCGTTCGTACGGCTCCCGTCTGGATTCACCCTGGACTTGGCTGATGGAATTTTTCTTCGCTCCGGTTGGGTCGCGTGTGCCTCATGTTAGTCGTTGTACTCCCGCACCCCCACCCTAAGGACAACGATAAGTCCGACATTTAACCCGGCACACGCACTGCAGATAAGGAGCGACAAAGCGCCTTCAGTGAATCTAATTACGGCGGAATGTCGCGGATATCGACGGGTGTCACGTGGCCGTGACTCTTTGAACCCGAAACTACCACTTTGGGTCGTACACGACACACGATATACTTAGCACAGCGTGCACCCTTAGCAGAAATGTTTGATGATGGCAGACACTTTTATGGCTGTCGACCATTATGAGGTAACGATACTCGCCGCTTAATCTGCGCAAGTTATTTCTGAAAATAGATCAAGCACCGTAATAAAGCAAATGAGTTTTATGCAGACCAATAGCACAGCTCTTCATCGATTGTCGCTTTTTGGTGCCAGTCCCAGACTCGGGTAAAAGAGGAGGTTATCGATGCTGATTATGATCGCGTACTTAACTCAATCGCTAGTGCAGCTCATAAGTTTTTAAGAGCTGAAGGCGTCGCTAAACATTAGAAGTGGCTTACTTGGCCGAATGAGATAATCAAAACTTTACACTACAGGCGTCAATAGTTTTTTTAATGCTTTCAAATAATTCTATACAAGACAATTTCAAAACTGTGAAAACAACAAATGCGATAGGATATAAGAGAAACTGACAATAATTGATAAATGTGACGCACGCGCGGAAACGATGGGTAGGCCTAGGCTACCCTGAACGGAAAAATCTCGCTAAGGTAGGGGCCCTATAATTTAAAAAACAGACTGAACGACAACAGAATATCTCTGTTTAATTTAACTTTCAATCATATATTTAACACAGACGAGAAAAACCTCTCGAAATATCATTGCAACTGTAGAAACTGCGCGCATACTCAAACGTTATCTTCTTAGGCCTATACCAAAGCAGTATGGCTAGAACTCTCGCCTGTGATACACTGCTTAGGTGAGCCATGCAATCTCGTTTCTTTATCTTTACCATATACACTGCATATAAGCTCAATCTGTCCCATATAAACTTATCTTATATCTGATCTCACTTTCTTCTATACCTCATCCCTTCTCCTCTTACCGTACCAACCATCATCTGATCTGAGTTTATTTGATCTTACATTACATGTTCATGTATATAATACGTATCGCACGGCATCTATTGATTTGTATAGCGCCTCTCCCAGAAACAACTATTCAAAGGCGCGTTAAATTATGTTCCTGTCGAACCTCACCTTGTCTTATTACCTTGCCTCCTGTCCGTCCGTCTGTATATCTGTCTGTCTGCTTGCCTGCCTGTCTATTTGCCTCATTACTGATATCCTCATTTCATTCGCTGAGTCCAATAACCGTCGGTTGGTTCCATGGCCGTTTAGGCTAAAAGGGAAAAACAGAGTCGCCTGTTTTTAGCTCGAAGGTCAGAACCAAGATTATCGCCTCATTTTGCGCCGATATATACAGAGCAGCTACTTTCGGCAAAATCTAAGGTCCTTTGTGAATTAGGCAGATAATGCGGAGTTGCGTCAAACTTTTACGAAGTCAGAAATTTGCCAGATTGCTAAGTAAAAAATAGTACCCTAGGTATATGAAACGTAGCGATAGAATACAGGGGAAGTGGTTTTCAAGCGTTGAGAGAATTCGGTCATATGAGTTGGTCTGAAAAAGGACTCATGATGAAAGCCGATATTCACGCTATGCTTATGATTCTGTGATATATATATATATATATATATATATATATATATATATATATGCACCAGCTGAAGATACAGGCTGATACGTGGATAAATGGCTGGATAGATGGATAGTTGGCTGGATAGATGGACGGACAGGACAGTCAGACAGACAGATAGACAGCCAGACAAACAGGCAGGCAGACAGTCAGACAGACAGATAGATCATAGATTGAGTATTCGCATATTACGAACATTAAGATTTTCAAATATTCATGAATATTAACGAATATTAAAACTGCCAACGAATATTATATTCGTAAAATATTATGTTATTTCAAGAAATTATTTATTCTTGTTCTTTCAAGAAATTCTTTATTCTTAATTCTTATTTTGTTATTTATGAAAATGTTTAAAATTGTACAAATTGAGCTAGCCTACGCATAGGCCTGTATCAGTAAGTGACAATAACTTTAATGGATTTATTATTAAAAACTTGAAGGTCTCTGCTGGGTCTGGTCAATGTGGCCATACGGCATTCATGTTACATTCGATACTTAATGACAGTTAATGTTGGTCACTTTGTCTGACTTCTGACCATCCTCCCGAACAAAAAAGAGACAGAGCCACCGATACCGATGGCAGTTGGCAAGTAGCAGCAATAGTAGGCTAAATTAGAAATAAACTTTAACTGCCTATAATAGTAACTGCAAATTGATAAGTTGTTTTACATCAGTGTAACAGGATGAGTAAATATAAATGCCAACGCAGGAAATAATAGTGCCAGATTACAAGCAAAAATTATCCCGATCTCAGCATATTAAACGCATTGCATATTTTTTAATTCAGCCTTGCCCTGAATGCGAGTGAATGTCATGGAGACATACAGAAACTTAAACTGCCTAATACCGGGTAACATTGCGGTTTCGATGGTTCACTTTAACCCGTTAACGAATATTTGCGAATATTTACGAATATTGAAAAATCTTAATATTCAAAAATATTTACGAATATTAAACCCAAAAGTCACGAATACTCAATCTATGAGATAGATAGATGGATAGACAGACAGACAGACAGACAGACAGACAGACAATAAACGGACGGACGAACGGATGGATGGTGCGTGGATACATGGACACATGGATACATGAATACATGGATACATGTACACGGAAATCACATTAATGGAGTAAATTGACGTCTGAAGTGACACTAGTGTCTGATCTGAAGACTGACTTATCTTAAGAGTCACATTGATGTCTGCTTTTCAAGACATCCGCTCCACCAGTCACGCCATGCACTTCCCGCTGACTAACGAACGAACAGCAGTTTATAGCGTGCAGACGATGGAAAAGCAACCTCAGCTTTCAATTCGGAGAGGCACCGCCACAACGCACTCGTGTCCCCATTCCATTCCGCCCAACACAACCCCTCGCCCCCAACTCACCAAGCTCCATTCAGGATGGGAAATCAGCTTAAGCGACTGGCGGTGCATCGGATGTGAAGAACGGCTGAGAGCGGGGACTCAATCGACAACGGTTGCAACTCAAGACGGAAATCGTCAATGAATGGCCGTGGCAGAAAAAGCAGAGACTGCTCGAAAATGACTTCAAAATGCATTAAAGGCTCGAATGAAGTGCAGTGGCCGCGCCAGAGGGGGCCTGGAGGCTAAGCCCTCTCAAAAAAGGGCCATCGGTTTTTTAAAGATAATACATCCATGAGATTTCGGCCAAATGACTAAAAAAAGGTCAGCAGAAATTTTGGCGGATGAAAATGGAAAATTTCCTTTGCGAGGATTCAGCCCCCAAAAACTGAAATCCTGGCGCCGCCACTAAGTGTAAAAACATGCATATCGTAGAATGGCTATTGTATTATAATTATTATTGATTATTGATTATTGATTGCATATACATGCGAATGTTTCTGCACTACGTAAAGGTTGCATGTAATATGGGGTACTTCATGTAATATATAATCTATAGATCTGTATTGCATTGAAATCATCATGTGGTTGTCTATTTGTCTGTCTGTCTGCCGTCTCTTTTTCTTCTGCCTGTCTGTCTGTCTCTTTCTCTTCTCTTTTGCCTGTCTGCCTACTGTCTGTCTGTCTGTCTCTCACTTTGTCTCACTCTGTCTCTGTTTCTGTTTCTGTCTGTGTTTCTGTCTGTGTCTGTGTAGTGTATGTGTCTGTGTCTCGGTCTCTCTGCCTGTCTGCCTGTCTGTCTGTCTCTCTCTCGTTTACTTTGTCAGTTTTAAAGAATTAACCATGATAATTTGCAAAGTTGCTGTAAAGTCAGTAGAAATTCGGTATTTTTGGTAAAGAGAAATTTAATGGACACTTTGCCTGGAGCTCTGTAAATCATCGAGCAATAGCAGCACAGAAAAATGGAAAGATAATTCATCCGAATAGTGGTGATAATATGGTGAGTTACTATCGAGTTATGCACTTAATGGTGTGCTGTACAATGTAAGAAGAGGACAGCGTCGAGAAATTCCATGTGAGCAAAGCACTAGATGAAAAATTATCGCTCATTTATAATACTGATTGATTTCGGAGACTGAGACAGGGCTGTTTTAAAGGAATTTTTAGAACTGCACAACCCCTTCTTTTCTTTCCCGTCCTCCATTGTAAATTACCTCCAATCGGACGACACTGACCTCTTTTTACTAGTTTCAATTGCACGAAAGTGCTTTTACAACTGCGCAAATCCTTTTAGAACTGCACATTTTGTGTACAACTGCACGCTAAAAAAGTCCTTGGCTGAGATAAGCAGCTGAATAGTCGAGGAGTGAGGACTGAGAAAGAAAAGACAAACAATTGCTGGAGACAATGCGAATGAAAAGAATAATCCAGGGTATCAATATCAGCTGAAGTCAAGAATAACACGCCAACATGGCCTTTCCCATTAATTAACACAAGGGATCACTGCAGACAGTTGCAAAGGCGGTTTGTGCAGAACAAAATTGGGGTGGGGGCTGAGGACAGGAGGTTTGTTAAAGAGATCGAAAGATATATTTGAACGACAGACGAGTTAGAGTTAGCATTGGATTTATAAAACCCATTCAAAACTTTTGCATACACTCAATTGTCAAGATGGGTCTATGTTTAGAGTCGTTTCCATGGTCAAGAAAATATTTCTTTAGCTGTGGATAAACTCTGACACGAGCAGAAAATACGACATAATGATATCAACCATGCACCAAGAAATTGATAACTGATGCAATGGTTTTCTTGAACATAGGATATGAAAGATCCTTACAAAGCTATAGCGTAGAAATGTGAAATAGGGAACAGCTTTTGCTACAGTTGACGGACTTAACCAGTTTGTTGCAAGTTGTAAGTCACTCCAACTATTATAGAAGGTTCAACATTTGAGTGAGTGAATTATATCACAACGCTGTACTTGTACGAAGGTGATGATGTGGATGACAACTAAAAAGATGATGACGACGATGGAAGTTACAACGATGATAAAGATCATGACAGTAACGACGATGATAATGAAAATGACTAGAATGATGTTTAGCATGATGATGAACAGAATGATGACGATGATAATGATAACTACGACACAATGATAAGTGCAACGACGTCGAAGAAAATGATAATGGAGAAATAGAAGATGATGAAGATGTCAACGACGATTAGATGAGGATGAAAACAACGACGCGGTGATGAAGATGATGTTGATGTTGCTGATGATGAAGATGATGATGATGATGATGATGATGATGATGATGATGATGATGATGATGATGATGATGATGATGATGAGGAGGAGGAGGAGGAGGACGACGATGACGACGACGACGACGATGATGATGATGATGATGATGATGATGATGATGATGATGATGACGATGATGACGTTGATGACGTTGATGACGACGACGATGATGATGACGACGATGACGACGATGATGACGACGATGATGATTACGGCAACGACGATGATAACAATGAAGATGATGAAGATAAAAGATATCATAATTATAGCGAAGGTATTTACGCACTCGAAGAATTCCGCGGCGGCAGTCGTCGACTCGTTGCTGGTCGATCCATTCGCCATCGCTGATCCGTCGATGCAGTTCATCGTGTTCCATGTGTTGTTGCACGTCGTCCAGGGGAGGACGTAGGCGAAGGAGGAGACCAGGTAGTAGAGGGACCACGCGATGATGACGTTGTAGTAGAAGGCGACGTAGAAGGCGATCAGACACTGACATATGCCGATTCCTAGACGGACACAAAGGTACATGCTGTAATACATGAAGGTATAAGACACTGACATATGCCGATTCATAGAGCAATAACACAAAGCTACATGCTGTAATACATGAAGGTATAACTTGCAGTGCCTAAAGTGTGGGAAAATAAGTGCCTGGACGCCCCTTACCTCTCCAAAAGAAGTGCCTGGACGCCCTTTACCTCTCCAAAAGAAGTGCCTGGACGCCCTTTACCTATCCAAAAGAAGTGCCTGCAGGGACGCCCTTTACCTTTCCAAAAGAAGTGCCTGCATGGACGCCCTTTACCTTTCCAGTCTGTGCTCGCCAATAAGTGGCTGGACGGCGTGCAGATTTTAAAACAAGTGCATGGACGCCGTCTATGACCGTCCAGGCACACTTTAAGCCCTGGGTATAAGGCGCTGGAATATAGGCTATATGCCGATTCCTCTAACGGCGCAAAGGTAATGCATGGCGGTAAAACGCACTGGCATACGCCGATTACTATCGGGACGCAAAGGTAATAGAAGAGGCAAGAGACACTGTCATATGTTGATTCACATTATAACAACGCAGCAGCACACATGCATGAAGATAAAGGACACAGGCTTAGACTATGTTGGTTTCTATTACAACGCAACGGTAGCGAGAAAGGAGCAAAGATTGCAAGTAAAAGACGAACGTTTAGACTGTGAAGGAAACAAGGTTAGCGGTCAAATAAAAAACAATGCAATACTTTACTGTATTATCGTCGTCATCAGTGCATTACAATCACCACCGTCATTTTGATATTTATTATTAATTAATTTAATTGTTATTACTCAATGATATTTTCTCTACCTTTGAACAATGGCGCAATTTTCCAGACGGTAATGGCGCCCTGCCTTTGGTATTGTCCCATGATGAGTTCCATGAGGAAGAGGGGAACTGCTCCACAGATCAGCATAGTAAAATACGGAATGAGAAAGGCACCTGAAACGACCACAGATCAGCATAGTAAAATACGGAATGAGAAAGGCACCTGAAACGACCACAGATCAGCATAGTAAAATACGGAATGAGAAAGGCACCTGAAACGAACACAAATCAGCATAGTAAAATAAAGCAAGGTAAAAATTATGATATTAGAGCGAGACTGAATGACGGCTTACAATGATATTGGAACAGTCAATTTTATTGGTCTATTACTATTATATTTTTTTGCAACGAGGTTTACAGGATCCCTCAGGGACTTCACTACCGCCAATTATTACTATTATTTTATTTTAAAAAATTTGCCCCGAGGTGTTTAGGATCCATCAGGGACTTCATTACTAACTATTGTTTACTCAACGTTGTCTTGATTATCGAAAGTGCCTCGGAATGCGATCGCGTTAAAACCAAGGACTTATAAATTATTATAATCTCGGGAATAAACGTCTTCAGGCTGTGAGGCAAAGGTAGCCTACCTCTGAATGTGACAAGGTTGCACCATTGAATACAGAGGAACAGGCGTTGAAAAAGAAAGATTGTTTCACGTCTGTCACCACTAATTACAATAGATGCGGCTGTCAAATTCATTGATGTAGTGTGAGGATGAAGAGTTATTAACCCCTTATCTTCAGACTTCGACATACGACGATTACGGATACCTCGACGTATGTCTCTGGCGGTGCTCAGAGAATTTTCTCAGCGCCGTCGTGTCGAGACAATGTCGACCCATCGTCGAGGCATTTCGTCGCCTGTCGTCGCTATCCATTTCTCCTACATTTACTTTAGGAACTCGGAGCATCTTATCATCTGTCAGCTGCCTACTTTGGATTCAGCTGCTTTTCGTTGCGTCTGAGTATGCTATGCGCGTGTCGCCCACTGACCGATGAATTATTTGCTTGTTATCTGGAAAATGCTCGATACTGAGAGTGCTCTGTACTTAAGAACATTAAACATCGTGTAGGTTATCGCAGAAAATGTCTCAGGCCATTTCCCCCCGATTTGCTCCGGGATCGGTACTCCTTAAATTAATTCCTAAAGGATGCTAATAATAGTTGCATAGTATAGCAATAATTGCAAAAGTGGTAGTAGTAGTAGTAGTAGTAGTAGTAGTAGTAGTAGTAGTAGTAGTAGTAGTAGTAGTAGTAGTAGTAGCAGTAGTAGTAGCAGCACAAGTAGTAGGATAGTAGTAGCAGTAGCTGCAGCAATAGCAACCGCAGTAGCGGTTGTAGTAAAGGTAGTAGTAGTTGTTGTTATAGTCATGGCAGTTGTAGTAGTAGTAATTATAGTAGTAGTAGTAGTAGTAGTAGTAGTAGTAGTAGTAGTAGTAGTAGTAGTAGTAGTAGTAGTAGTAGTAGTAGCAGCAGCAGCAGCAGCAGCAGCAGCAGCAGCAGCGGTAGCAGCAGTAGTTGAAGTATTAGTAGTATAGAGAAAAATAAGTAGTCGTTGTCGTTGCTTTTGCTGTCGTAATAGTAGTAATAAAAATAAAAGTTTAATAAAAACAGACCTCATCCAATAATCATCATCCGCTCCAGTAAGGCATCTCTTTATCTTCGGATATGGATCTGACAACCGATGAATTATAAGTATACATGGGATGGATGAAGATGACAACAAGGTTTTTTAAGGAACACTCAACTGCGTATTGCTTGTTGAGAGGAGTTAATAAAATTATTAATCCATAATAATGTATCCCACCGCAAAGACGGTCTCTCGTTAATGGTCCATATATATATATACTATATATATTGTATATAATACTTGCTGAATTACCCGGCGTTGCCCGGGAAATATAAGTTTTGTCCCCAGCCACGCCTGACCCCGTTCCGACTTCAGCATTCTGACCACGCCTTCCATCGACCCCCGCGTTAAGGAGAAGTAACGAACCTCTCCGCTAGGTGTACAGGTCCGGTCGATAATTGAAGAGCAAAACCCGTTATGTCCACGCGACACTGGGAAAAACGACTTTTTATGAAAAGATACTACCATTCAGCGCAACGTGCTTTTTTCATAAATTGTTCTTTGCCACTTAGATAAAGAAAGTTTTTTAAATCTACGCTTTTTTATTCGGATTATTTGCAGTTATATTCGCATTATTTACGTCCACAACATTTTTGCTGCGCGGTTTGGCGAGATGTGACGTTAAGATTTGAGCTCAAAATAATGACGTCATGAGTTTAGTGAACATAATTATGCCGTGTCTAATATATGGTTTTTATAACAGCGAAATTTAAAATATGGAAAGATTTTTGAATCGCGATCTTTATGATTTTCTCGTGTGGATCAGAAGAAAAAAGCCGAGAATAATCCTCGCAAATATTTTCGATAGAAGTAAATATCACGTGACCTCAAACCGTCATGCCATTGGCTGTAGTTCTCTGGTAGGCAATGGAGGCCTTATGGAGGCGATCAATGTGAATGGATTTTGAATCGCTTATCGCGTGCAAGTTTAAATGTTGACATCTCGGAACTTATAAAGTGAATTGGCAGCCGAAAATAGTGGCGTTTAACTCCAAATGTGGGTAAGAATCGATTGCAAAATTTTTTTTAAACGAATCGCTGTAATTTCCGAGTAGGCCTCCGGACAAAATTGGTGCATCCCACACACAGAAGGACAAACTTTCTGTTTTATAATTTAAGATATTATATATATAAATACTCGAGACGATGAAAATCCCTGAAACGGAATCTGTCAAAAGAACGGTGTTGTCAGAATAGTGTCGAAATCCGCTGCAAGAAAGGACACTGAACATTGTTTGCATTGTTTGAAGCGGTGTAGCCCTAAAGGAAAATAAGTCGTAAAATGCCGTCAGTAGCCTATACAGTATACATAGAGATTATCTCTTCTATTTTATATCAAATATAGTAGGAAGCTCAAGACCAATGCACAAAAGCCAAGAGTCATGCTCGCCTAAGGATTAATTCATTCGGTTTTTAAGGAGTCAGTGGATTAGGCCTACTGTCAAACCCCGAGCATACCAGAATGGCCCAACGTGCTGACCGTCAGAGAGGTCATGAAATACTTCCTTGCCTTTTGGTGCCCGAACCTACGCGAGAACCTTTTCCAATTCTAGAAA
Source organism: Lumbricus terrestris (assembly GCA_949752735.1). Taxonomy (NCBI): domain Eukaryota; kingdom Metazoa; phylum Annelida; class Clitellata; order Crassiclitellata; family Lumbricidae; genus Lumbricus; species Lumbricus terrestris. Next base: position 63,481,021 of record OX457038.1, read on the forward strand.
CCTTACCGCATCCGATGCGTTTGGCTCATTTCGCTTTCTATTAGGCTAATCCCGGCGCACTGAATTCTGGGAACGATGGGCGCTGAATTATGATACAAGCGACCACCAGTTGTCGTCTGCGAATTCCCGCCAGAGGGCGTTCAGCAGATGTCGTTTTGTCGCGGCGCTAATCTGAGTGCTGACGACGAAAGACACACACATTAGATGGAGTTGAAAAGGAAGGACAGATGGATGGGTGGGTGGACAGATGGGGGAGGGATGAATGAGCGGATTGATGGAAGGACGGATGGAGGAAGGGACTGAGGAAAAATAGGGGGTTGAAGGAGCGGAAGAAGGGAACATGCGCAGAGGAATTGGAGGGGAGGAACAGGAGGGGAGGAAAGGGTACAGTAGCAGCAGGTAGGAATAAGAGGAAGGAGGAAAATTTTGAGGAATTATCGGAGGATTCAGGAGCGGAAGAAAGGAGCATGAGCTCAAGAAATATATAGAGGAAGCGGGAGAAAATAAGTATGTAGGAACAATAAAAGAAGCGGATATACTAATAATAAAGGAAGGACAGGTTGAGGAAAAGGAATAGGAATAGGAAAGACTGACTAGAATAAGGATAAAGTTGAAGGACGAAAAATGCCTGCGGAGAAGGAAGGACGATAAGAAGGAAGAAATGGAAGGTGTGGAAGAAGGAGATGGAAGACGGAATGGAAGTAAAAGAATATGCTATGTGGAAGGAAGAATATGTGGAAGAGAAAGAGGAACAGTGGCGGCGCTAGGGGGGTGGGGGGTTTAGCCCCCCCCCCTACAAGAGGCTCAGCCCCCCCCCTAAAAAGGGTCTTCCGAATTTTTCACATTGAAAAATCCACATTTTCGGTTGACGACTAAAAAAAAAGGTCATCAGAAATTTTGGCGACGAAAATGAACAATTTTCATGAGATTTCGGTCGATGACTAAAAAAAAAGGTCATAAGAAATTAAATTTTGGCGGCGAAAATGGAAAATTTTCGCCGCGAGGCTTCAGCCCCCCCGAAACTCAAATCCTGGCGCCGCCACTGAAGAGGAAGGAAGAGATTAAAAAAGGGAGAAACACGAAGAGAGAGAAAATGGTGGAGAAAAATAAAGTAGAAGCAGGAGAAAGCTAGAGGAAACAGAGGACGAAGGAGAACAAAGAATGACTGAAGAGGAAACGGAGAAGAAAAAGGACGAAGATTATGAACAAGAAGAGGAACAGTGTTGAGAAGAAAGATGGACAACAGAGGCGATAGTATTCTTCAAGGCAAGAGGAAGTTAGAATGGAAGATGACAATTAAGGATAAGACATTCGCATGGTGTCTGTTTTCTCTTCCTCATCTCCGTTTCCTAATGAAACGGGGATGAGGAAGAGAAAACAGAGACCATGCGAATGAAGAGGCTAAAGAAGAAGAAGAAGAAGAAGAAGAAGAAGAAGAAGAGGAGGAGGAGGAAGAAGAAGAAGAAGACGAGAAGGAGGAGGAGGAAGAGGAGGAGGAAGAGGAAGAGGAGGAAGAAGATGAGGAGGAGGAAGAAGAGGTGAGGAGGAAGAGGAAAAAGAGGAGGAAGAAGAAGAGGGGAGGAGGAAGAGGAAAAAGAGGTGGAAGAGGAGGAAGAAGAAGAAGGAGGAGGAGGAGAAGAAGAAGAAGAAGAAGAAGAAGAAGAAGAGACGGATTATAGGATTAGGAAGATGAAGATGAATAGATGGAGGAGGAGGAGGAGGAGGAGGAGGAGGAGGAGGAGGAGGAATATGAAGAGGTGGATAAAGTAAGACGAGGACGAGAGCGGAGTGTTAACGCTGTGGAAATCGTTTCTTTTTTCCCAGTGGACTTCGGTGTCTACAGAGGACGAAGAAGAAGAAGAAGCAGAGATGCTAGATCCTCTCACGACGCGATGACTGAATTAGTCGACGACAGAAAACCGAATAGCAACAGAAGCGGAAACAAGCGCAGGAACAGCAGCAGGTGCGCGCCTTTTCACAAGTCGATATTCGTCCGCCGGCGAAAGAAAAAAGGCATTCATCCCTCTTTTATAATCTCTTCCTCGCCGCAGACACATCCGCAAGCATATAGGCATACACACATATACAATTATATATAATTATATATAATATAGGCCTATACGTATACTTAATCCCCGTCCTTTGCTAAACTATCTATATATATACGAGCATATATGCGTATGTATAAGCTGTGTATATGGCTTGTACAGATTGTGCATGCGTTTGTGTGAGTGTTTCTATTGATGTGAAGGTTATTCATTAATGCATCTCTTTGTGTATTTCTTAAGAATGTTGCCTTCCCGCGGTTCTTTGATTGTGTTATTAAGTTTCTTGCATGTAGCAACAGCAGACGGGAAGCACTTGCCCTACCTTCCCCTACTGCGGTGAAGGAGGAGGAAGTGGGGCAATTGCTGGCTTATCAGCTTCTGGCACACGACTTCTCCAACGTCAACTAGAAGCTTCTGGATTGACTGCGGCCTATGGTACCGTGCTCTGTGCGACTTTCCATCGGCTACTCTGTGTTTTCAGGTCTAAGCTGAAAGTCATCCGTCTCAACTTGATCGCATGTATACAACAGGAATCGGGACTTTCTGGGTTTCTGGACTTATCGCATTTCGGCAGGACTCCGCCAACATATTTTGAGTTTACTTGAAGCGATAATCGATCAATGCCTTGCGTGTTGTGATAATCAATCAATCAATCAGTCAATCAATCAGTCAATCAGTCAGTCAGTCAGTCAATCAATCAGTCAGTCAGTCAGTCAGTCAGTCAATCAATCAATCAATCAATCAGTCAGTCAGTCAATCAATCAACCAGTCGAGCAATCAATCAGCCAGTTAGTCAATCAATCAATGAATCAATCAGTTAGTCAATCAATCAACCAACCAAACAGCCAACCAACCAAACAATCGACTATGAAATAAGTCAATAATGTAGACTTTGAAATAGCACGACATTAGTCCTTGGGTTGGATTGGCGACGTGTGGCATCTCTCTTCATCTCAATCGCAAACATAGCAACCGGACAAAGCCCAAAATCTGGACAACGGTTCGATACGGCAGCGAATTATCAATAATTTCCTCCAACCCCATTAGGTTGCGAAATTGGAAACCCGGACGCTCAGTTCAAGGATATAGTGCTAAGAGTTTTCATCTGCACCATGTGACCTCTTATGCACTTCACGACCTCAAACAGATAAAACAGTTTATGGGGTCGAAGTTCACCGACAGAGAATAGGAAATCCTTTGGGCGCTGTCGTATTGTCTGTCCAACGCAGCATTCGTTAATTTGTCGACGCGCTAGATAATACCAAGGCTACGGAGAGGAATTAAGGGAACCAGCGCAACAGCGAAATTCAATTCCGCAGCAAATTAGAACGTGTCACTTCGAATCGTAAACCGGTTCCGGCTAAATGGGTGCGAAGGTTCGCCAATATTAGGCTATGTAGACTTGTAGACTATGCTTCGCTGGCGGTGTGCTGTCTAACAGGTGCTGATAAAGTTAAGGACGAATAATTCTATTCGGAGGGCAGTTCATTTGATATTTGAAGGCAGGCCCGGCCCTTGGGTTTGCGGGGCCCAAGGCAGCATCGGGTCCTCAAGCATAAATTTGCGCAGTTGATTTCCTGTCAATATACGGCACTGGTGGGGGAGAGTCACCTAAGATGGGACACTTATCGTTGATTCCTAAATTTCCTTTGAGCTAATAGGACTATATTTTATAATAGGCCACACCGATGTGGTCTATACATATTTGACTTTCAAATGATGATTGTAAAGGAATAGCAATTTTCTAAAAAGGCGATATTATTGTAATTAAAAAAATTACTAATTTGTCCCAACTTAAGCAACTATATTCATAAGATAGGACAATAATTTCCATAATGCCAAATTGGGAAATATAATAACGTGAAATAGCATCAGCGAACATGAAAAATTTCAAATATCAATCAAATCAAGACAGCAGCACCGTAAGTAGGCCTATTCACACAATTAACAGTTGCTATAGGTGGAGTCTAATACGTGATAATTATATTATTCGCAGCTCTTGGCAGTGGCTTCCTCTGCGTATAGCAATAGTAATAGGTATGTCCTATCTTATGAAGCGTTCCATCTTAGGTGGCTTTCCCTACTAATTTATATAGGCCTAGGTAGGCCTATCTAAGTAATGCAAAATCATTAGCGCACTAAGGGGCAAGAGAGGTCCCACCTCGAAAATTGAGAATTTTTTAACAACTGAATCCTACGTTTTGGTTTTTGGCAAATTTCTTTGCGCCAGAGCATTAATGATGCTAATTATTCACGAAGTAAAGTAACATTATTTTAGACACCTCTATGAGAATATCCATGTTCCAAATTTCCTGCCTTGCATTTTCTAAGCTCTCGCTAAAAATGTCGCCATAACCATTGTGTTTTGCCCTCGCCTGCAAAGAAGTTTGCGGACGTCCATTTATACATTTGAAACAAAATGAGTTAATTACTGTTTTCTGGAGAAAATTGTACATGGAGGTCTAGGCTAAAAAAGTAGGCTAGCTGTGAAGAAGTTTCGTTCTTTCAAAATCACCCTATCGCATTCAAGTGGCAAATTGACTGCAGCATAGTTGTTATGCGTCATAACCATTGTCAATCTCATCAAAGAAAAAAATTATAGTCAGCAGCGCGGGGCCCTGGAAGCGCGGGGCCCAAGGCGGCTGCCTCGCTCGCCTTGCCCTAAGGCCGGGCCTGTTTGAAGGCACACTATTCGCATGGCTAGTGAGTTCAATTTATGCGGAAAATGAAATTGGTCGACTAAAACCTGTCAAGGAAATTGTCATTGTGAAACTGAAACGCCGAAAAAGACCGTTAAAGTCCACCTCGCTGGTTTGTGTCCTTGTGTCACTCTGTCGCTTTGTCTGTATCTCCAAAGGTCTGCCTCCGTCTGTACAAAGCAATTTTTCAATAACTACGTAGTGAGCATCAGTTAAAACTTTAACTGATTCAGCTAGACTTCACAAATCTGCAGCTTTGTCCATGGATTCATGTTTGCTAGACTTCAATCAACTAGTAATGCATACATTTTTCCAGTTTCCATATCGAGAGATTGGACATTTTTTGCCAATCATTTTTCATAGACTATCATTAACAGAGATGACTGTAGCAATCCATCTTTGTCTTGGTGTCCGGACAATTCGTTGACGGACAATTCGGACCGGACAATTCGGAGAGGACAATTCGGACCGGACAATTCGGACCGGACAATTCGGACCGGACAATTCGGAGAGGACAATTCGGACCGGACAATTCGGAGCGGACAATTCGCACCGGACAATTCGGACCGAACAATTCTTAGCAGCCAAAATTCGTGATGGGACTTCCACTTTTAGGTCACATTTTCCTAGCCTACCCATCTCCATCACCCAAAATGTATTAGTCCAAACCAATAATAATCTGACACCTGATCAGCGGGCATAAAACCATGAGCCTATATAAGTATGAAAATTACATTGATCTAAATGAACTGTCTTATAAATTGATAATTTACTGCATTTAACTACTAATTTCAGTTTCTTATTTTCAGTTATTGAACCAATTTTAGAAGACCAGACAGCATTTCCTTGGTACCATATAATTATTTTATGCCAATGATAAATACAAGTTTCATCCCCGTAAGTGTCTCTTAGAAGTGCAAGATTTTTATATGCACTCCGAATTGCCCGTCTCCGAATTGTCCGGGTCCAAATTGTCCGTCTTCGAATTGCCCGGTCCGAATTGTCCGTCTCCGAATAGTCCGTCGACGAATTGTCCGGGAACCGTTGTCTTCCATTGTTCTGATAGAGATTCACTTGGTTGATCCCTCTCTCACAATCAGGCGAAGAAACAGGTGATACCTTTAACAGGTAACAAACTATCAAATTGTTGCCGACATTGCACATCCACTGTTTATCTCGATATCCCCGAGGTAATTTTGGGCAATAAACTGGAGGAGTTTAGAAAATGAATTGGGGTGTTGAGGCTTCTCAGCGCACTCTTACAATCCAATCTCTGCCTTTGCCTGTCTATTCTCTATCAGAATATGCTTCTGTACATGTACAATGTACATGTATATGCCTTTGCGCGTACGTCTCTACCTCTGCTTGCCTGTCTCATTCCCATACATCTTTATCGGGTGTCTAATCCCAACCCTGCACATCATAAACTGGCGCTAAACCAATAGACAGACTCCACAAATCGCTGAAATCGGCGACCGTTGCATTTAGAACGTTCGAAGGGTTTCTAGCACAAGAAACGGAAATAATCGTCAACAAATTATCGAGCCCTGACTATGGCGTATCTACTTCCATGATCATACGGTGCAGCAACCTGGCTCTGGTTAAAGTGTCTGGTTAGAGATAATTGATTAATCAATGAATCAATGGACCAATGGCTTTGAACCAACATTAGCACCAAATGTAGACATAAGGAGAACTGAATTGAACAGAACTACAGTCCTTGGGTTTTAAGTATTTAACCACATCCTTGACGCAGGACGCAAAATTAACTGGAGGTATAGGCCTACACGGAGGGAGGAAGGTTGTGGAGTAATTTCTGGCTTGTAAAGGGGTCAGTTGCTGGAGGAAGTAAGACAAGGCAACGAGAACAAGGTCAAGGTGGCGACATGAAGAAATAAGATCAGTCAATGTAAGGTAGAGCCAGGAGAGGTGGCTAAATGGAAAGTCAAAGCAACGCAGCAAAACTTATAAAGAGATGAAAAGAAAGCAGACAACGCAAGCAAAGGAAGTAGACAAAATGAAATTAAATGAAGCCGGTAAAAGCAAGGAAAAAGAGAAAGTAAACTGAGGACTAAATCAGGCAAGTTGACTGGAGCAGGGTACATCAAAGTGACGTAAATTTAAGACAATGAGAGCGAATGTAGGTAATGCAAAACGATGCAGTAATAAAATAATGATAAGCTATTGTTTATAAAAATATTAAACTGTTATAACACCACAACTCCTACTGTCACAACTTCCACAGCGACAACAACCACTACAAATAGCATCGATATCGCAGTCACTACCAATACAATACACCAATATACTAATGATACTATTTCTTCAACTATACTACTGCAGAACTGCTGCTGTTGTTTCTACTACTACAACAACCACAAACAGCAACCACTCCAAATCCTCCTATTGTACAGAAACTGCTTCAGTTGCTGCTGCTGCCACTACCACTAGTACTAACACTACCACAAACACTACCACTACCACTACTACTACTACTACCAAGGGCGGATACAGAAATCTTCAAAGGGGGGCAAAGTCCTACGGAACTACTCATGGGGGGAGGGCACGTCTACTCTCCGAGCAAAATAGCTGGTCAAAAATAAAGAAATTTCTAAATGGGGAGGGGGCATGGCCGGACTGGCCCCCATGGATCCGCCCCTGACTACTACTATGGTGTCAATGCAGTGTTGTTGTTGGTGAGTAAGCAGACGTGGTACATACCGCCTCCATTCGTGTAGCATAGATATGGAAACCGCCAGACGTTGGCCAGATCGACGGCGAATCCGATGATGGACAAAAGGAAGTCTGCTTTCTTGTTCCACGTCTCCCTCGTTCCATCATCGCCATCCGCTGCCCCACCTGCAGCCACGAGGTCCCTTCCGATCTCTGCCTCGACGTCCTTGATCTTCGCCAGCGCAGAGGTCGTCAGTCCGTCCTTCTCGGCCGACGTCGGGGTCAGGGCCAGGTCCTGGTCGTGACCTTCGTCATTTCCGTCTGCTGACCTCAGCGGTTCGAGGGACGTGACGAAGGAGTGGATTCCTCCTCCTCCTCCTCCGAAGTGGTTCTCCTGGATCGTAATGAGGGAGTCGTAGGCCGGGGGAGAGGTGCCCGTTGAAGTGGGGTGTGCGGGGGACGATGACGTGGGCGTCTTCATTCTGTCACCCACACAGGAAAGCGGAAGAGGATGACGAAGAGGAGATGGAGGGAACGGGGAGGGGAGAGGATAAGAAGGATGATGAAGAGGACGTGACACTCACAATGGCAGCATCCCTCCGCTCTTCTAGTTGCTGCGTCTGCGTAACTTCTGTGTCACTCCTTCGCTTACGCCTGCGTCACGTCTACGTCACTCTTTTACCTCACATGCGTCACTCCTAAAGTGGTGTCCGTGTTACTTCCCGTGTCACTCCTGCTCGGTCTTTTCAACCGTCTCTGCTGGTCTACAACTCAGTCAATCCAGATCCCTCAATCGCTTTGATATGGGTGACTGATACGCAAAGTTCCTCGTCGTTCGGTCTCTGTTTCAGTTGATCCCGGACGAATCTGGACAGCAACCACTTCCGGTTCATCCAATCAGTGATTTGATCAGCGTTGATCTAATCAGACGTCAGCCACCTGAAACAATGAAACGACGAACAGAAAGATTTAGAACAAAGAAATACGGCCATTTTAATACTCCGTCGCATAAATGTTCACGCAGAAACTAATTCATCTGAGGCTACTTAGTGTAGACTGTAGAGGGAGCAGTAAGGCTAAGAACTATGAGTAGATCTAGTATATTAGTGGTAGTAGTAGTAGTAGCAGTAGCAGTAGCAGTAGCAGTAGTAGCAGTAGGAGTAGTAGCAGTAGCAGTAGCAGTATACTATAGCAGTAGTAGCAGTAGCAGTAGGAGTAGTAGTAGTAGTAGTAGTAGTAGTAGTAGTAGTAGTAGTAGTGGTGGTGGTGGTGGTGGTGGTGGTGGTGGTGGTGGTGGTGGTGGTGGTGGTGGTGGTGGTGGTGGTAGTAGTAAGAGTAGCAGTAGCGGCAGCAGTAGCAGTAGCAGTAGTAGCAGTAGGAGTAGTAGCAGTAGCAGTAGCAGTAGCAGTAGTAGCAATTTATAATTGATACGAATAGCAGTAATTATTAATTATTATTGCTGTCGTTATTATTATTAGTAACATTGACACTGTTGTTGTCGACGTCGTTGTTTTGCTGTTTTTGTCTTGTTTTGCATTGAATACGTGAAAGCTGTACACATACATGCATACAGCACATGCTTTCTTTACATTACATGCTACATGCGGTCCAAAATATTTTCCGTACACACACATAGACACACATACATTCGTGCATACATTCGTACGCCTGTAAACAAACACACATTTGTCCACAAACATATTATTATAGGCCTACAATCGCATTTCTACACTGCCTTATAATTACCGGTAAACATATATACATGTATATCGCCACAATTCAGTGTGAGAATGTCGAAAGATAAGAACTAAGAGTAGACTGTGATAGACATGTTGTTATATAGCGCATCAATATCTACACTCATCAGAATTGTTTGAATGCAACACAATACAATACCTGACTATACAATAGACCTATGCTTAGGAAACTGAGTCTACCGCCTACAGTTTGTAGTACGCTGATATAATAACTGATTTCAATATCGCGGGAATTAATAATACGAAACTTCGTGTGGACTTCGGCACTTCCTAGATGCATAACAGATACACTTACACGCACGCAAACACACATATACACACGTTCACACACACATACACAAACACACATACGTGCACACACATACACAAACACACACACGTGCACACACATACACACCCACGCCTAAATGCACGCACATACACACCGTCAACTCGCCGAAGTTGATTTTTCCAGTTATCTGAACCTGGTTTGATAACAAATGAACGCATTGTTCTCAATGACCTTTGACATCACTCAGGCAAGCGAGCGTGACGCCTCTGAGAGGCACTTAAAAGGCGCTATATGAAGGGTGTAGATAAAGACATTTAAGACAAGCATATTATTCATACAATGCTACGGTCTTTCAAACTAATCTAAGCTTAATATCTAGGCATTATTCATAGGATGGGCCTGCGTACATATTTGCATATAATTATAGGCAAAATTTTTAATGAGTAAAAAATTTGACAGGATGCGATTTATTATTCTAGTTGGTTGAAAGTTGCATGGGCAGAGGTGCAGAGAAAAGACCGTCGACGTCTAAACAAAAAAACTCCAAAGATTAAATTTTTAATAGGATATCTTAGACTAGTATCAGGTGCAACTTCTCTAAGTTATTAGGCCGGCTGTGTGGTTGACGGACAGATTAATTTTTTAATGACTTATTAATGGTTTATTAATTTTTTTTCGCTCAACTGTCGATTAGTAGCACGCCATATTAAGTCTAATTGACTCGCCTAGTGACAGCATAAAGCGATTTCTCACATCTTGCATTGTCAATTAGCATGCGGTCGGTACAACATCAATGCACTAATGTCAAAACAACGAAATACTCATCCCTCAAGAAACCTTACCAGATCCAACCAGTCTACATGCCATATCTCTCTCGACTTACACGTATGCCAACTAGCCATAACACATACGAGCCAAGGCAGAGAGACAGCGACCAAAGCAAACAAGGTTCTGGGTCACATAATAAGAGCAGTGATTAAACAGAGATAAAATATCTTCCTGAACTTATATAATAAGACTCCAGCCAGACTTCACTTAGAGTAGGCTACTTAGAGTTCAAGTGCGTATTCCGCACACACAATTAAAGCGAGATAAGGAAATGCTAGCAGAGGAGCATCGGAGAGCAACAACACAAAGATGATCAGAGGATTTGGAAGATTAACATAAGGGAGAGTTGCCATGAATGGACCACCTAAGGCAAACTTAGGTGTGCTGCATAAATGCTACTAAATTTCTAAAAGGAAAGCATGCCATATGCTTGGTTGATTGTTCATCTATGTTATTAATAAGCAAAAGACAAAAAATATTCGTGGATTTATGAGAAATAAATAAACAAATAGGTACCCCTAAAAAGTCCAATCAAGGCAACCTGTTTCCTGGAATGGACCGCATGGTGTCCTTGATTGGACCATTTGCCCTGAATGGGACACAATATTTTAAAGATGTTTTTAACAGGTAATTGTACCCAGAAAGCAAGGGAAACGCTTCAAAACTCTTAGTGTCTAACCATACAGTTAAAAATATCAATGCACAATTGGAGTAGCTGAAATCAACTTAATATCTGACTGGCATAACCTATGCCTGCAGACCAATTAGGAGTACGTTGCCATTATAACCAGTGCAGGTCTACATAATATAGACTAGGCTATATAGGCACCTATATAGTGAAATAATATGGCCTAGCTAATACTGGGAATAAATGATTGTGAAGTATTACATTGGTAGTCGGTTAAATCTATTTGAGTATATCTAATACAAGAAGAATTGCGCGCAGTTCGCACAGAGGAACATTATCTTCATCTATAATAGCAGTGTATTGCTTCAGAGCAACTGTTATGAAACTATTAAGGCTACAACTGACAAGTATTGCATATTTTGAAATTATTCGTTCTATGCTTGTCAGATGCATCGCCAAATCTCATGCCACACTGTCGACTGTTGTTCCATAAAACTTATGCCAAAAGAGGGTATTGTAATTGGTTAAAGAATCACAACAGGACATTGCAAGTACCGGTATCCTTAAATGGACCGCACCCAATAACATTGCAAGTACTGGTGTTCTTAAATGGACCGCACCCAAATTATCGGTCCAATTAAGGAGACTTAATGTGGTCCATTTCAGGCAACACGGACTACTTCTACTCACACTGTCATAGTTTAACAGGTGTCCGTCTCAGCGCTAAATCGAGTATTGTTGCTTAAACATGAAACCTGGCTATGATTAAAACAAACGTGACTGCAATTTTGAAAGCTTGCCTAAATTGCCTACACTCATTGTCAGGTAGGGCAAAAATTAGATCAAAACTACGTGAAATATAGTTTTTACCGCAACTAAATAAATGCTTAGAATTCCGTAAAACTAATTGCGGCGGTACGCTCAATATTCAATCGCGCACTAATACAACATTTGAAAACGAAGCAAAAAATGCGTCTAGGGTGTTAAATGGCTGCGGTCCAATTAAGGCAACGGTCCATTCAAGGCAACTCTCCCCTACGAACCGATATCAATAAAATGTGGATTGACAACATCGGAGAAAAGAAGGTGCAGAGGAGATTTAATAGAGACATACAAGAAGATGGCCCCAGAGAAGCAACACCATTCACAAGATTTTTTAGTTGGCTGACAGGAGGGGGACTATGAGGACACAGATATAATCAGGCAGTTCGAAGCAGTCATCAAGCAAAGGGTAGGTTATAGTAAAGACTTGCACCAGGTTGCATGACTGATGAAGTATATTTCGGTGGAGATACAGGCTCGGCAGATTATAAGTTATTAAGACAGGGCCACCATGTCACCGTGATCTTAGATAGATGTTTTATCTTCAGAAATGATGATAACCCTGTTGTGTTACGTCACTTTAAAAGTTTTCATTTAACTTTACCTCTTTTCCGCTGTGGTCTCCTGCAATGTGTCATGTTCTACCTAAAGTTGAACAATCTATGACTTGATGCAACCTGAATAAATGAACTGTTCTTCAACTCAAACGTTGCTTTAAACATGTCGAGAGTAGGCTACTATTTTTTAGACGCAAAGCGTATTGTTTAAGTAATGAGTCTGAAAATATTTTGAAATTGAATACCTGTTTTTTGTTGTCCCGCATGTAGACAACGTTGTCACGAGAGACAACGAAACGGTTTCATTGCTCTACTCTACCCTCATTCAACTCCGCTGTTGTTGTCTGTTCCTGTCAACATCAACTAGCGTTAATAATTATTATTAGTTCAGCTCAGCTCAGCTCCACGTCATACAACTCAAGCACAAACGCTAAACTATGGGCGACTAATGAACTAATGAAATCTAATGCAACAGTTTCAGTAGCGTCATCGTTTGCTGGAAGTGAAAATGTAATTCAAAAGTGGAAATCCGTTGGAGAAACACCGATGGAGAATCGAATTGAGAGTAAGACAGCAGAGAAGATCTTCCAACGAACTCTTCCACCTCCGATGAGATGGAATTGTCGCTCTGAATGCGGCGACTAAGATCAACGAAAGCGAGGATCCAGATTGAGTCGCCAGTTGCCCATTTAAGGGTCTTTGCTGCTTATCGCTGCGACGACGGCGACGTGTGTGCCCCGCCGCCACCGCCACCGCCACCGCCAGCGGCAAAAGAAGCTTATATGGACGGCTGCAGCTAGCAGCCAATTACCGTGTGACAAGATGACTTCATCATGAGGTTTACAAAAGGCGCTATATACATGGTCACATACATATAAACTTACATGCATACATACATACATACATACATGCATACATACATACATGTATACATACATACATACATACATACATACATACATACATACATACATACATACATACATACATGTATACATACATACATACATACATACATACATACATACATACATACATACATACATACATACATGCATACATGCATACATACATACATACATGCATGCATGCATACATACATACATACATACATACATACATATACATTCATACATACATACATACATACATACATACATACATACATACATACATACATACATACATACATACATACATATGCATACATACATACATGTACATACATATGCATACATGCATGCATGTATGTATACATAATGTCGACAACTTCTCCGGATGAAATTCAATCGGGCAACGCACCCTAATCGACTTGCTCGATTTGTAGTGATGTGATTCCGTTCAAGTGATAATCGAATCTGATAGAATTATGTTTGGAAAGGAATCACTGCAGTATTAGCCTAAACAGTTGCAGAAGTTCGTTGAAGTAGCTAGAGAAAGGCAATTCGAGAACGCTGCACGTGTAACTTACATGTATTTAAGAAGAGCAATGGAGAGTTAGGGCAGAAATTCTTCAGTGCAAATCTTGTAACACTTCTGAACTGGTTTGGATGGTAATAATAATAATTATTATTATTATCTCAGTGGAGACTGTCATGGATTCGAAGAGGAAACCATGAAAATTTGGATGCTAAGCATTGAAGATGAATTTGCAATAGATTTAACATAGGTTTTCCGATCTGTGCAAAACTTTTGTTTTGCTATTTTTGTCACTTAGCTCGAGCAAAGACACACGTTTTGATCTCCAATCGTATAATAACTGAAATTAGAAGTGAGACATTTTTATAGCGCCACCACGTGGCAACAAATCAGAGGCGGTCTCTACGCTGTCCTAACGTAAATACCATTAAGAAGAGGGCAAATATTATCAATAACCAAAGCATTGCACATAAAGCCACAAGAATCATCAGTGACGGTTTCACACATGCATACACGCACACACGCACACGCACACACAAGCGCACGCACGCAAAGACAGTGTGTGGCACACAAAAAACAGTTTAAACAAACGCACATACACACACACAGAGATAGTTGAGTCCGACCATATGACTTCCATTCCAAAGTATATATAGAGAACGCAGTGCTTAAACTCTTAAATCAATCGATGATGTGGGGCGACGATGGGGTTTAGCAACCGCGACACAGTCACGGCAACATCAACGGGCTGCGGTCCCACTTTGGTGGTAGACGAAGCACGTCTTCAAGCCGTTATTCAAAGAACCTTGACATACAACAAGTATAGATCTATATAGGAACTGACCTTTTGGCCGCTCTGAGGGACGCTAAGGTCGAGCATTGTCAGGATGCAGACGAGGCATGTAGGTCCATTGAGCCCGAACTACATGTATATAAAAGCTCATGCCACCCGTCTTTTCATATTTATACAGTCACGTGGACGAAGATACGTCAAGAAAATACAGTTGGAAAATGCCGCTTCATCCCTCTGCCAAAATGCTCAATGCTCATTCCGCACCGGAAATGTAATGTAATTTTCTGACAAACACGCTGCAAAAAGTAAACGCTGCCAACACATCGGGAAACTGCCACTGAATGGCCATCGCTGTGAGTGGCGCTATAGAAATGAATAATTACGTTACACAGCGTTACATGACATTTAGACAAACCATTGATTGGAATTACACAATAATCGACAGATCGGTCTATTGAATCATGATTATTAGTCTATCATTATATGCCGATCTAAACACTGTCTGAGATCTTAGAAGACTTAGACCAGTGCTGTCCAACCTTTTTGGTACCAAGGGCCGCAAAAGCAAGATTTTTGAAGCCGAGGGCCACAACACTAAAATCAAAATTTATTGATATATTAACATTGAAATGAGTATTGAAATTTAATATGAAATGATTGTAACCTATCTATCAGTCTATAACATAATAGCTATCTGTTATGAAATTTATATAAGCTTACCGCCGGTTCAAGATAACTATTCAGAGATGCTCCCGACCCAGGAATAGCCAAAGAGGAAAGTCTTGAGCAGTTTATCGAAAGGGTTCGACGAGTCCCACAGGAATAATAGGCCTACTAATGAATAAAAGCATGCAGATTTCACAAACCACGATTGGCATGCTTCACAATAGTTGAGCACCAAAATGTGCAAGGCAAAGGTGGCGTTTGTCCCTGCCTTGCACTCAGTTTTGTCGCCCAGCACAGTTTGGCCAGCTCAGTTCTTCAGTATACGTCGCCCAATCAATTTTTCTGGCCAAGATCCACTTTATGATTGGGGCGAATTTCCATCCTCCTTCTCTGATTTTCATTAAGAAAATCGTCGAAGCCAGAGTCTCGGTCTAAAGAGCTAGCACTATAGTCCTCGGACCAGACAGAGTAAAGACACCGGCGTTCGTCATCCTTGGCCCTGGGTCTCTTATCGATGATTTCTTTCTAATCCTTAGGACTAGAATTAGACTTTCTCTCGAAAGGAATGGTCGCAGTCACTTGCAAACGTGTTGGAACTCTGTACAGATCTCAGGAACTGACTAGAAGTGAACGGTTTGGGGCGGTTTGCGAAGTGAGTTTAGCTGAGTAGGCTACAGTAATGGGAGTTGTTAAAACCAGAAGTCGTGGTTCAATCTCCAGATAGACTACTGGAACCTGACCCTAAGAAGAAAAAGAAGAGAGAAATTCTAGTTTTCGGATTGGCCTTCCTGATAACATTCCAAATCGGCAAATGTCGCAAAGTCAATAAAAATAATAAAAGCTCAAGTTGACCAATGGCTTTACCCTTTGCTTCATTTTGCACAATTAAAGTGCAAAAATTTAGAGAGCCCGGACGGGCCACTTGAAATCACCTCACGGGCCGCATGCGGCCCGCGGGCCGCACGTTGGACAGCACTGACTTAGACAAAGCGTATATGTATCTGTCTGTCTGTCTGTCTTTCCGGATCTTGACCCTCTGTCTATAGATTTTGTTTTTGATTAAGCGCCTGCGAATAAGCTGGTTCCCCTCGACTTCGCTTTTATGGGCGCTGTTAGAATCTTGAGATTACGATTACGATATAAGATGAAATGATAATCAATCCTTGTCAAACGCTGTCAATTTTCTGTGAATTTTTATCAGTTTCTGGCATTTTGTTTATCTAATTAATAGATAAGCTACGCCTTTCTCCACTTTCAATGTCAAACTGTGTTAACCAGCAATGTCCAGCATCAATAAAATTGCAACATCTCTTGTGTCAGAATACAAAGGTTTGCCTCTTCGTTTACGTGCCATAGGGAGAACAAAAGAATACAAATAGGCTATAGGTTCAAAAACTAAAGGCATTTTGGTGCATAATATCTGTCCGGCAGAAATTCTATGGCACTGTTTCTCTAAACATGTAAGCCTGGCAAACAGTTTAGAAACTTTTGCAGAATCAGAGACGAAATTCGGTTGATAACTGAATTATGTTTAATTGAGTAGATTACTTGTGTGTTCACTTCTTGGTTTTCGATATGTCTATTTCCATTACACGGCCTGCAGTACCCGTATTGTATCTGGATCCATTTTAAGATATCTATATCCACAGATGCGACCAATATGAATTTAGTTTTATGAAATTCATATTTATTTAGATCCAAAGTTAAAGTAGGCTATAGCCTAATTATTGGAAGCATTTCCTGTAAAACCAAATTCGCTAATGAGTGTTGCTGTAACAGTAACATTTCACAGCAGCGCATGTACATGTAGACTACGTAATAGGCCTACATGTATGGTGAAAACGCTTGTACAAGTTTAACAACGGTGTCATGACCTATGTGAATAAAATTTAATCATTCCAACAGGCATGGGCCTATGCGCATCAAACCAAAGAAGCCGTGAAGCATAACATATTAACGTTTTCCATTCATTTGATATTCTTAGGTCTTATTCATAAAGCACTTCTATCGTCAAGTGTAGGAATATTTTTATGAGTTTTCTATTTTTAGCACTTAGATAGCATGAGCTGCGATGGTCTTGGCCTGTTGTGCCAACCACAGTAAAACGTCTGCAAGAAAGATGTATGCCCATAGTCGTTCGAGGCGGGCTCCAGGGGGGCAAATGCCCCCCAAATTTTGGGCAAATGTGTTTTTCGGGCAAAAGAGACATGGACGGGCCAAAAAAATTCGGAATTTTTTTCGGGCGCAACAGGTACGGGAGGATTTTTTCGGGCACGCAGGGGTTTTAAAAAAAGGTCGTCAGATTTTTCGGACGGAAAAACCCTCAGAATTTTGGGCGGATGACTAAAAAAAGATGGTCGTCAGATTTTTCGGGCAAAAAATTTGTTTGCCCCCCACTGCCGAAATGTCCCGTACGCCTATGTGGATGCCTATGTCAATCCTGTCACGTAGTCACAGGATTGACCTATAATATACCCATCTTTCTTGCAGACAATAACCAGTGCTTTGGTCACGGATTCGTCTTGTATACGGTTTGACTTTGCATGTCGTCATCAGATGGCCTATCTGGACAATCAACCAATCAATTTATACAACATGAAGCTGACAAAGACAAAACTCTTTATAATTATGTATTATAAATCTTAGTTTTAGTCTTAGAGTTATTGGGAGAGACAAGCGTCGAGATTAGCCAGGTGTGTCGATTTGATTGAACTACAGTCTATTCTATTCTATTCCATTCCATTGTATTCTATTCTATTCTATTCACTGATTATAAAGCGTCTCTCACACTTGAGGGACTCCAAATTTAACAGGCACCCATGAGGTGCAAGAAACACCCAGAATAAACCTGTGGGTATGATCAGCAAGATAAGAGCAAAACCAAAGAAGAGGAAGGCCATGAAGACCAAAGAACTACAGCAATCATCATAAACCTCAATCTCAAGAACTACATAGATCCACAGAGCTTTGTAGGCAAAGCAGTAAATTCTTTCCCTCAATAGGTGACTTGAACGAACGAAAGAACGAACGAACGAACGAGCAATCGTACGAACAAAAGAACAATAGAACGACCAAACAAACGAATTAATTCCTTCCCTAAGTTGGACGGCAGAGTAGACCAACATGGACAAGGGATGAAGAGTTCTGGTCTGATGTGTTTGTGTGTGTGGGGGGGGGGGGGGGGGTGGCGGTGGGGGTTAAGAAAACCGTACCAGGTGAACGGCGTTGGAAACCGCATCAGATGAAAGGTGCTTTAGAATCTCCTTCGATGACATCTCGCTCAATGTTACGACTCCTTCCTATAGAATGGCGCCTGGAAGATAATCCGAGACCTTGATATAGGAAAGCACGGAAACGACAGTGGCGAGTAATTAAGAGACCAGAGAAGCAGCTCGTAGTCTATACGGATGAACAGCATCAAATAAGACACTCAACAGAAGTCCCGTGAGAGTTCAAGGTTCAAACGGAAATCCGGTGAGAGGTTCAAAGTTCAAACGGAAGTCCAGTGAAAGGTTCATTTCTATAGGATAGGGTGAGTCACACAGTTAATGGTGGTCGATTACTGATGATCTGATCAGATGCATCGTTTTGCATGACGAGGCGGATAGAAACCAGCATATTCTCATTATAATAACAACCTGGATTTTGTCTATCCCCAGATTTTTTCCGTTGCAGTATATAATGGGGAGTCTAGTTTCTGAGCTCCGTGCAACACGTGGCGAACGACAGAAGCATGCTTACTGCACATTTTACGCCAATGGGGTCAATTAGCCCACTCCAGATATCGATCAGTGTTTGGTGTAGCCTATACTGTATAAGTTCAGTGATATATTCAGCTTCATTCATTTATGTCAACAAGAAGTTCGTTTTCTTTTTATTAGTAAAGTTTGCGGAGTTCTCGTCTACTTTGGATGGTTTCGAATCCAAAATATTAAGCTATCCTCTTCCAAGTTTGCTTCCTATTCGTCAATACGATACGCAATTGTTTTAGCCTACGAATCTTTTCGTCGAGAAAACAATTCATTTTCTATCGAATCGCGTATAGCCTGTATATAAGGCTGGAATGAATTCTCCATTACTACATTCAACAACCCAGAACCCCAGCTTAAGTGACAGATTTTTTACCTGCCAAATAAATTTGCTAATACTGCTGTACGATTATGTGACTCTGCGGTAATTTTTAAACTTTTACGTCTTATCGTGTTCAGATAATTTTCGTCTAAGAAACGATAGCAAAGATGTCCAGACTTACATGTACAGCTCTGACCTACGTAGGTACCTGCGGCAATGTATATAAACAGTTATTAGATAGCAAATGGGCACCATGTGTTCGGATTGTCCCCCATTAAAGAAGGGGGCCCTGGGGAAGGCAGACTTAGGTGGTGATTGGGGGGCAGTTTTAAATTTTATATGCACTAAAACAGTTTGAAATATTATATATCCAATAGAATGTCTGAGTGAAATTTCTTTTTATCACAACTTTTTAAAGGAAACCTTGTGTTCACTGTTTACCCAAACCTTTGGGCTCCGGGGAAGTTGGGAAACCACGTTGGGAAACGCTGATCTCTATTCTCCTCCATCTCTTTTCGTTACCGTCTCCGAATTCTCAATGCTCGCAATAATTCCTCTTCAACGTGCCATTTTCTGTCTTTTTCCTCGAATACCTCTTTCCTCAATTTTCTCTGACGATGCAGCTTCTTCTCCTCCGCCACTTCCTCCATTTTCTTTTCCAAACCACATTCTCCTTCTTTCTAGTCGTCTTGATCTATTTCTCTTCGCCATCTTCCTCCTCCTCCTCCTCCTCTCCTCCCCCTCTCCTTCATCTTCATTCTCAATCCTCTCCTCTCGAAAACCTTCAAAAACTTTCCGTTTTTCTTCTGTCCTGGGAACGCGATTGCTTATCCCAGGACCCACTTAACAATCCAATGACGTCATTCGGCATTTAATCCATGGACAGGAGGTCGCGCTGACTGCGTCTTATCGGTCGCGACTGGCGCCACCTATGGCGATGGTTGCCGTTGGATACCAGTGATACCTAGATAGTGAAAGATGTCTATGGCAGAAAATAAAACGAAAAATCGTGAGAAAGAATTGCGAATATACTATAGTTAGAGTCTTAAAGATTCTGAAGCAGACAGTGACAGACTCATGCGAGACAAACAGACAGACATTCAGACAGAGAGACAGACAGACAGACAGATAACCAGGCAGGCATTGAGCGAGGGTCGGAGGAAGTTAGAATGAAGTGAAAATGAAAGAAAGCCGATAAGACAAAGTGCGTGAACAGTGAACAAACAAGTGAAGTAATGTGGAAAAACCACGACTCAGAGTACATGAAGTCAGACTTTACTTTTGTTTTTCTCATTCGATTTCTTTATATTTCCTTTGATGCTAGAAGGATGTATTCTTTTAATAATAATAATAATAATAATAATAATAATAATAATAATAATAATAATAATAATAATAATAATAATAATAATAATAATAATAATAGCAGCAACAGCAACAGCAGCACCAGCAGCAACAGCAGCAACAACAACAACAACAATAATAATAGTAACAATAATAATAATAATGATAGTGATAATAACAATAGCAATTGCAATGATAATAATACTAATACTATTACTGCTACTACTACCACTACTACTACTACTACTATACTACTACTACTACTACTACTACTACTACTACTACTACTACTACTACTACTACTACTACTACTACTACTACTACTACTACTACTACTACTACTACTACTACTACTACTACTACTACTACTACTACTATTACTACTACCACTACTACCACTACTACCACTACTACCACTACTACCACTACTACCGCTACTACCGCTACTACCGCTACTACCGCTACTACCGCTACTACCGCTACTACCGCTACTACCGCTACTACCGCTACTACCGCTACTACTCCTACTACTACTACTACTACTACTACTACTACTACTACTACTACTACTACTACTACTACTACTACTACTACTACTACTACTACCACTACTACTACTACTACTGCTACTACTACTACTAATAATAATAATAATAATTCTAATAATTATAATAACAATGATAACAATACACGGATACACGCAACCAATGCACGTTGTCAACTGTATATCATTGAATCGATTTATGTATTTTTACTTCATCTATTGCAGTATGATATCCTTCCGAGTACATCACTACTGTAGAATATAACATTGATAACTCAAGAACCATTTCCTTCTAAAATTTAACCTGGATAACCAAACGGATGGGCGCCTGTTTACGGCTGCTGCTACATTACTTTATTACATTATATTTACTATGCGTTGTTATTATTTCTGTGCTTTACATTACATTAGATTTTTGTCAGGTAACCAGATGCGGAATGTCACCAGGATTTGTCTAATTTTCAATTAAACGAATAACACTACTACTGCAGATCATTATTATGAGAATCCATTTCCGAGCAACACGTGGCAAATGGCAGAAGCATGCTTACATTTCATGAGAGTGGGATATTCTTTAGCCCACTTCAGACATTTAATCAGTGGCGGAGATGGAAAGAGAACAAGAAAATGAGGATAGATAGGTAGGTAGGAATATAGATCTATAGATCGTTAGATAGATGACTGAATAGAAGTCACAGAATAGATGGATAGATGGATAGATGGATGGATAGATGCATGCATGGATAGATAGACGGATGGATGGATATATAGATAAGTTGGTGGTGGGTGGGTGGGTAGGTAGATAGATAGGTATAGGACTGGTAGGTATGTAGGTAGGTGGGTAGGTAGGCAAGCTGGCAGGTAGATAAGTAGGTAGGTAGATAGGCAGGTAGATAAGTAGGTAGGTAGGTAGGTATGTATGTAGGTAGGAAGGTAGGTAGGTAGGTAGGTAGGTAGATAGGTAGGTAGGTAGGTAGGTAGGTAGGTAGGTAGGTAGGTAGGTAGGTAGGTAGGTAGGTAGGTTGGTAGGTAGGTAGGTAGGTAGATATATGTAGTTTGAGACTGAGGAAGAAGTAAACATTGGAAAGAAGAAATCCAGAACAACAAATGAAGGCAGTTATAAAATGCAGAAGATAATCAAACGAAGAAAGCCGAGAGCAGAATACGATACGGAAAACGTTTGAATGCATGGAAGACGAAAGTGACTTTGCACGGTTAAAGGAAAGAAGAAACTGTCAGGGAATCGAAGACAGATGACAGAAGGAGTGAGCCAGACGAGTCGAGAGCGACAGACATAATAGAGACAGAAAGAAGAGAGACAGATAGAGACAGGGAGAAAGAGACAAAGAAAGATAGAGAGACAGAGAGATATAGTGAAAGTCAGAAGTCTAGAGTGAAACAGACCGAGAGTGTTAGTAATATAAGTTAGTGTGAGAAAGAAGCATAGGGACAAGGAAAGAGAGAGTTGGAGAGAGATAGACCGTGAGTCGCAGAACTAAAACTGAGAGAGAAAGAAAGATAGGCTGCATGCATGTGCAGATGGAAATACATGCAAGTACCGACAGACAGAAAGACAGAGACAAGAAGAAATACTTAGAAAGGAAATCGAGAGTTATAGATAAAGGCAGGGATAGACGAGAAAAATTCAATATTTATACAGGCAGACAGACAAGCAGACAGACATACAGGCAGACAGCCAGGCAGACAGACAGACAGGCAGACAGACAGGCAGACAGACAGACAGAAATACACAGAGAAAGGAGACAGTTTATCTCATTAAAGAGCGACAGATAAACTATCAGCCGTCTGTTTATCTATCAACTCTTCTTGCAAGACATGTACAGCCGTATAAAACTATCAAGACGATGCAGTCAAGACGCCTTCGATGGCACCATGCATTCTCAGAACAAACGGGTGTGGTGAAGAAGTGCTTCGATTGCTTCCAATGTATCTGATCTTAATGGCAGCATGACGAATCGCCACTTTATTGCGCTTCATCAGTGGCCATAACCTCAAGGACGTCTATTACAGGCACCGTCGGTTCGTATTTTATTGTATCACATTAGGTCAGCTCAACTCTTCAAAATCCAAGGACAGTATTTTCAGTTGCATAGGGAATACCGAAAGATATTGACCCATTTATCAGGTTCCTCATTGGACAATATTATAATATCATTTGCTCTTATAATATAGCCTGCATAGTATGGGACAACACAGCATGCATGGTACACCAGAGTGGTACAATTATACTCTCCCGTTGAATATTAGGCTCATATATTTGGATTTAAATATGTGCTTTCGGGGTTTGAAGACAACCAGGAGGTAGGCCTACTAGTTTGCGTGGCAAAAGGTTTCATTTAAATGCACTGCAAAAGTTAAAGGATTATCTTAGATTTTAAATTATATTAAATTATTTCATTTAGTAAATTTTCCACAAGCAAGTTTCGCATTAGGTTGGTCAAATGTTTGACTGCATTCCAAAGAAACTGCAAGGAAACTGGATTGAGGAGGAAACAACAGAAGGCTACAATGTTATGCATAGGTCTATACTAAATTGAATAACATTCCAAGCTAGACTTCCGTTAAGAAAGTAACAAGACTAGAATTATTTTCACACAACGGCTGGCTAAGTATTCTAAATCATCTTCACTGTAATATAAAAGTACATACCTGTGCACTTGTCCATTAGTCTCCGAGTTAAATCCCTCAGTGAATTGGCCCGGCGTTACAACAATACAACATGGGGCCTCTTCCTATAGACCTACTCAAGGTCTTATAAGAAAAAATCAGTCACTTCACAGTCGGCCGTTCAATCTTTTGAACGAAAACCTTTCTTGCTATTTTAGTAATTTATTATACCAATAATTACGCACGAGAATACTAAATCAGAAGCTGCGAGGCCGTTACCAAAGGTCGTCGCACGTCGTCGCCTTCGTAGGCTGAAGCCTGCAGCCATTGTTGAAGTATACACTGACCCTGCAGCGACTTAACAAATAGACGAACCATTCAGGTTCGTTGTAAGAAACAGGAACATTATTCTGTAGGCCAACACAGTGACAGACCTAACTTCAGCATAACCGACAGTCGCAATGTCATAGAAATACAACTGGTCTGTCACAAGACCCAGTCTTGCAATGATAAATTATAGGCCCATCTGTCACATTCGCAGTGTTGTCGTTATAGCTAGGCTATACGATTTTTGATTTCAATTAGTTGACTGAAGAACGCCTGACTGCCTGTTAAACTGTTCTCGCTGGCAACTGTCCAGAGGTTGATTCGGACGAAATTGACAGTCGGCCAATAATGTTGACAAAAGAACATGTTACCGATCTTTCACATTGAAAAGCTCTGATGATTCCGCGGTCTTTTTTGCACTATCAACTTCAGAGACATTTTTAGCTCTTCGTGCGGTTTCATATATTTTTTATTATTACATAAATTTATAACGCGCGCACGGTCACACCAAAGTGTGAATCTATAAGTTTAGTTGACTCTTCTGACAAATTCTTTGATTTTATGCTCTCTTTGCCCTCTATCTCTTCATTTCCTCTAGAGTTACTCTTGTGCATTTCGTTACGACTTGTAGTCTCCAGTTCTTCTTCTATTCCTTTACGTAGTTAAGCCTACACTGTGACCAATTCATATAGTTTTTATAAGTTTCTCGCACAATAATATATTTAGACAACCTTCTGACTTGACGCAGTAGTCTTTCGCATGTGCGTATCTTTAATATCACTAGACTTGAGATTTCATACTTACGAGCATGATATTCACGACAGCTTCACTATTATATCTCCGCAAATTCTGTTGGCCACCGCATTGAATGCTGCTATTCATTGGCTCCAGTCGTCCATTATGTTGAGTACGAAAGGCTATGACATTGCATGGGCTGCAGCTTATACCCGAAAAAAGACACGCAATGCTTTGTTCGGATCGAGGCACCTTCGACGAAATCATGTAAACTCATCATTTATAGTCAGTATAAAGGCGCTTTTACCTTCATAATATACCTACTGGCCAGCTGACACTGCCACAGGGGTCGAATTGCATTCCGATCTATAGACATCCGTGCGCAAACATAATATAAACACATCACAGCAGCGCTGTATACAGTGTAAAGTGTACACGTGTGCATAAATATAATGATATGTCAAACACATAAAGATCATAATAGGCCTATGTGCATGTATAATATAATGTGCATATTATAATGTTATGTGTACACACCACACAAACACGCACCTATATATATTAAATATATATTATATATAATATATATATGAGTGTGCAGTGCAGCTGAATAATTTTCATGCAAAAAGTATGTGCATAAATTAGTGTATGTGACTAGAACATTTTTATGGACGTCTAATGGTCGCGTGCGTGTTCATGCACATGATTGTGAACGTGAGGGTTGATGCGAAGAACTGTGCATAACTTGAATATTATCCAACCTTTGTCCAGAGGCATGCACAAAAACATTGCACATTATACTGTGATCAGAAGCCACCTCAGTTGGCAGATTCTTACAAGGACCATGTTTTGTGTTGAACACGATGCTGTCAACTGTGGATTGAGTATCGGCAGGTTATAGGCTCCACTCGTGTGCGTAGTTCTGTGTGTGTGTGTGTGTGTGTGTGTGCGTGTGTTGGTGAGGATGCGTGTGTGTATGTGTGTGTAGGTCTGTGTTTAGGTCAAAGTGTGTGTGCGTGCGTGCGGGTGGCCGTGTGAGTGTGTGTATGTGCGCGTGGCTGTGTGTGTGTGTGTGTGTGTGTCAGCCAATGCAAGTAGGTATGCAGTGCACTGTCTAACTCAGCGGTTCCCAACCCGTGGCCCGCGGGCCAAAAGTGGCCCGCCAGGCCTCAGAAAATGGCCCGCCAGGCCTCAGAAAATGGCCCTCATCTCTCAAAGAATTATCCAAAATATATGAAAATATTAACAATTTGGACAGGATAGAACACATTATTATTTTCTATTACAAATTATTTTATTTTAACGTCGATAAATAGTATAAAACATTATATTTTGAATCAATTATAACAATTTTATATGCTTTTAGTTAATACAATTTTAGCATTGTGGCCCCCTAATGTCCTTCAACTAAGAAACAGTGGCCCTCGTGCCCTCCAACTTAGAAAAAGTGGCCCTCAAGTCAAAAAAGGTTGGGAACCACTGGTCTAACTGGTGATATTCTTGTCTTCTAATGATGCAGGACATCATTTAGGCCAGAGTAAGAAACACATTTGAATATTAATTGTATTACGTCATATTGTATTTGAGTATGTATGTATGTATGCGTCAAAGATTTTGATCAGAATCCTAACAAAGAGGTTACAAGCAAAAACAGATGCAATACATGAGATAGGAGATGATCAGTTCGGGTTTAGGAAAGGCATGGGAACTAGAGATGCAATTGGGTCACTGAGAGTAATAACAGAAAGAAGTTGCGAAATAGGAAAGGATGTATACATATGTTTTGTAGACTATGAAAAGGCGTTCGACAGAGTGGACTGGAAGAGACTGATGAAGGCATTGAGAAGAGTTGGCGTAGACTGGAGAGATAGAAGACTGATAGGCAATCTGTATATGGGACAAAAAGTACAGATAAGGATAGAGGGTGAATATTCTGAACAAGGAAAGGTAGGAAGGGGGGTAAGACAGGGATGCCCACTTTCACCGCTACTGTTCAACATATATATAGAGGAGATAATCAAGGAGGCATTGGAAGAACTGGAGGAAGGGATAACAGTGGGAGGAATGTGGATCAGGGCATTAAGATTCGCAGACGATCAAGCAATGATAGCAGAAAGTCAGGAAGGGTTACAAACAATG